>CM073317.1:9597816-10116134 GCA_037043255.1 Diadegma fenestrale
TTGATATCGAAAAGTGAACGTTTGACTCTGAGAAAACTCGAAATTTTCCTAATATACTGAAAAATGCCGCAAAACGAATTCCCCGTCCGGTGAATCCATCATTTTTTAAAACTTTGCACAGAACCGTCAAAAAAATGCGGAAAAACAATGTTTTTTTTCTTGGAAATGAACGCGTTTCTTGAATTATTGCATTTCGGTAAAAATGCAATTTTTGTTTTTTTTTTTGTAGTAAATTTTGCACAGTTTATGGCTCTAAATGAATTTTTTGGCGAAAACAAAAATTAAATGCTAAACGATGGTCCAGCGGGAATTTCCGGGGTCAAAGTGACCCAGGGTGTACTCGAAGGGTTACAAAATTTATTGACATCGAAAAGTGAACGTTTTTTTTTTTATTACCTTTTATAGCAAGAAACATGCGCCGTTCAAGCTCCATCTCCGACGATCCAGCAGATCCAGACGGTGGAAACGACGCAGAGATTGACGCCGATAGAGCCCGTGAAAGGAGAGCCGGCTCGATGGAGCGGAGACGAGGTTCAAGCAAGTTCAACGGTGGCTCGGAAGCCAGCGAAGCGTCCATCGTCGCCGCCCTCGGAGTCTCTTGTGTCTTTGAGTCCGGAATCGATATCAGCGGAAGAAGAGGAAGACCGTACGGAAAGAGAAGCGGAAGAAACGACTTCGGCAGCGGTCGAGCCGTTCGAGCCGATACTTTCCGACGAGGAGTTGATGGCGGACGACGTTCCGACGACGTCGGTTGATTATCAATGCGAAACGCTGCAAGCGGACAATCTTTACGCGATAAAGCCTCCGGAGCTGTTGGAGCTGGAAAAATTACCGGGCAATTCTTTCCACGACGAAGTCGCTCTAGAAAAAATCCGAGAAATAATACGCTCGTTGGGAAAATCAACGGCCAATTTTAACGCGGCGCCGGGACAAGAGAAAGAGACGTTCGTGCACAGCTGCGAAACTCTGTGCTCGCTCCTCGGCTCGGTCAGTCAATTGGACAGCGAAGATCTCGGCGACTGGGAGGAAATCGTCAATACTTCGTTGGATCTTGATCTCGCCCGAGGCCAACCCCAGCCAGCTTACAAAGTCCGACACGTCAAAGCGGGCTTGAGGCTGGCCGAAGCGTCCTGTTCGTTGGTCGGAGGTCCAGAGATTTTGCTCAAAGTATCGGCGCCGGAAAAACTCTTGACTCTGTGCACGCGCGAGTACGTGGCATTGCCAGTAAAACTCGCAGCTCTCCGGGCCCTCGACGCTTCTCTTCTAAGTCCAAAAATAGTGCAAGAGTTTTTAAAGTCCGACAACAATCTTTATCGTCTCACGCTGGAAATGTTGGACGAGGCGAAACTCGTGAGACTGAAATACGCGCTGACGTCGATGCTTCGAAAAATTCACGTTTACGAATTGCTCGAGGAAACGCGAGAAATAAGTAAAATGAGCGAATTATCGTTGAACGAACTGACCCAAACTTATGTTTGTGCTCCGACCTTGATGGCGCAGCCGAAAAGGCAGTTGCCGGCGAGTAAACAGATGGAATTCGAGCGCGAACAAGCGAGAAATCCACGGAGACATCTCGTTGCGTATTTCGAGCATCACGCCCTCGCGGGTCGGCTTTTGCTCGCTCTTTCCTCGCCAACTTCCGGTCGTGGCCTCGTAGCAGCGACGCGGAGATTTATAAAGCGTCTTGCCGACACGGGCGAAGGACTTTTGTATCTTCTTCGCGAACCGGAAGTCTCAAAGGCCATATTGAAAGCGATGCGTTATGAAAAAGCCGGAGCAGGCCGGGTCTTGGCTTGGCGTTTGCAAGTCGTCCAGTGTCTCGTTCAGCTGAAAAATCAACAACCTGGAAATGTTTCGTTGTCGAACGACTGGTGGTTGCCGTTGAGGAAATTGCACAGTTTCCTCGTTTATCCGGAAGGGTTACAAGCTGTGATTGCGGTTTTATCTTTAAACGGATTCATCGACTATCTCACGCCTTATCTGAGCGAGCCCGACCTCGCGGAATTTGCGGCCGAAATAATTTCCGTAACTTTGCGTTATTCTGAGAAAGTCGAGATTTTGCAGACTCGGGCTCCAGCGATACTCGAAGAAGCTCGTAATAACGGGACCCTCAGAGACGTCGTGCCACATTTAACGATCGCTGGACAATCGAGCAATTGGAATTACGGCGATGTAACGTCGTTGGTTGAAATCGTTAGAAAATATGCGGAGAAAGCTGCTTCTCTGCCCGGAGAACTTTTGACTGCATGTAGAATTTTACATTATCTCGTATTCCCACCGAACGCCGACATGGATCCGTTCGAAAGTTATCTCGAGCTTAAGCACAGAAACGCACTGACGGAATTATTCGCAGCAGGTGGTTTGACCGCGCTCGTTTCCGTGCTCACGAAAGTAGCCAATTTTTATGAACAACCTCATCTTCACCGGGCATCACTGACCGGAAGACGAGGATTAGCGTTGATCGCGCTTTTGTTACCGTGCGTCAAACTCGTTCGCGCTTTGATCGAACGTCTCGTCAAGTGTATGGCAACGGATTTCAAGGATTTAACGGCCGTTGCACCGCTGCTCGGGGTTTGGGCGCTCGTCGATGCGATTCCGGACTGCAGTTCGTCTCTGAGATATCTCGCGGACGAGATCGCCGAGACGTTATTGGCTTTTACTCGAGCAGTCGATTCGGACGGTGCTGGTAACGTTGCCAAGTCATTATGGACGCAAATGATTGGAGAAGTTTTAAAAATGATATCAGCGTGTCCAGCTAATTTTGTACCGGGCTTGAAACTTTTGTCTCGTCTTTTGCCACCGATTTTTCAACTCGACGAAGAAACTCATCAGAGCGAAGAAATCACGAGAGCTTTAGGTTTACGAAAATTATGGTCCGCTCATCTTCAAGCACAATCGACTAATCTTACCGAAACTCTTTGTTTATTGTGCGCCAGCTGGGACGAGACACTTCTCAATTTATTGTCCGGGGTGTGCAAACAAATCAGCGATTTAGCGGCACCGAGCGCTCTCGTCGTCGGACGATGTCTACTCGATCGAATCCTCGCTGCTACGCCGCTCGAAAACAATTCGCCAGTTCTCTCTCTTCTCGCTGATCTGGCGATGCATGCGCCTGTGAAAGCCACGCTCTTGACTCTTCTTAGTCCTACGTCGAGGGCTCAAGTTAAATCTGACCAAAAGTATCCTCCGGTCGTTGAGATGATGTGCACGACGCTCAAAACGTCCAGTTCAAAAAACGTACAGCTCGAGATTCTCGAGACTTTTCACACGCTCTGCGACGACAAACTGAGTCTCGTTCACGATGACAACAACTCCGAAGCATCGGAAATACATTTAACTCATTCGGTACCCAGCAAAGATCCTCTTTTGTCGATACTCGCTGCTCTGATCGACGTTTTAGCCAATGCTCCGAAGTACTCGAACGATGTACTCCAGAGTAATCTTCGTATCCTGGTTTCTTTGACGAGACACAATTACGGACTGTACCACGTTAAAAGCTGTCTCGAGAATAATCCTGGAGCTCTGAGATCTTTGCTGGAGCACGTTTCCGGTTCAGCAAAAACGCTCGAACCAATGGAACAAGAATCGCCCGAAGATTCCTTGGAATTGTTGATTGTTTCTTTCCTGGAAAGCCTCGCATCTTGCAAAAGTCCAGAGCGTTCGTTGTATCTCCGAGTCACACAGCTCGCCTCGCTCCTCTCGTGGGACAAGAGCGGACAACATCCCCTAGAAAAACTCAAAGGCGCCCAGGATCTCGTCGAACAACTCAGAACGAGTGTCGATGGAAAAGACGAAAAAGAACCCGTGCCAGAAATGCTCGAACCACTTCTTCCCACACCCGATGCTCTTCTAAATCAATTTTCTCAGAGATCACTCGGTCATTATGGAAGATATTCGAGACACCCCAGAAAACGCACATTCGTCGATTCTTCCACAAGTGCAAATAACGACACGATCAATACCGTCGATCTTCTCGCTCTGGCTGCCGAACTTTTACCCTCAGATTTCAACCTCCTCACCGAAGCACAACTTTTGTGCTCACGTGTACCCCCCGATGACTCGACTCAACCCATCCAACCAAAAGGACGCAACGAGGCACCTGATGATTCGAGGGATTCACAAAAACAGACCAACGTACCGACTGCCAAAACGAAACAGCCTTTTGGTAAATATTATCAATATTTTAATCCAACTTTTACGCAGATCCCTCGAACCTCCACCAAAATTCTTTCCTGTGGTTTCTCACTTAATTTTTACAGTTTTGTTGCCTCATCGACGAAGCTATGCGACGGTGAACATTTTTTCCCCGAGTTTTCAATGTCAATGTGCTTAAAATGTCCCAAAACATCGAAAAATCATATCTAGAAAAAATTTCCGGATGTGTTTAATGTTCTGGCTCTAGAAAATTCAAACATTCATAACTCAGGAACGGTTTGAGCTGCAAATCTCCAGTTTTGCACAGATTTTAATCTTTTCGAGCTCGTCATTCTCTAAGAATTTTGTCAACATAGCTAGAAAAATGCGAACTCTACGCAATTTTGAAATTTTTCAAAAATTCCGCAAATTTGTAGATTTATTAGAATTTTTTTTTGTCCTAATGGGAAGGTTGATATTGAATTTGGAAAATATCGGTTGAACGGTTCAAATTTGATGGTTCATCGAATTTTTTTTTTTTCTTCAGTTACACCAATGCGGGGACGAGCCCAATTCGTAAATTCAATGAGAAGCGGGCCAACGGTCGGCGGTGCGGGGCGAGGAGCCGATCCCTTCAGATCAAGACCTCCGAACACTTCGAGGCCACCGTCTCTGCACGTCGACGATTTCGTCGCACTAGAAACGTGTGGAGCCCAACCAACAGGACCAACAGGATATAATAAATTGAGCATAAGAGGAACGTGCCCTCCGCGAGGGGTAATCGCTGGCACGAGGTGTCGCTCGTGGGTGTCCGAGCCGCGCTCACCGTATCTTCGATGAACCAAAAATTTCCGAGTATTTCGAGACCTTCCCTCTCTTTTCTCTCCATGTACATTGATCAACTGAATTTCGAAAGATCTTGAAAGGATC
The DNA here is from genome assembly GCA_037043255.1 of Diadegma fenestrale. Taxonomy (NCBI): domain Eukaryota; kingdom Metazoa; phylum Arthropoda; class Insecta; order Hymenoptera; family Ichneumonidae; genus Diadegma; species Diadegma fenestrale. Next base: position 9,602,881 of record CM073317.1, read on the forward strand.
CGGCACGTAGCTGAAGGAAAAAAGCTGTGAGAACAAGTTTATATCGCACTTTTTGATCGTCTGTTCACTTTTGAATTTTTGTTTCCAAACGTTGTTGAAAACAATTGTCGAAAACTGTTGAACTCGATATGCGCTTTGCGTTACCGAAAACCCTAATAAACTTGGAATTAAAAAATCAACGCTGTTGTGACATTGGATTTCTTGTTATTCTACGCGATTCTCCAATTTGCTAGTGAAACTTCTTCGTCTAAAACGTTTTTGCCATTTTTATTTTTCTATTTTTTACAAATGTTTTTATTTACATATGAAAATTAGACTCTAATAGCGTTTCGTCGACTTTTTCGCCGCATTTCTTTCTCTCTTTTCTTGTTTTATTATTTCGTCACGATGTTTCATTTCGGCTCGCCACTTTTTGTACGCCAATTTGAAGTTTACTGCACCTGCTTTGAACCCCGGATGATTTGTGGTTCGTGAGAATTTCTGAAACATCAATCGAAAAGTTTTTAGTCTCATTCTTTGAATTTCGTTGGATCGAAATTACGTTTTACGTTTGTTTTTTTTTTGTTTTTTACTGTGAGAGGAAATTCTGGTTTCGTTGGTTTTCAGCAGTGAAGAAAATTTAGAGAAAAATGTTTTCCATGTCTCGAGAGTTATTTCGTGCGACCATATTTTTTTTTTTTTTAACTTACTTTGCTTCTTATCATGGTGTCTATTTCTTTCTCAAACTCATCGAGAGCACAATACAAAGAATAATTCGGTTGAATACGATAATAGGACATGGTGTTCATAATTTCGAGAACGTAAGCGAATCGCCTTTTTCGACAAGCGTTATTGATGAGCGTTCCAGCAATTATATCGTTCATTCTGTGTCCCGTTGCTTTCATGCCATCCATGAGTGTTTTTGCATCCTCGAGAGTGTGACAACTGAGAGCGAGGATTCCCCAAGTCATTATATCAGGAGACAGTCCATAGCGTTGGATGTCGTTTAGGATTTCCTGAATTTACAATCAATTAACGTTTTACATCAGACCAAACGCCCGATAAACTTGGGATAACGAAGTTGAAGTTTGCATCGTTGGAAAATAGAGAAATTCTGTTTTTTTTTTTTTTTTGAGAGCTCAAGATTTTCATTCAATGTTTGGTCAGGACAATGAAACGATTTTTTACGAGACTCAAGTTCGCAACGTTGGGTTCCAACGAAAAATCCTTTTTCTATGCATTTTTTTGTTAAATTTCAAAAACCATGACAATTTTCGTACCGATTTTGTGTTTGGATTCTATAAAAAGAGCCTTTTATAGTCTGGACGGAATATTGAACGAGAATCATGAGCTCTGATCAAGAAAAACCCGAATTTCGTTGCATTTCAACGATGAAAAATTCAACATCGTCATGTTTTTTCCAGGATCCAAACAGACGATCGGTACGAAAATTATTAGAAAAAGTTTTTTCCGTTGGATCTGAACGTTTCCAGTTTAATTTAGAATTAAGATGCTGAATTTGAATTGATATTTGTACATTTTAAGAGTCGGAATGACTAGATTAAAAAATCATTAGTTTTTAAATTAGCAAGCACGGGCCGTAGTTGAATTTGAGTGCTAAAACGTGAAAACGCAAAGAACTAGAAAAATTTGTGTGTGACAACGGCCATGTTGGAGAATTTTCGACCATATAATTGGGAAAAAATCTATTTTCTCCATGACTCTGAAGTTTTCAACGTTGAGATTCAACGAAAAAGATTTTTTCTATTGATTATTTATGAAATTTTGAAAATCGTGGCAATTTTTCGAGTCAATTGAGTTTTTTGGTCGCAAGAGAGAATCGTTTTACTGGCTGGACCAAATATTGGATAATAATTATTGGCTCTGCTGAAGAAATAACAGAATTTCGTTGCATTCCAACGATGCAAACTTCAGCCTCATATTTTCTCCTCCCAACCCCATTATTGGACAGAAAGCTTTTTCGAAATTGCACACGAAATTACCTTTGCTCCTTCGTAATCTTTACGAAAACTTCTCTTCTTCATGAGCATATTGAAAAAATCAATGTCCAGAGGAATCTTTTTAGCTTTGGCAATCTGCAGAACGTTGCGTTCGGCTTGATCGGAGGGAGGAACAAGTTCCATGAGAATAGTCATAGTCTTAGCATCCGGAACGACTCCGTCACTTTCCATGTGTTCCAAAATTCCAGTTACACCGCCGAAAAGTACTAAACGATTTTTAGAGTGAATTTTCTCGATGGGAGTATTTTCTATCGCGGATTGAAGGTCCAGGACAGAATTTTCCTCCGAATCAACTTTTGCCGGTAAATTCGTAGATTCCTTGCGTTTCTTTGCATCTTTTTTTTCCTTGGCAGCTTCGACCTTGGGGGAGGCTTTTTCAGACTCCTCCGTGTTCGGATCTTGCCTCAAGGACATTTCTGTGAAAAGGAGACTGTTGACGACCGGCGGTCGCGCCAACAAGTCCGGTTTCTTCTCGTCGCTCAAATAGACGTGACATTGGGGCGGAGATTCTATGAGAACGTCGTTGACCTTCAATTCTCCTAATTTAGTGTCTCTGATCGCTCGTAATAACAAATTGTACGTGGTGATGGCGGGAGTGATTGCGTGTCTCCGCAAAACGTGCCAGACGATCAGAGCGTGTCTAAGGCCGGCTTCCTCGTTAGAGATGGTGCCGATGAGGAGAGAATTGAAAGTGATAATATTGGTGGGCAAACGTTTGTCTCTCATTTCGTCCGCTAGGGAAAAAGCTTTGAGAATGGCTCCGTGACGGCCGTAAGCTTTGATCATGGCGTTGTAATGGGTTTCGTTGAGAAGAATATTCTTCAACGCTAATTCTTGTCGCAAATCCTCAAGATACATAATAGCGACGTCTTTGTGCGGGCAATTGGCACAGGCGTTAAAAAGTGACGTGTACGTCGCGTCTCCGCACTCTAGACCGAGTTTTTTCATTTTTGCGTAGAGCGACCGACACTTTTTTAAATCTCCAGCGACGGCAAAAGCTCGTAATAACAAATTGTACATGTAAACATTGGGTTTGTCACGATTGGCTTTGATCAAATCCAAAACCTCCAACGCCGCTCTCAAATCTTTTCTTTGTATGTGCGATTTAATGAGATTTGCATAACCACCTGCAGAAAGTTTGAAACGTCGCGGTATTTTGGCTTCGTTCTCGACGAATTTTTCCTCCTCTTGTTCATCTTCGTCCAACGGTACTTTCTCGAATTTCCGATCCGATAATTCTCCGAAAGAATCTGCTTTTTCTGGGAGACTTTCGCTCGAGTAATTACGCGCTTTTTGACAGTTTGAACGGAGCTCAATGTTCGACAGATTTTTAACATACGACAGAGTCGTAAAGTTTTTTTTCGAGGGAATATTGTTGTCAATGTACGAAATCGTTTCTTCATTGTCACGCACTTTTGATTGACCCGAACAACTGAATAAACTACGTCGATTGTTTGGACCGACGACGCACGATCTTGCACCCACTTTACTCGAACGTAACGAAACACGTAAACGTAATGTTAACATTGTCGATTGAGATTGCGCGTACTTGTTGAAACTGTTAATTGATTATTCTTGTTTAATGATCACATAGCGTTTTCCATCATTTCTGATCGTTTATAAACATAATTGGAGGTTATGTTTGTCGAATATTTCGCACATGATAAAATAACGGCGTGTACCGGCAACAGGAACTATAAAAAACACGTGTGTGTGAAAAGCGAACTGCGCATCTCATAAAAACGTTAATCGCGTGTTCGCAGCGCCTCTCGCGAGTCACGAGTATTTCAGTATGACGAAAAATCGAAAGGATCTGTACGAGATTCGACGAAAAAAATGGGATACAAAATCGTCACTGCAATTTCATCATATTTTTCCAACTCGGAAACTGTTTTACTCTAAACACAAGCACCGGCGAATTAAATCCATGCAAAAAAACAAGTGATCATAAAACGTGTGCGGAGAAACCCTGAACAACAGCTGTGCGCTGTTGATACCGCCGGCTTCTTGGGAATTCCTTCCTTCATTGTTTGGTTCTAGCATTCGCATATATATATCGGGGTACGTTTATGACAGGCTCAGACACGGTCTGCAATAAGACCGTGGGATCAGAGCGTTCCTGGCTCAGTCCGTTGATAAAACCAATAGTGTGAGTCCACGTCATCCTTCGAGACATAAACAATCCTGCTCGGCACTGTCGACCGATGTCCTCGTGAGTTCACTTACCAACGAATCGTGAGTATTTGTTATTCCTTCAACGCAATAATGAATATAAATGATAAGCGAAAATCCAACAAAAGGTTGATAAAAATACATCGAAACAGACGAATGAATAAATCGAAGAAAAATCATGTTTCATGTCTCGCGATCGAAACGATTGATCTTTGAGGCGAACAGATGTATCCGTCACTCGTAATCACGTCCATGAAATTTGTTTTGAAATTCAAGACCATGAGTAAAACGCCAGTATCGACTTTACAAGAATATGCTGTAAAAAACATGTGGGGAGTGCCGGATTATACCCTCATCTCCAGTTCTTCTGGTTCCGCACCACCCAACTTCACGTACAGAGTCACTTGCCGTTCAGAATCTGCCTGTGGTACAGCGTCGAGCAAAAAAGACGCTAAACACGCAGCTGCCAAAGAACTGTTGAAACAGTTAGATCGCAACGGAATGACAAACGACAAAGTTGATTCGCCGCCGCAGCCCTCCAGGGAACTCGTACAAAAAATTGGATCGTATTATTTATCCAGCTCCGCTATAAATCACGAAGATGTCTTTGTGAATTCAGTCGGAAAATTGGGCGTGAGTACAATCAAGAACTAACCTCCAATCACGTTCCTAGAAATTCTTCAATCAAGCGCGACCTTGAGCAGGACATTTTTTCCCATCCATCTCTCTGAATATTCGAAAGAGGCTTATGAGAATTTCATACAAAAGTTTCTTTTTTAACAAACTTTGAACCCTTTTGAATGATTTTCCTTGACCCGCTTAGACGGCGGTTTCAGCACCATGTACAGAGCTTTCTTTGGAGAATTGATTTTGCCTATTGCCTGACTTGTGCTCACTGCTCACAGTGAAAAATCAATTTTTACTCAAAAAGTGTGTGTGTGTGTGTGTTCTGGCACTGTAAAATTCCAACGTTCATAACTTAAAACCTTGAAATTTAAAAAAAACGTGTGTTTCTGCATGTTTCAAGGTTCTTTACTAATTTTTTTTGTCTACGAATAGAGTATTTTAAGGAGGTTGGCTACATACGACAATATGATAAGAATTCTATGAAATTTGGTGATAACATTCTTAAGCATCAAATACAATGACACAAATTTTTTCAAATTTCTTGTCTACATAGTTGACCAATAATTCGAGTTTACAGTATGCAAAAGATATAACTATATATATCTGAATCCTATGCTTATGCATGTAAACTTTAGTGTTCAATTAGTCGATAACTGTGTAGAAGAAAAATCACAAAAAATTTGAATATTCATATTCAATACTGAAGAATATCCTCACCAAATTTCATCAAATTCTAATCATTTCGAACTTTCCTATGCTTTTAACATGGCAACATTGCTGTGTGTAGTCACCCTCTTAGGAAGGTTGGGATTAAAGTTGGAAGTTTTTTGATGGCTGAGTTTCTTGAAAATTAAAAACATAGTTGCTCGCAAAGTAAGATTTGAACGATGTTGAAGTTTCCATCGTTGGAATGCAACGAAATTCTGTTTTTTCTTCACCAGAGTTCATAATTATTATTCAATATTTGTCGTTTGTCGATTTGATCATTTATCGATGATAAACAATCGTCTGTCGAGTCCCAAAAACTAAATCAAGACGAAAAATAGCCACGATTTTAAAAATTCAATGAATAATTAATAGAAACAATATTCTTCGTTGAATCTCAACGTTGCAAACTTCAGAGTCATAGATTTGAGCATTGGGCATCTTGAAAATCTTGAGAAAGCAATTTGTTATTAAATTTCAAAGAAACTCCAGAGATTTTGCCAAAACCGTTGATCGTGTAATAATCAAGGAATCGAAAAAAATTCCCAATGAAAATGATTGTTTATGAAATTACAGGAATATTGTTTAGAAAACAAGCTAAAGTTGCCGGACTACCGAGACGCAGGGGCACACGGTCCACCTCACAAGCCCGTGTACACGATAATTTGCTGCATTGGGCAGTTGGAGATAAAAGCGTCGGCAAACACGAAAAAAAAAGCGAAGCACGACGCAGCCCAGCAGATGCTCGACAAGCTGGTGAGAAACAGTGGCAAATCAAGAAGTCAGTTGACCAGCGAGCAGTTACAAGAGACTGAGAAGCTACTGCATGACCTTGATTTTTTGGATTTGAAAGTCGATGACCGGCCTATACCCTCCAGACAGTCGGCCCAGAGAGCAAACACTTTATTCACGAAGCTACAGACTTACAACGGCATAAAGAGAGATATCAGCAAAATAAATTTGAGCGATCGCCACATGGTATTCAAGGCGAGCTACGAGCCCTTGGTCCGTGAAATAGCCATAGCGAGTCTCCGCGAAAATCCTTATAAAAGCGCATCGAAACACGAGACTCTAAAAAATGTGACTAGCCTTCTCGGTTTAGAAATCGAGTATCATGTTTTGTCCAATACTCCAGACCCCATCATCGTTATTTGTAGATTAAATAGCTCCCCCGTAATCGTCGATATGGGAATTGCGGACACTTATTTAGACGCTCGAGACCAAGCAATAAGCAACGCTTTGGACTCCATAAATACTCTATTAACGTAAATTTCATCTAAAATTCAAAATGTAACAAAAAAAAAACCTCTTGCGAACAAACTTTCGTTGTCCAAACGACGCGAGAGAGGACAAAACGATTTTTGTCCACTTTAGCGCACGAAGTAGTTGCCCGCCTCGCCTTGAGTTTTCTAAAGCCACATTTTTCGACACCCTTCGATCGATCAGAAGGAAAAACCACTAAAACTTATTTTCGCCTTTTTGCTACGACGCGACCCGAAACTTTTTCGTCCCGATCGGTCGAACGGTGTCCTATTTCAATCCATTCCATAAATTTGAGCCTTTTCCGATAACTGATCCATAACCTTGAGATAAACTTGATGAACGGATGTCGGAAAAATTTACGATGATTGGTATTCGCCTTAAGTGTTGAATTTTCGCTTGCAGTTCAATCATTTCGTTAAAAGAAAATATTGGCTTGATCCATAATTGTTACAGATGAACCCCAGCAGCGTCGCGTGCTATATTTTTTGTTATCTATACTTAAAATCAAATTTGCACGTTCCTTCGCTTCTTCCCCATGTACAAATTTAATTTTCCCCTTCGACTTGGTAGCGTCGTATGCCGACGGACGTTTCTCGAGGATCAAGCTCGGAGCTTGTTCAGTTGCGTGCAACATTTGGTAATTGGAAGAAGCTTATGTAAATATTTGACGTAATGATTAATGAAATTGAAAATATGACCGATTAGGATGTGTTTTTTGAAAGTTAAAAAATTACCGGTTTTTAACCCTTCGTGGTCACTCTGGGTAGAATCCACCCAGTGACCAACTTGTGACGTAAATATCTCCTAGTTCCCGGTAATCAATGGGGCTGTAATCGTCATTTAACGACAGTTTGTAGTGTCGATTGCGCGTTGGTGGCGATAAGTATTACCGCCGCGAACGCTTAATCTCTAACATCCACTCTGAAATCAACACACTTCCAATAACGGAATTGATATGTTTTTTCAAACGCGCACTATCCTACTATTTTTTTCTCAAAAGAACCAGATCTGATGAATATCAGGTCCGAATTTTAAGCAAAATTATTGAAAATTCACGAAGTGACGATTATTTTAGTGAAAAAACTTTTTTTTCCTGTTTTTTTCTCCATTTTGCATTTAAAAAAATATGTTAGCCTTGGATTTCTTTCAGAAAAGTTTCTCGTATCTAAACTGGAATGTGCAAGGGTTGTTCAGCAATTTTTTGAGAATTTTCGGGCCGATAGATTAGTCACAATACGGGTTCGAAAATGGACTGGGTAGAATCAATCCAGTGTGACCACCGAGATCGGTGGCGGAAGTGTGACCACGAAGGGTTAAATGAAAAATAGTGTAAATTGAATTAGGGTTTTTTCCAAATTTGTCTTAATGACTCATGGAAAAATCGTACCGGTCGGGGCGGCATTTCGTGGGCAGGATGCAGCAGTTTTATGGGCCCATTTAAGTTATTTTTCGATATTTACGCTCCGTGAGTACGAATTAAGGTGGTAATACCAGTTTTATAATTACCGTTAGAGTAATTTAATAAAATTTTGTACAGCATTGGATTATATGATAAGGAAAAAATGTAGATAAAATTGTACCGGTCGGTTGAGAATTTTTCGCGCCGTTATCGACGTGCGCGGTCCATATCGAATTGTATTTTTTCAAAATTGTCTAAAATAACGCATTGAATTTACAGAAAATTGTAGAAATCGCACGATGCTGAAGTTTGCATCGTTGGAATGCAACGAAATTCTGTTTTTTCTTGAGCAGAGCTCGTGATTCTTATTTAATATTTTGTTAGGACACTAAAACGATTTTTTTCAGGATCCAAAAACAAAATGACGACAAAAATTTTCATGGTTTTTGTTATTGAAACAAACAATTAATAGGAAAACGTATTTTTCGTTGCACCTCAACGTTGCAAAGTTCAGTTCCATGAAATTGCTTGTGACAATTTCCTCCAACGTTGGAGAAAAAAAAATCCTGATAAAGGGTAAAAAACGAAAAGTCTAATTATAATTGGCAAAATTCATCATTTTCATTAATCATGTTTTTTATTTACGTTTGACTAATTCATCCGTAACAGAACGAAGGAATTTGTGAAAATTCAGGCAGAGAAATGGATCGATCAGAAAATACGAGAATTATTGAGAAATAGTACGAACACGCGTATTCTTTGCTCATATTGGAAAAAATTTACGCAGAGAAACAGAGAGTCGAAGATTGGGAATAAAATTGTAACAGGGAGAAGGGGAAGAGTGCAAAAAGGAATAATTACGTTCAAGTATAAGGAGCCGTATATGTAAGAGTTACTTTTTAAAAAACACATGAAATAAAGAAATTGTTCAACATGTTATAAAAAACTTAAAAAAAATGCGATCTTATTTTTTCCTTCCCCCAATCAGCCCCAAAATCTGAGGGTCATGGGTCAATATATCGATCGCGTTGAAGTAAAAATTTGAAACAACGTTCGATAAATCCGGAGTCTATGCGAGAACCGTCAAAAAATTGACTCACATTTATTATATCATGACAAAAATGCCACTTTTTCAATTTACAAGCGTCTCGCACTTGTCACCGCCATGTACGGAGATACTCGGGTTCGAAAAACCAACGATAGATGGCGTAGAGGACAATTTCCCATGGCAGGTAAAACGGAACGAAAAAAATATAAAGGAGCAAAATAAAGTAAACAAAAAAAGAGTCCCATAGATTTTAGTCTATAGCGATTTGATACATATTTTTGATGCTTCTGTCTCATGCAAATGTGACTTCGCCGAATTCACGATTCTATTAAAGTTCAAAGTGAAAGTTCGAGGTTCATATTGCTTGGAATGAAATATCGCTTTGCATGGAAAGGACGATTGATAATAAACAGTGATACGAGAAAATTATTCGATCGCGCAAGCGCCGCTAACCTCAATATATACGTTACATCTTATGTGGTGGAAAAATCGCATTAAATAGATCGCATAAAATAATAATAAATATTTGTCATTGTTGTTACTATAAAAATCTGTCTTGTCGAGTGTTGAATGTGTTTTCCAAAAGGAAAAGTGAAGTGTCAAGTGTCACTGAGGTGAACGAGTGCAACCGTGAGAAAGAATAAATACGCGTTGAACTCGTGGAAAAGAAATTCGATCGTAAAAGTAAGATAAGATAATCCGTCGTAATAAAATCATATAAAAAACGTAAAAAATTCTCGATTTATTTTCACTCACGAGCGAGTCTCGGTTATTTTTCTCGCTCGTTAATTCGACGATGAACCTTCGATCCTGTTGTCGTGTTCGACCATCGGAATAATAGCGAAAAGCAACGAAAACAAAAGAGCAAAAAATCCTTATGAAATGTCAGAGAAATCGAGAAAAATCATCACCAGATTCCATCCCAGTCACGGCGAGAACATCATACTTTACGACGACAACACAGTCGCGTTCCGAAAAATAAGTTTCGCCAATGCTCTGACTTTTAGTGAAAAACCTTTGCAACCGGGTGAAATTTTCTTATTGGAGATTGAAAAGCACGAATTGGGATGGAGCGGACACATGAGGCTCGGCCTCACGCAAGTCAATCCGGCTACCGTCGATCGTAACGGAATGCCCGAATATGCTTTGCCCAATCTCGTTACCATGGGCTCCAGTTGGGTTTTCAACATTACTCAAAGTCCCCATAACATTTTTTCCAGTTTCGAAGGAATCAACGGATACGGTAAATGCCTTGGTAGGAAAATGACAAAAAATCATTATGAAAATTGATTTTTTAGACTGTGTCGATGCAAAATAAAAAAATTCATTGCAAAATTAGCCTCACGAGCTCTAAAACTACAAATAATCACTTTTCAATGAATTTTCCTTCTAATTACTTTTTCCTGGATGTCTCAGCAGGCGAAGGAATCCCGAGCCGAGAAAAAAAGCTCATGACGGACGGAGTGAGCGTGCAGACACCGCGAGGCGTGATTCCCTTCGCGGCCTTGAGACCAAACACCGACGGTTCCTCGCAAAACTTGTTGCCTACGGAGACGGGATCTCGAATAGGCGTAATGTACGTTCCCCAGGTCGGTTCGGATAAGGCGGAAATGCATTTCATTATAAATGGGGAGGATCAAGGAGTTTGCGTCAAGGACATCCCTTACAAAGCTGGACCGCTTTATGCAGTGGTGGACGTTTACGGTACCACTAAGCAAGTTAGAATAATTCAGTTGTACGGAGGTGAGTTGAGGAAAAAAAAGGCTGATTTTCGAGATGGAGAAGTCCAACCTCCGAATAAGAAACCAAAAGCCCCCATGGGGAAGAGTTTTTCTTATATGTCGCAAACCCCCACCTGGTGCGCGCTCCACGCCACTACCTCTGTCTGGCTTTCTCACTCTTTTCCGCACACGATCCTCTCAATAAGAAACATCCTCGATCGAGTTGCAACTTGTTATTTCCGTCGCCGATACAAAACGGTTTTTGACTGCGCGTGGACATTTGTCTAGCAAATTTTTGTTTTTCATTGCAAAAAATTCCCAATAAACTTCTAGATTTTGTGTAACATTCACACACGCACACACACATCAATTTACACTACAACGTTCACTCCATTTTGCCAAAACAATTCCTCCCAGGTTGGTTTCTTAACCAGAGGTCTCGCGCACAAAAATCTCGGGCTCGGAGTTCGAGTCAGAGTGGGGGAAGCGCTCGAGTGAGGAACAGGGAAAAGTTTCTTATTTGGAGGTCGGACTGTATTTGAAAATGATGGTAAAAATGTGTGTTTTTGCAGTTTTGAGCTTACAAAGCGCTTGTCGGGACGCAATTCTTCAGTACACGAAGCGAAACACCGTGAATTCATTGCCATTGCCACAAATGTTGAAGGATTATCTTCTGTATCCGATGCAGTGAAGCGCCATCGAAGAAAACCGTGAAAAAACGAGGAAAACTTAGGGAAAAAAGGAAGAAGGAAATTGAAAGAGGAATTGTCGAATGCGGGGTTGTTCGTTGTTCGTAAAAGTTGATTAAGGCAGGACCTTTATTTCTATATCATTCGATTTTCTTATTTTTAATGGCCAGCATTTTTCCTATTATATCAAAAGTTTTATCGAACGAATTCTATTGCAGAAATTCTGTGAAAATACACAATGACGCGAAACTCACTATACGCGTCATTCCGTGGAGCGCTACAGCTCGAAATTTAGGCATTCGAATTGGATTTTTTGAGAAATCAAAGACAAACAAATCTTAGTGCCATTTTTATTCGTTTTTTGAAAAAAAAATTTCACTACGAATCGTTTAAACATTTACACAATTTTTAGACAACGAAAATATACGATTACAATCAATTTCGTTCTATTTATCAAACTTTTGTACATTCTCGAATACCGAAATGCATTTTTCACGAGTACAGACTATCCTTGCAGGACCGAGAAAGAATCTTTCTTATGGAATTAATTTCCGTTCCTATGAACAATCACAAAAAAATGATATTTTTTTCACATTTCATTTTTTTTTTCGAGCTCCAATTTGGAGTCCAAATCTTTTCTATCGAAAGGAAATATCGGAAAATTGGTCGATCATTTATCGTGAAATTTGTTGAGCTCCATTCACACGTTTTTGTTGCTAATCAAGGCATCACCGAGTTTTTTTCCAAGCGAAATCGATTGAGAACGAAAATTTGCTCTGGGAATTGATTTTGTGAGGAAATTCGTTTCTCAGGCTTTCAAGGATCGTGTGCTCCCTTAAAAATTCAGTGGAATGCCTCATATAGCCATATACAGGATTAATATTTAAGAAAGTCCCAGTTGTATATTCGCAGGAGCTTTTTCTGTAGCTCTCGTAACCCAGAGAAATAGAATGAAAAAAAAAAAAATTACTAAGTATTCGCTCAAATCATGCGGTACGAAATTCGAATGAGCGAGTGAATGAGAGGCAGAGAAAATGAGAGGAGAATCAGTCGCAACGTTCAGTCTACGTACGTCTGAACTCGTTATGGATGTATAACCCGGTCAGGCTAATCGTCTAAACAATTGAAGTTATGAATTTTTGAAAATATCTATTTGTCATAAAAAACGAAACAAAAAATATGAAAATAAAAATATTAAAGTTACTCTTCTATCAAGCCAACTTTGGAGTATTATTTACGCACACAAGCCGCCTCTATCGACTTCTTATCGGTTTTTTATAGTTTAGCCATGCCCCCGGATTAGCAGGGAGGAAAAAACTGTGGGCAACGACTTGGGAGGCTTTTGCAGGGACAGTGACATCGGGGACAAGAAAAATGGTGGGTCCAACGTCACGTGATGAGCTCTTAATAAAGTACGAGGAAAAAAACGCAGGGAAAATGATTAAAAATGATGGAAATCTATAAATTTTCAGGTATTATTAAAAAATCTTTCACTGACATCAACAATGGGTGATTTCATGGAAGAATTCGGAAGGAAAATGGTCCATAAAATCAAGTAAGTCAAGAGAAAACTGAGGAAAATGATCCAGTTGAGAAGGAGAACGACGTAATTCCAGTTGCTTTTTGCATGCTCGAAATCAACGAGATCGTCGTCGTGGTCAGCTTGACGTTCTTCGATGCTCGAGCATCGTCCTCGGTCGCGTATACCCAAAAGTGCAATTCGTCCGATTTTGTACCTCAGCACTAACGAGAGCGTCGAGAAAATCCATTTTGGTACAGAGTGTTGGGACGAGCGTAGATTTGTCAGAAAAATCGTCAGGAGAAGCGCCAAGATCGCCAGGACGAAGGAATTTACGTAAATAAGCACTGTGAAATAATTTGCTTTTGTTCCCAAGTTATTTTCCTCTCGAAAACTCGTGCCAAGAGTTTTCGCATTTTTTTTTCTTTTTCGATCCGATATTTTTCACATTTTGCTCTAAAAATCGCTAAATCAGACGAATTTTCTTACCTACGTTCGGCACTGTGTTTGCATTTTGAGGAAGAATGCAATTAAGATCCTCAATGGATAACAAATGAATTATCGGATTCAAACATCCCAGCGCGAGGCGTTCCATCGATCCTGGATCGAGAATTACAGTGGTCAAGGTCACGATCGTTATGACTGAAAAGTAAAATTTCACAAGGAGGGTGGCTACACACAACAATGTTGCCATGTTAAGAGCATAGGAAAGTTCGAAAGGATTAGAATTCAATGAAATTTGGTGAGGATATTCTTTAGTATTGAATAAGAATATTCAAATTTAATTGAACACTAAAGTTTCCATGCATAAGCATAGGAATCAGATATATATAGTTATATCTTTTGCATATTGTAAACTCGAATGATTCGCCAACTCGAATGTTATCACCAAATTTAATTGAATTCTTATCATATTGTCGTATGTAGCCAGCCTCCTTAAGATGAGTAAACAAATTATTTTCGTTCGCAATCTACAGACTATCGGAGACGAAAATCTCAAAAATTTTGCAAACGACCATCAGAATTAATTCCTCAATTTCGATTTCCGTCTCTGTCCGTACGAGCGATCGTTTTTTTATTTTTTCGGACACAGAAAACTCGGTTTTTGCAGAATGAACAAAATGTGAGAATATTCTTACGCATCGCAGGTAAAACGTATCGTCCAGCCAGTTGAGGGTGAACTCTGTCGACTATGAAATCTACAGCGAGTTTTGATGATTTTGGCAAATGCTTCGATCGAATCTGTTGGTAAGTTACACGAGAAGTCGAGATTTCCCAATGGCCATTAATCACAAAGTCATACGTGAAGACCTACGAAAAAGCGTCGAATCAAAAAACTTGAAAAAAGAAAAGAAATAACGAGTCGAAAATTTTGGGACGACAATACCGTTTGATTAAAAATGTCTATCGGTGCGAACATTATTTCATTCGCCATTTGTGGGGACGAAGTCAAAACCAGAGTACAATTATGTCGATCGTAAGGCCACAGCGTGAAATCGTTTTCGCAAGCGATCGTATGACGTTGTTTCGGTACGCACAAGACTTCACCCTTGTGATTAACGTTGCAGCGTCTTCCAAGCATAAGCAGATCTTCATCGGCCTGTTCGGCGTCTCTGAATATTCAGCAAACAAATTTTACATTTACTCCATTTTTTTCTAAAATAAAAAAAATTAATTCTGCTCAAAAAATGCATGATTTATTGGTAAATTTTCTATAATTGATCATTTTCAATCAATTGAGAATTCAACCCTTGGAATTCAATAGATTTTCGAAAAATATAAATCGATCGAGACGTTAAAAAAGTGCAAACATGGAAAATCATTGAAATGAACTAACAGACTTTGTACAGAAATGGCCGGTGCCCAAATGTTGGAAGTGTAAACATCGAGACGTTGAACATTGTCAAACTGGGCAGGGTCCCACGCTAAATGTTGGTCGATCCAGGTCTTGAAAACCAAATTCCCATTAATAAAAAAAAAAACAGCTTAAAAGTGAATGAAAAAATTGATAAAAGCGATTGAATAACAAGAAAGTACTTTTCGGAGCTTACTACGTGCATCCAAGTGCTGAGTTCCAAATAATTTTCGTACTCGTTCTAAGGACAAAAGGAAACGCAAGTCAAAGTTTTGAATCGATGACCTGATTAGGAAAAAAAAATCAAGGCGCTGATTTGCACTCAAGCCCAAACGTCGAGTCCCAAATAATCCCGAGAATAAAGTCACGAGACTCAAAATTGAGAATCAAAAAATAAAATCAACATTTGACAAAGTCTACGATTTT
Source organism: Diadegma fenestrale (assembly GCA_037043255.1). Lineage (NCBI taxonomy): Eukaryota > Metazoa > Arthropoda > Insecta > Hymenoptera > Ichneumonidae > Diadegma > Diadegma fenestrale. The sequence goes on from CM073317.1 coordinate 9,618,305, forward strand.
TTAAAAATTCCACAGAGTGCATGCGAATCCCGAGATTTTTTCGATTAACGTATCGGTCCTGAGAAGAAAAGACACGACGAGTAAAAATTGAGAAACAAAATGAAAAAATTGAAAAAACTCAAAATTTACAACGTTGAAATAAATTAACACGAAGAAAACGTACCATGGTGGCAAAAGTTGGTAAAATTTCAATACCAACAACGGTCGAATTAGTTTTCGTATAATTCTCGTTCCAAGGATAATTACAAAACAAAAAATCTTTTAACCGAGCGGCCGGCGTTTTGACAGCAACATTTTTGCACTCTTCGATCAATTCAGCAGAAATACCGACTGAAACGACCGAAGGTTTACCGATAAAAATAACGAGACAAAACAAAGTGACGAATTTTTTCATCGTTAACCGTTGCCGAGGCTTCGTGCAAGTAACACTCGCCGATGGTATCAGGACTTGACTGACCTGTGGTGCGCTTAAGCCATTGAGAATTGAAAAAAAAAAATGCTCATCAAACGCCCCGCGAAACTCGATACTTCGAATGATCTCGCGAACGTCGTTACACCTCCGTTAGCCCGCGGATTAACGCACACTTCCTGATTAACTTCCCTTTGCTGACCTTCCATTCAATAATCCACATTATGAGTGGCCACACGTTTATTAAACAAATAAAATCTCTAAAAGACCTCTAAAACTAAAATCAGAAAAAAAATGCAAATACACGAAAACTTTAAACTTTAAAAATGGAAAAAATATTAAAAAATGAAGACGAGACATTGTCACTATTTTTTCATTTGAAAAAATGAGAGAAAATCTCACGAAAAATCGAGTTTTTTGATATTTTGGTATTTGGTAGCATTTGTAGTATTGGTATTTAAAAACTTTGAACTTTCAGAGTATAAAAAATATGAAAAAATAGAAACAAGACATTGTTGCTATTTTTTAATTTAAAAAATGAGAGAAAATCTGACGAAAAATCGAGTATTTTGATATTTTGGTATTTGGTAGTATTTGGAGTATTTGGTATTTCGAGCAGTTTTGATTCCTCGATTTTTCAACCGATTTTCACAAAAATAGGTACGCAGGCCTTTTTCGAACAGCCGTTTAAGAATCCCGAGGCAAAGTTCGTCAAAATAGGGGACTGATGAAGCGCGCAACGCGATAATGTGGCAGACGTTGAAAAAAATTCAGTGGGCGTTCCGTTGATGGGCGATTGACTCTTCGGATAAGTGGATCGGACTGGAGAATGTGTTTTAGATAAAAAAAATGGATTTTTGCCTGGCACGGAATGATTTTCGAGTGAAATTGACGAAAATAAACCGAAAAATTTGACGAAATTTTTATTTTCCGATGAGTATCGATTTATTTTTTCGTAAGACAATTTTGATTTCGTCGGAGACAAATCCGAAGAAATGAAATAAAAATCAATAATTAAAATGCGATTATCGACGATTTTCAACTCAACGGAACCAATAATTCGCAGGCAGTGGTTTCGGAGCTCCTGGTGGCAAAACGATCATTAGCATTATGAGATAAATGAGGAAAGAGACGCTAAAAGTTAACCATTCGAGAATCGTTGCAAATTCTTGCCAAGTACGATCTTTCGGACTCTCAGCAATCGCTCCATTGTTATCGTCCTCGAGTATCGAAGCGTCTCGTTTTCGCTCCAAAATATTCATCCTCAGTAACGTGCCCATCGGCGAATTCAGAATGAAAGTCGTTAAGGACATTAGCCACATCGGTGCTGCCACATTGACATCTCGTAGTTTACGAAGCAAACACGTCAATATCAATGCTGTGGCTGCCAATCCTATCGAAACCTCGTAAAATATCACTGCAAAGTGCATTCCAAAATTAACACAAAATTTTCCATCAATTAATCGTCTAAATTATTATTTTTTCTCTTTTCTTAGTAAATGAAAAAAGTGATTCCAAAATTAACACAAAATTTTCCATCAACCAATCGTCTAAATTATTATTTTTTCTCTTTTTTTAGTAAATGAAAAAGTGATTCCAAAAATAAACACAAAATTTTCCATCAATCAATCGTCTAAATTATTATTTTTTCTCTTTTTCTAGTAAATAAAAAAAGGAATTCAAAAATTAATACCAAATTTTCCATCAATCGGTCGTCATTTTCGTCTCTAAATTTGGTTTTCTGATAAATGAAATGAATAATTTGAAAAATATGTAGATATAGAGATAAATATTTACGTATTTTGGGCACTGTTTCGGCACCGGAAGTCGGGAAGTACCAATGGAGATCGAAGAGTCCGAGTATGTGACAAATGAAATTAATACAAGCCACGAGAATTCTTTCGAGCGATTGGGAATCGAGCCACAACACAACAAGTGTCAAAACCATGAAAACTGCAATTGCAAAAAAAAAACTTTGTAAAAAAATAATGAATATTTAAAAAGCCAGATAAAATACACAAAGGCGAGAAAATTTGTAATGAAAAATGTGGAAAATGTGTCGAAGGACGAATCCACCTCGAAACAGCTCCAAATATTTGTCTCGTGAATCGAAAAATTTACTGAATTTGCTTCCGAAATCAATTTTTGCTTCCTCATGAAGGAAGCTATGCGACGGTGGATTTTTTTTTCCAGTTTTCAATGTCAATGCGCTCAACTAAAAAAAATGTCTGGATTTTTGTGTGTGTGTGTGTTTTCTGGCACTACAAAATTCAAACGATTATAACTAGAATTATAACATACAGACTCTTCGTTATCTGAGAATTTTGTCGGAATAATTTCTAAAAAAAAAGAAAAAACAAATTCCACGACATTTTGTTTTTCTTTTGTAGATTGACAAAATATTTTATCGGGTAAATTACCATAAAATTACGAAATTACCATTTCGGGTAATTGCTAAAAAAAAATAATTCCACGGCATTTTGTTTTTTTTTTGTTTTTTTGTAGATTGACAAAATATTTTACCGGGTAAACTACCAAAAAATTACGAAATTAGCATTTCGGGTAATTGCTAAAAAAAAAAACGAATTCCACGGGATTTTTTTTTTTTTTTGTAAATTGACAAAATATTTTATCGGGTACATAATCGGGTAAATTACCGAATGCAGGTAATACGTAAATGATGGCGAGTCTACTTCCATGTCTTCTGAGTGCAACGGTGATCAATATGGTTACTTCGAGTTCGTCGTTGTCGTCTTTGCTGAACCGAGAGAATTCGTTTCGTCCACGTTCGATGTGGACGTCCCATTGTTTATTGGTGACAAAATAATCGCTTATGATCTTGTAACAGGAAGAGAAAAGCATGCACGTAAATGTTAATTATTTCGAGCACGAAGATTGGACGAAGAAAAAAATAAAAAAATTTAATATTCAATGATTTTAGTGGATTTTGAGTTCGTACAGCTTCCGCTGGAAAATGCAAAAGTAGCTCGTTGTGGTAGAACGTCCAAGCGCCCAGTTGCAGAGAACAGTTGTGCTTGTCGTAAGGCCATTCGCTGTAATCGGTTGGACAGTGGCTCGAATATTTTGTTGGTATGATGCACTTGATTGCACCGGAATGTTCTACGATGCAATCGGTGTACGACATTCCCCAATTCTCCTCGAAATCTCCACTGAATTGCAATAAAAAACGAAAAACAATGCTCAAATTTTCATTTTTTGTAATATTTGCTTGATGCGCAGCGAGCAAGATCATATCGTGGCAAACGATTTACATTTCGGCCAGAAAATGAAGTTTTAATTCGTTAAAAAGTAAACAAATCAAAGTTGATCCAGCAATTTTAGTTTTTTTCACGAAAGTAAAAAAAAAATTGATTTGAGAATGAAATGGATTTCTACTAAAAAAATTTGCACTTTTCATGCGTCGATGCGATTTTCATTTAAGCCAGAAAAAGAAGTTTAAATTTCTTAAAAAGAAAAAAATCGATTGAAAAATCAAATGGATTTGCACAGAAAAATTTACACTTCTCATGCGTCGGCGCGATTTCATGTTAATGGAAAAATTAAAATAATTTCGGTTCCTGAAAGTCGAAACATTAATTAACGAAATTTTTTTTCCCGATGACGCTTCTTGATTTTAACTTCGACGAGTCCTTTCGAGTTTTCTTAAAATTAATTTATTTTTCATGGTCTTTCCTCACCTGTTGAAAACCGTTATGTCTGGTTTCCAAATTTCGTAACTCCAGACGTGCAGCTCTTTTATGTTTTCCCATTTGGAAGGTTCCCACGTCAGATGAGAATCGTTCCAGCCCTGTTACACAAATATTTGATTCGATTCGTTGCAGACAGAAATGTCAGGGTCTCGATCGGACCCTGTAGCCAGCGTTTATGCTATTCAGAGTTAAAACAATCATTTTTCTTCCAAACGTGAAAAATTAATCGACTCACCAATGCAACCCACGTATGGAAGTAAAGGATGTTCTCCTCCTCTGCCTAAAACCGAAAAAAACCTCGATATTGGCGAAAATTCTCGCTGGTTTATTTGTCTTCTAGGCGGACTATTCAAAAGTTGGGAAAAGGAAAAGATTCACAAGAAATGATTTGCGATATACGAAAAAAATTTTAAATGAGTTAACTTACGAATTCAACGTACTGGGGAACCATTTTAATGTCAACGACTGTCGATTCTCCGTCACCCAGGACGGGTCTGACAAACGAGTCGTATTCACAAAAAAGATAATCTTTAAGACGTTTCGCCGGCGAACTAGGTACTGCATCTTTGCATTCAAGTTTAGTAGAATCTTCGGATTGAATCCGATGAATCACGAGAGTGAAAAGTAAAATGATTAAGAACGATCGCATGGTGGTGCAACTTTATAGTTTAGTTGTTCGGTTTGCTATGAACTAGTAGCAAGTCCGATTGAAACTGTTCGAGGGAAAAGAGAACAAATTAAAAACTAACGCCCACCGTGAAAGAAGATACTCCAGACATCCCACGTGGCCCTGTCTGCATCAATTAATATGCAGGCTCATATAGAGATATTTGTTTGTGGAAACGTATAGCGAACGAAAGAACGCGGTTACGTGATTTTATCATGTTCGTTTTTTCAATGTGCGCCCTTCTTGTTTGCTTGAATTCAATAATCTCGTTGCCCCGATTAGGCACGATTCATTATCCGCGTCTTAACTAGTTTTCAGGGACGATACCAAAATGGCGGACGGAATGGGAGGAGCATGCGGAGGCATTATTTTTTCCTCTCTGCTGAAACGATAAGCTAATGACGAACAGTGATGTACACATTGCGATTGTGCGACAGCGGAACGTGTTCCCGCTACAATAGGGCTCAGGAAGAAATAAATGTACTCTCAGTTGGTATATGTCAATGTTTCACAATGTCGGGGCCGGCGAGATGCATTCAGCTGCTTCTGCACTGGATTTGATGCTGGCATCCTGTGAAAACGTCGTCAATCGTGGAAGTGCATCGTTCACAGTCCCGTCGACCTATTTCGCCGTGGCTGCCGTAAACCTTTACAGCAGCAAGCACGGCAAACCTCACGTTCTTTTTGCTTTTACATTGAATGTGCTTATAGAACCCATTTTGTGTTCTTTCCAAGATTTGCTTAACAAACTTCTTTGACACAGACAATTACATCGAACCCGAGTAATCAATCGTCATATTATTACATAAACGATCGATAATTACACGTACTCAGTAACTGAATCGTAAAGTTTTCACGAGGAATTGCAAGACGTCATGGTTCCGCATAGTAGGTAAAATCCCGGATGAGCCATTTGAGGTGTACCTGACAAACATCACTCGCATGTTCAAATTTATTCGATTATACCAGACCGATTGATACAGACGTGAACCGACACACCTGTTTACGTGATCGGACACCGTAAGCTCAGCAGAGTATCTGAAAGATCTTAAAACTATACCTCTAAGAAACACATCATAGTCTTCAGTCATAGTAAAGTACGTAACACTAACCATGGTCAGTTCTTCGAGTCTTTGTCTGAGTCAAAATATCCCGTTTGATCGTCTTCTGTATTCACTCAGAAATTGCACAGATTTCTACATTAGCCGTGTTTTTTCGGTGTCGAAGTAATTCAAACCGTATAGAACTGATCCGCTCGCGCATGAGTAGACGGGAAAAGGTGAGATGGTCAACTCCGTCTACGCATGCGCGAGTGGATCATTTCTACACGGTTTGGATCACTATGACACCGAAAGAACGCGACTATTAACTGGATGGCACGTACACTTGGCAGTGTACGTGCCGCGTATTTAGTATGCTGCTAGATGATGTCATAGCCCTTTGTAGGTTTATTGCAATTATGTTGGCGACATCCTGTCTACTGCATACGAATTGTTCATTACTTCGAGAAGCTGTCATCTCTGTGGGGTAACAATATGATAATGTTTAGATGGGGGGGCAGTGGCACGGTATAACAGGCCGGGCCGTAATGCAAACGAAAGAAATTTACGAAGAAAAAATTGTTCTATATAGTATTCAACAAAAGTAGATGATACACCACAGAGGAACTCGCAGCAACACAGCTGACTAAATAGAATCCGAAAACTGTAGCAATGAATCGCCCCTCGCGCGCAGGTCCCGGGAAAACCACATAAAAAACATTATACCACAGTTCCGTGTACTCATCGTTGCTCTTTATTTCGGCACGTATTGTAAGTTTTCGTAATTGCAAATCATAAAACGCCTATTATACTTCAGATCAGGGTACAGCAGCTCGCCGCATCTCTTGATATTAGATTCTTTCGTGGATCGAGGGTCGACTAGTAAATTACATTCGGATCTTCGTGATATAAAATGTCGAGCTGCCAAGGGGACGTCAGTTGTTCTTTGGAAGCCGTAAGGTAAAGACGATGGACCACGTTCCCGATCTAAGTAGTCCGTGCAGCATTTTCATTTCCTTCCACACTATATATAGCCTTAATCTAAATTTTGCACGCACTCCTTCACTTAATGAGGGTTTGTGACATTTGCGTTTAATACATGTTATATGTTTGTTGTGTTGTGTTAAGTGTTTCTGTATCATTTGTGTTTATTTACAGCCGGGAAAATACACCATGGCTATCTCAAGGATGTTCGATCTCGGTCTTATCATCGTTGTGGCGACAGGGATGGCGACGGTGAGAGCGCACACCGCGCTACCTCATGGCAAGAGCCTTGTCATGCCAGAAGCCATCCGGAATTGTATACCAAATTACGCTGATGTAAATAATTGATTGTCTTTGCTACCTATCGTATTAATAGATCATTTAAGCAAGTAAGCAACTCGACAGTGAGATGTAGGTTCTGTGTCCCCATTTTGGATGTCACTTTGACTGCTCACAAAATGCTTCTATATAGCAGGTGAGAGAAGCAGGTTTGTCAAGTGTACTATCTCAATAAGTAGAACCTCCCTGTATTTTCCATGTTTCACCTAATGTATACAGCTATATGATCTTATTTGGTGTACATTTGCAGTGCATGAATATCCACGGCACCAAGCCTTGCTGCCGGCAGCAAAAACTGCACGTTGGTCAAGTCGTACCTGAAGATTTCATTTGTTTCCGCTTTGGCGTCGGCAAGTGTCAGCCTTTGAGTAGCGTTGACCAATTGGAAACGTATGCTCAGTTGATGAAGTGTGCAACCGAAACTAATCTATTCGAACTTGGGCAGTATTATAAGCATAAGATTCTCGAAAAGAACACCACGGAGCTTGAGGACTTGAAACCGTAAAACTCATTTATGTAATTTCCTCGTACAGTTCCTCTTGAAATACTAGTTTTTTCTTATCAATTATTTTACGTTTGTTAGAATGTAGTATTTTCTTGGGTTTGTTTTATGGTTTGTTCAATATATTCGCCTACATCTTATTCATAAGTTATTATATTGTTTAATAGACATGAACTGTGCAATGTCTTAGGATTACGGCTTCATTCAAATAAATATGATACGATACGATACGTTTTATTTTGTTTACACTAAACATTGCGTTCAAGGCTCACCAAAGGTGAAAACTATGGATGTCTATGTGGTTATATCGACTAATCGAGAATAAGATAGAAACTATATTTAATCCTCGGCATCTGTTGCTAATAAGTCTACATAAGAGAGCTATCCTCCGAATTATGCCTCATAGCTTGAGGCATAATGAAGTCGTGTACATACATACATTTTTGGGAGCAAATAATATGCCATATTCCTCACTATTGGCATCGCCACCAATATGCATATAGCTTCTCGCGATTTAATATTCATGACGGCGTCTAAGTCAAATGAGATTATTTTACAGCTCATGATATTTGCTCCGTGCACACCCATACAAAACACATTTACGACTACACATTCTCACGAAAGTGAAAATGGGTGTGCACACGGAGCCAATATCAAAACCCATAAAATAATAATCTCATTTGACTTGAGCAGAGACGCTGTCATGAATACTAATTGCAAGGAGGTTCTAGTATAAGAATATATGTTAGGCCATGGCTTGATCATGCTTTACAGCTGTGTTTGCCTGTGCCGTGGCGTGCCGTTGTTGGAAAGCACCACGTTCGACACTGTGTCACACAGTGTTGCTTGAAAAGCTCCCTATATTCAGTGTCAGTGCTGTGCTGCTGCCACTATCGCTGTTTATTCTTTTTCTACCGACTCTTGATCTCAAAATGTGGTATTATAGTTTCACACGTGTTGAATCTAAAGACTTAGAGAGAGTTTGTGTAGAGTTTTGGCCAATGAGTGCGAACATGGATAGAGTTTTAGTCGAGTATACGTACAGGAGTCTTAAACGTCCATATTCTGCACCCTCGGTGCATTCCATATACTATGATTGAGGTCATCGATAAATGAAAACATGATTTTGTTTATTTATTTTTAAAGTTTTAATGTAAAAACAGTACATGAATTGATATCATCCATCATTGAACGAAACAGTTGATAGACAGATCATAGACCAACATATTTGAATAAACAAATTAAATGGTATAAAATACTGAATTCTATAAAAATTTAGCTAAGTATAGTAGTACGGAAGAAACTTTCTTGGTGTAAACAAAATTGGACGCCCGTCAATAGATACTAAACGTGGTACGTACATGTAACTACTACTTGGAAATCAGAAGGCGTTGAGTTTTTTCTTTCCATTTCGAGTGTCTGATGATACTGTTTTAACAGCTCTAAAGTATTGCTTTCGTTCCTAGCCTTAGATAATTGTGCATATTTATCTAAATTAGCAACACTACTCAGTGGCCGACAGATCGCTGTGCCAAAGCCAAAGCAAATAAAATCTTCAGGTATAACTTGACCGTATTCGAAGTTTTGCTGCCGGCAACACGGCAACATGAGGACGTCAGCGTCCAAGCACTGCAAATATACAAAATAACATCGAATTAGTTGAAGTTTCTAAAATGTGCCGAAGATTGAAAATATAAAGGAAGGTAGTTAAAACTTACTCAGAAAGATGGCACTTGAGTGACCTCTGATCCTCTTGCCTCGTGATGATGCATCAGCCACTAAATCTTACCTCGAATTTTCTCAATTAAAATTCTTCGATCTACTTACTTACTCTGCGGCAGCCAGGCCCATAAACTAACAGCCAACCGGGGGATACAGGACGGGCATCTCACTGGGAAATCACTCACCTGTTCGAATGGTTCCTCTATACGAGAGTGGAGACAATGAATTACTTACATCAGCGTAATTTTTTATGCAGTCCCGGTGGACGGCTGGCTCGGAAGTCCGCTCGACGTCAACAGGTTCCGCCGCGATCGCCACACCGGTGGTAACAGCCACGAAGAAAATTGATAGCGGAGTCATTGTCTATCTTCTTAGCTGTGGATGAAAACAATTAGACCATTAACCACGTAAAGGAATGCTCCGGAAAATTATGCTAAGGTTAATATGGTTGAGAAAAAAATTGAATACTTGATTATGACGACGTACCTTGGAGTGGCGGTTTCCGAAGAGTAAACAGAACCCAGACTGCCATCTACCGCGTATATGCCGTGTATTTATAAGGTAAGGTATATACGTATATTTGTTGTTGTCTGGCACTAAACCTGCGCAGACTGTCTGCGCACGTCACGTCCGGTCACGTGGGATATCAGAAGATGACCGGCTAGACGGAGGGGATGAACCTCATTTGTTGCTCTGTTCGTGGGATATTTGAGCAAGGGTGTGGCACATTCTCTGTAAGAGAGATTACATAGAGAAGAAGAAGAAAAAGCGAGCGAAGGTACTACATACTTACGAAACACACCCGAATAGAAAAGAACTAGTAGGAATCTTCGTCATGATGTTTTAATGAGGTATATTCTTAGTACCTGGCTACGGGGAACCACTGGTTGTTACCTGCTTATACAAGTTTCACAGCGGTACCACGTAAAAGGCAGCATAATAGCAAGAAGATCTTCCCTCGTTCAAAGTAATCAGCGTTTAAAACGTTTTTCAGTGACATAGATAGCACTCATTGCACCTCGATCCATTGTGAGACGACAAGCTAATATCGAACAGCGTGGTTCATAGCGATTGTGCGAAAACAGCGGAACGTGCTCCCGCATCAATAGGGTTTCAGGGGAAAATAAATGTACTCTGAGTCGGTATGTCAATGTTTTCATAATTGTTGGTGCCGGCGAGATGCATTCAGCTGCTTCTGTACTGGATTTGATGCTGGCATCCTGTGAAAACGTCGTCAATCGTGGAAGTGCATCGCTCACAGTCCCGTCGATCTATTTCGCCGTGGCTGCCGTAAACCTTTACATCGATTAATCGAGTACTAAGCGCTATAAAACTATCCAAGCCGTATCGTTTGGCACTGAAGACCAGCAACTGAAACGGTCACCGCGATACCTCCTATTCACTTGATTACACAATGTGATTAGCAGGAGTAGCAAGCACGGCAAACCTCACGTTCTTTTTGCTTTTACATCGAATGTGCATATTTTGTATGGGTTCCAGGATTAGCGTTTAGTACTATGATGCAGGTGAATGTAGGCAAACACTGATTCATGTGATAAGAGGAAAACATTTTTAATATTGTTTACTAGCCTTATACGGCAGACAATTACATCGAACGCGAGTAATCGATCGTCACATGATTACAAACGATCGATAATGACACGTACTCAGTAACTCAATCGTAAAGTTTTTACGAGAAGTTGGAGGACCTCATTGTTCCGTCTACTAATAGGAAATCCCGGAGCTATTTAAGGTGTACCTGACAAACAGCACTCACAAGTTCAAATTCATTCGATTATACCAGACCGATTGATACAGACGTGAACCGACACACCTGTTTACGTGATCGAACACCGTAAGGTAAGCAGAGTATCTGAAAGATATATATCTTGAAACTATACCTCTAAGAAACCTCATGTTCCTCTCTCTAAACGTTTTATATCTTCGTTCCAGAACTTCCTTGCTCTGCAAATTCTTCTGCCGCAAAATTACAAGATGCTGGTTGTGGTCTTGCTGACACTCACCGTGGTGCTCGCAGGCGTCTACTACATCGCTCGCTACTTAGCAGATGCTTTGGCAGCCATAGCAAGTATGTATCTAAACGACCTCGGTCACGGCGGCCTGATGAGATACTTCTCAACGACCCACAAAGAGGATCGAGTAGAATAAGTTATTTTAGTGTTACATAAACGTATCTACTTGTATTATTTACTCGCGGAAAACCATGCATCGTCACGAAAAATGTAAAGTTGGGAATGTGGACAGTTTGTAAATAAATAAACAATTTAGAATGTTCAACATTTGTTTTATTTGTCGTGAAATGCTATCATGCTCTTACAACACTAAGGGAGACAAGGGGTTGATGGTATAGATATGTTGGGCATGGTCGAAGCCGCGCTGAGAGTGCGCTTCTCGATGTTATACCGCCTTCAAAGAGATTTGAAGTAATTTGTATAGCAGCTTTTCACAGCTTTGAAATAACATAAAAGTTTTACATATCCATATACTTAAACCTAACTTTTTTTCATTACTTATGTCCTCGCGCCTTCTTCCCTTTCAGGATTTTCAAGCCGGCGCTCCTTCCCTCACTTCTCTTTTCATCCTTCCCTTCTCTCATCCACCTCAGCCCTGGGTATCTGGCCCGGGTCGGTAACCAGACGCCCGTGCGGCCGCAGCCGACTTCCTATTCTGTAGCGTATTCACCATGGCACGCGTATTAGCAGATACCATGGGCCCCGGGAAACTGCGGAAAAACCTGGGCCACTACAGTGGGTCCCGTGCTCGGCTCGCGGCGTCGGAGCTACGTCTCATCTTGACAGGAGAAGGTAAACATGGACTACAGCTATATATATGAGACATACACAAGTACATGTACTGGTGTATGTCACATATATACATCTGGAGATAGTTACGCCCACATTTATTTTCTCCTGACAAGATTACGACACCGGGAACCGAACCAGGTACCTCCCGAGGCTCTGGCTAAGAGGCAAGCACGCTAGCCACCAGACCAAAGCCTCGGTTTACTTAAACCTAACTTAATTTACTTAAAAATATTTGGTGAGAAAACCTAGTAGACTAATAACATTAAAGCAATACGTACAAGAGGAAGTACACGACGAAATTGCATCATTCAGTTTTGCCCTGGTGTTTTCTCAAGAATATCTTATGCTTATAATACTGTCCAAGTAGCCTAAAGAGATTAGTATCGTTCGCAAACTTCATTAACTGAGCATACGTTTCTAATTTGTCAACGCTACTCAGAGGCTGACACTTGCCGAGGCCGAAGCGGAAGCAGATGAAATCTTCGCGTACGGTTTGACCAACTCGCAGTTTTTGCTGCCGGCAGCAAGGCTTGGTACCGTGGATATCCATGCACTGTAAATATACACAAAATAAACATCTTATTAGTTAAAGTTTTTCAAGTATGTGAAACATAGAGAATACAGGACGGTAGTAAAATTCTACTTATTGCGATAGTGTACACTTGACCTGCTTCTCTAGCCTCCAGGCTATCAAGCCATTTTGTGAGCGACGAGAGTGACATTCGGGATGGGGACACGGGACCTACATCTCACTGTAGAAGTTAGTCACTTGCTTCAATGATCTATTAATACGATAGGTAGCAAAAACAATTAATTACTTACATTACCGTAATTTGGTATGCAATCCCACATGACTTCTGGCACGACTCGGCGCTCGGCATGCGGTAGCCCAGTCTCCGCTCTCACCGTTGCCATCCCTGTCACTGCCACAACGATGATAAGTCCTAGGCCGAACATCACCAACAGAGCCAGGGTGTATTTTGCTGAGTACTGTAAATAAACGCAGATACTTGACACAACACAACAATAAACATCTAACATTGAACACAAACGTCACAAACACTTTTTCGTCGGAAGAGTGTGGGTATAAAATTTAGATCAAGGCTATAGTGTCAGAGGAAATGGAATGCTGCACTGACGACTTACATTGGGAGCGTAGGCCATCTTCATTTTACGGCTTCCAAAGATCAACTGAGGGCCGCTCAGGTACTCAACGCTCGAAATGTGAATTATCATATCTACAATTTACAAAACATGTCCATGTATAGAGAAACAATGAGTACTGCACAGTTGTGTGGTTTTTTCCTGCACCTGAGGGCAACCAGTGATTCACTTCTAGCGAAATATTTTGTTCCGTCAAATATGTTGCTGCGAGTAACGCGCCTTAGTAAGGAAAAACTAATAGGAATATCTGAATCGTAATGATTGTATTTTCAAAGTAAACATATTCTTAGTACCTGACTGTGGAGAACCACTCATTGTTATCTGATACGTATTGAGTTGGTAAGCTCCTACAACTAGTTTTATATCCATACTCAACACGTGCCCATGCGCTCGCCAGAAAGAGTTGTATATCTCGGGAAGCGACAGATCTGCAGGTTCGCGTTGCAATCTCGACTGCGGCGACCCCAGCGAGATCATCCTGGGCATGAAACATATTTATCCTATCCTAGAAGCTCACCGCGGTTGCAGCTTCCCGAAATCACTCAATACATAATTAGTATACATATGACAGCGTGTTCGCTCAAAAGTCACAAGTTAGATTATATTACGTATGCACATCACGTACACTATACTGATTATGAGGCATAAATCGTGGAGGTATGACTGCGTCGATCGTCGACTGAATACAAATGGGGCGTAAGTTAAATTGTTATCAATTTGGGATTTCACTTTCAATATTTAGCAGGAAACTAATTAAATTTTCCACGTAGGCTACTTGAGATAGGCTTATCTCTGTTTCTGAGAATAGGAGGTCTCTTATCTTATATAGACTTAGCAAGAGATGTTCAGGGTAGCAGCTCTGATCAACTCGGCAGAGTGTTACTTATAGTATACGAAACAGCAGCTATATGGTACTCAATTAGTTTCTATCTGATTCATGTTCGGCTTCGTTACGTAACCACACACATCCATATCCTCCACCTTTGGTAAGTCTCGGGTGCTACGTTAAATTCAAGTTAAACAAAACAAATCATATACGATCATATCATTTATTTAAAGAAAAACTCTCAATCCTAAGACATTGCATGAGTCGTTTTTATCAAATCGAAAAGCTTATCAATAAAATACAGGCCAATACATTGGGTATAATATAAAACAAATGGTAGAAAATACTACATGCTAGAAAAAGTATAATAATAATCGATAAGAAAAAACTAGCCTAGAGAGTACATTAAAGGTGACGCCCGCAAGGTGAACTATACTAGTAAAATAGTTTTACTGGAGCATCTTCAGGCCCTACTGGAACATAATCATGCTCTATTTGAACAGCATCAGGCTCAACTGTAAACCCATCAGGCATTGTTAGACCATCATCACGCTCTATTGGAACAAGGTCCGACTGTGAATCCGTGGTTGTCTCATCCTTGGCAATCTCATCGTTATGATACTGTTCAATCAGCTCTAAGACATTCCCCACATTGGCAACCTTAACTAACTGAGCATACTTGTCTAATTTACCAACGCTACTCAGCGGCTGACACATGCCTTCGCCAAACCGAAAGCAAATGAAATCTTCAGGGATAATTTGACCAACTTCCAGTTGTTGCTGCCGGCAACAAGGCCTGTAGAACTCCATGACCATGCACTGTAAATACACAAAATAACATCGAATTAGTTAAAGTTTCTAAGAAAGTCAAACATAGAAAATATTTTGGGGACCTTTTGAGTTGGCACTTGACACATCTGCTTCTCTTCCCTATCAAGTCGTTTGATGAAGCAGCGAGCAGCTGCTGGAGCTGGTGTATTTTACATTTAATTGCACGTGAAGTTTACGGACCGTAGGATCCGACATGGTCACACAGGACGTACATCTCATAGTGGAGTAACTCATCGCCTACTAAAATGCTTTGTTAATACGAGAGTTAGCAATGAAGACAAAATGAATTACTTACATCAGCGTAATTTGGTATGCAATCCCGGATGACTTGTGGCATTTCGACAAGCTCAGTTTGAAGTGGCGCCGCCGCCGTCATCATCGCTCCCAGCCGTCCCAGCTTCACCATCGCCATCATCGATGCCGCCCCACTGCCGATAAGAGCCAGGCCGAGCATGATGAACCGAATCCTGCCACATATTACTGCCTGTAAATAATAAACACAATAAATATGACACAACCGTTTAGCCCAACACAACAAACACTTAACATTGAACACAAATCTCCCAAACAAACATTACTTGAAGAAAGTGCATCTAAAGATTAGTAGATATGGAATGCTGTACTGGTTACTTACTTTCTGAAAGTTGTCCATTTTTATATTATAGCTTCCAAAGAGTAAAACTGACGTCCGATCGAAACCCCGACAATTTATATACTAAACGAATCGAATGAATCGAACAACTTATAATTTATTACTGCTCATTACGTTCCATATGTAACTCATGACACGCGCCCAAATAAAAAAAAGAATGATTGCACTTTAGATGCAAGTTCAACGCTCGAGATCGAAAAATTGACGTATGCGCAGGAGTGAACGACCTGTACACAAAAGAATCATTACGCCATATTTGTATTCTTTTTGCTTGTGTTGTTTAGTACACCTCAGTAAAGGACTTATGTATACTTTTGTAATTTATTATATCGCCGCATTCTTTTCTTTTTTTCCAAGTCCTTAGCCTCCGTTACCAATCAACGATGATTCAGCTCAGAGATGCCGTGGAAAGTCCTACAGATTGTCGCTTTTTTTTTTGTTTTTGATGTGCTCATCAACGACCGGTGCGTTCCATGTTTTTCAGGTAAACGCGGTCTGTCACGGATGCAGTGGCCTGAAGAGATCTTGCACGTGCTCGGAGCCATGCAAGTCAACGCACATTGCAAATGGAACGTTAACTGAACTTCCGTGCGGTTGGAATCTCATCCATCTGAACACGTGCCGAAGCTGCTAGACTCAGATGCGGCTGCCGAAGCCGGTGTTGACGGGCGCAGGTAGAAAATATCGTTTTTCAACGAAATAGATAACACAAGTCGTTGCAGCTCGGTACACATTGCGAGATAAGCTCATACTGAACGGTGCACAGCGATTGTGCGCGAGTAGGGAACGTGGTTCGGCATCAATAGGATTTCAGGGAAAAATAAAATGTACTCTGAGTCGGTATGTCAATGTTTTCATGATTGTTGGAGCAGGCGAGATGCATTCAGCTGCTTCTGCATTGGATTTGACGCTGGCATCCTGTGAAAACGTCGTCAGTCGTGGAAGTGCATCGCTCACAGTCCCGTCGATCTATTTCGCCGTGGCTGCCGTAAACCTTTACATCGATTAATCGAGTACTAAGCGCTATAAAACCATCCAAGCCGTATAGTTTGGCACTGAAGACCAGCAACTGAAACGGTCACCGCGATACCTCCTATTCACTTGATTGCACAATGTGATAAGCAGGAGTAGCGAGCACAGCAAACCTCACGTTCTTTTTCCTTGTACATTGAATGTGCATGGAACCTATTTTGGGTTCGTTCCAGAATTTTTCAAACAATCTTCTCCGATGGCAACCATACGAAGTTAACTGATAACGCGTCTCCGGGTTCATTCAGCTCATTGTCGTCCGGGCACCGCTTGCGCGCAACTTCAACTTTTCCGTGTGGTCAACGGGTCCAAGCTTGTAAAATGTAACAAAAGATGGCAGTAAACGACAATGGACGTGTTTTCATAGCGGAACGGTCGACAGCTGTCAAAAAATAAACAAACCGTTCCAACCGAATATCATTTAAATCGATCAAAGATTTTCGAAAATAATTCAAAGTTGGTGTCTATTTTTGATTCATCGTTTCCATTCACTGTGGCAGTTTTCGTTAATCTTTTTCTCACGCGAACCTTCTTTTGAGGTTATCTTTTCATATTTCCGTGCGCGTTGCCGAGTTCATACTTTTTTGTTGTTTTTTTCACGACGAATGACGTTTCCACGTGTATATTCCTGTGAATCAAATTTCACAGCAGTGACAAGAAATATGTGAGACAAGATGGAAAGAACGAACGATAAAGAGATTGTCAATCTCTTGGATTCGACGTCAAACAGCGAAAGTGACGTTTCGGGTTTGGTTCTCACACCCCGAAAAAAAGTCATCAAAAGGTTTGTAATTGGATTTTCACTAAATTCTACATCCTCTCGGCAGTTTTTCCATAAAAAAATCAAATTTTTCACGAAACATATTCAATTTAAAAAAAATCCAATCGCAATTGTTGACTTTTCAATCGTTTTTCGAGTCCGCGCATCGATAATTTATTGAAATTCTCTCCACGCCGCTCAAAATCGTTAAAAGCAGTTTTTTCGAGAATTATAACAAATTTTCACACACACACACCACGTGGGTGTTAAACGGAATATTGAAAACTTGCAGGCGATCTCGATTCGGCTTGACGTCAAAACAAAACAATTCCTGCAGTTGCAGTCGCTCACAGAGCAAAAAAGCGTCTCTCTGGCTTGCGACACTCTTGATAACTTGTTGGTTGGTCGCGCTATCCTGGTTGGCCGCTGTTCTGTACAAGGAAATTGGAAGAATAGACGTTTCCATACGGTCTGGTAAGAAAATCCATTAAAAAAAAAGCAAAACACATTTTAACGTTAAAATCCATCGAAAAATACATCAATTATTAATTCTCACGATAATTCTTGAACTCGTTGGAATTTCTATAATCGATACCATAAAAAAAATTGGTTTTTTTTGCATCCCGACGATGCAAACTCCAAAACGGCGTTCAACGGTGCATCCAAGTTCGCAACGTGTAAGCATGCGAATTTTTTGTGGCATTGATAATTGGATAACCGTCGTTTTGAGACTTTGAATTAAAATTCGCCAAAGAACTGAGACAAACTTGAAAAAGCTCACGAGGCTAAAATTATTATTTCAAATAAATTAAAAACTCAAAGTTTAGTTAAAAAATTCGTTAATCGCTGATAAATTACGAGTTTATGAATTTATTAAAAGACTAAATATAAAACTTATCATCGGACGAATAATAATTGAGGAAAAAATTGCGGAACTCGCAATTTTTCGTGTAGAAAAAAAAATAATTTCAGAAATACAAATCCAGACGATTTTTTAATCGTTTGCTTGGGAAAAAAAATGGCGGAATTATTACGCCATTATTCTCTTGACACGATGATACAAGATTTTTTTTTGGGGTAAACATTAAGGCGCTTCCATATACGATAAGCCTTACACATATCCTATCGCCGCATCTGTGGATCAATGATTAAAGAGGCGCGCGTTCGCCAACTCGCCCCCTCCCCTGGTCCGTCCCAACTTGAACTGCTGTACTCGTCTTGGTACTTGAATCGCTACGGTTGCCTCCGGGTCCATGTGTACAGACGAATGCAAAGATTTTCAGGCCTCCTCGGCATCGCAAATATTCGTGAGACCAAAAAATCCCAAATTCGAGGCGTTTTCGAAAGTTTGGGAATTTTCAATTACTTTCGTTCTCGTTTTACGAAAAGTAATAATCGAACAAAGAAAATTTTTGAAGAATCCAATTTTTTGACTTCCGTATGTAAGGGTGGGAAAAATTTATTTAGAAAAATGGATTTTATCGCAAGTGAGAGGTTTTTGACGTTTCATTTTATTTAATTTTGGTTCGGGCATACTTTTCGAGTGATCGAAGTAATGGACATAGGTCAAAGTTGGCACGTTCCCTGTTGGCAAAGAAAATCCTTTATCCGTAGACTCGGGCACACGAGCAAACACCTTTTCGCCCACGAGCGCTTTCTCGTCGTCGAGCTTTGCCCACCGACAGCGAAACCCTCTTTAGTCGATATCTCGCAATGTACTTGTGACAGGGAACACAGCTAAAGGAGAAAAGGAGGCGAGAGAAGGATAGAAATATTGAAGAATAGTGGGAGTAGAAGTGGAAGGGAGCGATCGAGTGAGAGAGCGCGAGACGACATGCTCGGAACGAGCAGCGCAAACACAAGTCTGTATCTTTGGCTGCCCAGTCGCAATCACGAGTCGCGTGGAGGCGGTGGCCTCCGTTGCAAGTGTCGAAAACGCGTGTGTCTGTAAATCGTACAAAAACGAAAGGAAATCAATCACATATTGAGACTAATTCAGTACGAGAAAGAAGGAAAAAAACATCGAGAATGAAAACAAAGTTGAAACGCACGTGTTGGTGTCTGTGAATCCGAGTGAATTTCGTCAATCGATAATTAAAATAATAATCGCTTAGAGAGGAAGAAAAAAATGGTATATAATCACTAAAGTTAGGCAAAAACAACCGGCGTCGTTGTCGTAGTAAGTTCAACGAGTGTCAAGGCTCTCGAGAGGCACGAAATCCACATCTCTTAAATAATTCACTTTCCCTTATCAATTCTCGCGATGTTTTCTTCCTATGCCTTTCGTAACGAGACAGAAAAATCAATTCACCTTGACTCTGACATTTTTCGATCGAATCGCACGTTTTTAGGGCCGAGGAAAACAAAACGACTGTCAACTTGGACGAAAGCGACTAAATAGTATTCCAGGAAATATTCGAGAGTAAACAAATGTCTAAAATTAGACCAATACGATCAATAAATTCGGTGAATATTCATTAGTTTCTAATGCTTGATCGAGGCCTCGAATATATACATATTTTAACGTCTCGCACACGTACAACCCTCCGCGAGCGTTCGTCCGAGGGATGATCGCGAAAGGGGCGTAGCTTGAGAATCCAACTCACAGCCAAACGATAAGGATATTAATTCTCGACGAGCTACATTGTGTCATGCTTCGCGCGACGAGTCCTCTCTCAAACGGAACGAAAGAAAATTATTTTTCGCTTTTTTTCAAGGAGCTCGCGTCATGACTTTGCGCAAATACGTGTACACGCGTCTCTCCTGTCACTTTTCAACGAGACGTGTCAATATACAACTACTTGGAAAATTCTACACGCATGGCCATCATATGAATTTGCTACGACCAGTTTTTACGATAAATTCATGAATAACTATAGCAAATTTAAGAAAAACACTTTTTCCGATAAACCACGACCTTTGGGTCCATCAAAATTCACATTTTTTCTCCCTAAATCAACAAATACGAAGACTGAAAAGAAAATTCTGTTGGACACGTTCGACCATAAACATTTTTTGAAAAATTACCAAATTTTTGTCACTCCAATCGTAAATTTTACCGACAATTCCGTTAGAAATCAAAAATATTGTCAAAACAACGAAAATTTTGAAATTACGCAAAAATATTTAGTTCTACCGTGTTCAACAAAATATTGACGTTTTTTTTTGACAGAATTGAATTTTCAGTGAAGAATTTCAAAGTTTTTAATTGCGGATTTCATGGGATCCAACGAAAAATACTTTTTCCCTTAATTTTTCGTTAATTTTCAAGAGAAAAGTCAATTTTCGTATAAATTTTGTGTTTGAATCTTGAAAAACGATCGTTTTATCTTCCTGATTAAATATCGAATAAAAATCTTGAGTTTTGCACAAGAAAAAACCGAATTTCGTTGCATTCCAACGTTGCATACTTCAACATCGTCGGATTTCGTAGTTTCGAATTTCTGACCGTAGTTCACTGGAGTCTCTATTTTAATGATCAATTCCGTTGATATCGATAAATCGAAATGCTCGTGTAAACATATCGAAGTATACGAAGACGCAATAGTGTGTACCTTTGGCCAGACTAGTGTTCTCTCAGCTCGTTTCGATGTACACATGTATTCGAAAGCATAAATATATCTAATGTATTTGTCAAGGCAATGCGACCATTGGAGCATCCTGTAACAAGGTTGGAACGTAAAAACATATAAACTTGAATCAACGTCTCTAGTTTATCTTGGAATAGACAAATTATTCATTTCTGCGACAATGAAAATTCCAAACAACGAATCAAAAGGTCTGGAAATAATCTTTCGGTAAATCATGAAACGTGAAATTGTTTGAAAATTGATTAGATAAGAATGTTGAGCGATAAGTCGAGTGGAAAAATACAAATTTCGAAAAGCTCATCACGAGCTTAATACGAATGAGGCAAAAAGTAGAAAATTCGTTATCATGAACATGGAGAATTCAGAAAATTAAAAAAAAGACAACCAACTATTTTTTTATTTCCTGTTTGACATTTATTTATTTATCTGGGTCAATGTGGCTCCGATTCGATCTCCGATACGATACCTAAAAGCATGAGTAATCGAAACCGAATGTACACGTTTTGTATGTGCGTGTGTACATTCGTGGACGTGTGAGAATCATGGGCCTCGTATACTCGCAAATCTGGACCCATCGTCGAGGCAAGAAGTTTTCTCTACAAGTCTCTGTACTTTAACGGAGTCAGGGCCAAACTGAATAAGTCGCGCGTAAATAATAACAACAGCCTGAATCATAATATTTTTTTTTATTCACGCGTGGACGCTTCGAGTATTTTCGTACGACGAGTCTTAATTCCTTAAAAATTCACGTTCGTGCTTTTTTCCAGTCGAAATGCATTCGGGCGTTGCATGACACGTTTCTGCACTTCTCGGATGCACTGGGTCAATTTGACCCAGACAATTGCAAAATTTTGCAAAATTTTCTAAATTCCATGAAGAATTTCGGAATTTTCCTTTTTTCCAAAAAAAATTGATGCTGGACGGATGAAGTACACGCTGGGTCAATTTGACCCATGTCAATTTTTTCACCAGCGATAATTATCCCGGCCCCATACATGGATCCGAGGATTCTACCGTTTTTTTTTACTTTCGAAAAGATCAAAAGCAGCTCCAATTTTTATTCAGTATAAAATGGCGAAGTTTGCCATTTAAATTCGATATTTTCTGAATTCCATGAAGAATTTCTGAATTCCCCAGCAGCTGCAATTTTTATTCCGTATGAAATAGCGAATTTCGCAAAATTATGCAATTAAAATTCGATATTTTCTGAATTCCATGAAGAATTTCTGAATTCTCCTTCTTTTCCCAACAAAAATTGATGCTGGACGGATGAAGTACACACTGACACACTGGATGAAGTACAAATTGACCCAGTGTCAATCCGTCCGCCATCAGTTTTTATTGGAAAAAGAAGGAGAATTCAGAAATTCTTCATGGAATTCAAAAAATATCGAATTTCGATTGGAAAATTTTGCAAAATTCGCTATTTTATACGGAATTAAAATTGTAGCTGCTTTTGATTTTTTCGTAAGTAGAAAAAACGTTAGAATCCTTGGATCGATTTATGGGGCCGGGATAATTAACGCTGGTGGAAAAATTGACATGGGTGAAATTGACCCAGTGTATCGACGATCGGATTGAACGCTCAAATTCATTGATTATTATAAAATTATTATTATTTCACGGTCGTCGACCCAAAAAAAACACTTTGATTTTTAATTACTCATCGAACGCTAATTACAATAATCGTCGAGGATGAAATTGCGATTCCGTAATTTATTCTCGTGCTCAGTAAAGCGTTCAAGTGTATAATTCGTGGCAACGTTGATTCGATATTTTATTTTCTGTTTTTCGATGTTTCCAATTTGTTTGCTGTCATCCATCTGACGGATTTAATGGCACGATAAGTTTCACACCAGTTCAACGTCCCCGGTGGGTTTTGTGGACGAGAGCGAGAGATCTTTCGATTAAAGGCAATTTTTGGTTCCGAAATTTATTGGTTTTGATAATAAATCGAAACGTAATTCTTTGCGTGTGGCAAATCATTTTTTTTCCAATTAAATTCAATTTCGAACTTGAATAAAAAACAAAATGTTAGTTTTTTTTGCGAATTTGTGCCCCGAACTATTTTTCGGCGCTTCTTTGTCTCGTAATTCAATGTAATCGCGCGAAAATACCGCTTATGACGATTACACTCATTATTGCGCAAAACTCGCGACCTTTGATATTTTCAATGTGACGTACGTCGACAAGAAAAATAAAAAAAAAAAGGTGCAAGGACTTCGCTCGTCCCGAGCAGTTCACACGTTGCTGCAGGTTTTTTTGAGCTTATCAGGTGTAGGCAGAGCTGATAAGCCACTCAGGTCCCCTCGCAATTCACAGCTTTTGAATCGTGTTGCTACAAATGAAATTCTAGTCGTTTTAATTCTGGCTAAAAATTGATGTACTCGTCGAGTCGTTTCTAAATCGGAAAACAAAGTCGCAGGTTCATTCATTCGCGCTGAAATAATTTCCTCCTTATTTTTAGACTCTCAAAAATCGAATTAACGTATTATTATAACGAAATTACTTAATTGAGGATTCTTCACAAATTTTGTATTAACATTCTGGGCACGAAAACTAAAAATTTTCTCCGATGAAGAAAAATTTTCTGGCGTCAAGAATTTGCATGAGATATATCATTTACGATTTTTAACTTTTCCCATCTAAACGCGTGTAAATTCAAGTCACATTTCGTTTATGAGTTGCGAACAAATGTTTAGGAATTTTCTTTAAAAATTTCAGCTCGTGGCCTTTCCGGCTGTCTGATGCAAAAAAAATTCTAAATACATTTTAGCAAATCGATTTTTGCAACTTTTCAACGAATCGAGACTTCAATTTACACGCGTTTGGATGGAGAAAATGAAAAATTGCGAAAATTTAATATCTCGAATTCTAAACGTTAGAAAATTTTTTTTCATTGGAGAAAACTGTGTTGGTTTTGGTGCCGAGAACGTTTCGACAAAATTTCAAAAAGATCCTGAATAAAGTCGTTTTATGATCGCTTCAGCCATTTCCATCACTTTTTCCACGAGTTGCTCGTCTCGGATAATAAGCAATGAAAATTTTCTTCAAATTAAAACGAAAAAAGAGTAAATTTTTTTATTATAACGTGTCGATAGTTTTTTTTTTGGATAAAAAAATGAAAAATTTACCAATCGATATAAATTTTCAATCATTTTTTTAAAAATGGTCATTTTTCCCGATGACCGTAGATTATTGAAAAGAAAAGCCATCGCGACCTCGTGCAGTTGACCGTCGAGTCGCTGATATTCCTCCGAAACATAAAACGTAACTTTCTTCTCGAGAAACTCCCAAATTGAATGCCTTTGACACTCGTTAAGCTTCGAGACTTGGGAACGGAATGATGATAATCGAAATATCGTAATCGTATGGTTTCCAGAAAGCGTAAGAGTCACAGGAGTGGCAACAGCTGTAAAACAGGTCGGTGTACGGCGATAAGAGACAACAGGGTAATGGAGTCTCGCTCGAGGCGTTATAACGCGCTCATGAAAATTTAGGCGCAATAATTTTGGAGAAACGAAGCGCGAAAAATCGTCGAGAAATCAAAAAATCGTGAAAATTAGAAAGATTCGAGGAAACCGGAAACAAAAATGCGAGATAAATCAACAATACAAATAAATTGTGTGTGCGCATTTGTGTGACGAGCTTCGAAAATGATTTGAAATAAATTTTCACGTACAGTGAAAAATGAAAAAAATACGTTTTTCGGCGATTAAATCAAACCGGAAGTGACCTCGGGCCATGTTAAAAAAAAGAATAAGTTCGTAGCCGAGAAAGCGAAGAAAATATTGTGTTCGATAATGAACGAATGCATGAACACAAAGGGCCGAGAACATCGAAGATAGAGACTGAGAGAAAGCCTGAGAAAAGTTTAGCCAGTCACGTGAGCTTCGAGTAAATCGCCCACGTTTCCGGTCCTTTTTTTCCTCCCTTCCTTTATTTATTTTATTAATTTAGCATCAAAGTACGCACGCGCCCTCGCGATTCTGTGTGTGTGTGTTTCGTTTGTGCTGTTGTAAGACAAAAGCAAACAAGCTGGTGCTTCTTGAAATGGACTCGGTCGCGGTGACAGTGCCGCTTCGTCCACCGACGAAGAAAATGAAGAAACGAAAAGAACTCGACGCCCTCGCACCCTCCCACGTTGTCTCGCGCAGGAGTTCCGGCAAGCGAAGCTCTCAGGTAATATATTTTATCAGATTCTCCCTCATCGTCATTGAACATCAAAAAAAGTAATTTTTTCCATTGAGTTTCCCATCGAATTTCCATTTATTATCATTTTTCATCGTATTCCATTCTAAATTATGAAAAGAAAATAATTAATACAATAATTCAAGGATCGAATAAAAGTCACGGAAGTTGAAATCTCGTAATTGCGAAGTTTTAATTCCATTTAAACCCATTGAGAATGTTTTGACTGATTTTCGAGTCGAAATCATTGAAATGACGATTTTTTTCGGTTTTTTTAAAGGAATTATTGACGGACAGCAGCGACGAGCGCTCGGAATATTGGAATTTGACGACACGTGTTAACCGGAAATGCAGGAGTCGAAGAGGACGAACTTGCCCCGGTCTGCTAAGAGCTTGTGGCGCTTTTTTCGCGTGTGCCTCGGTTCTGGCCACAGCCAGTCTAATTTGGCTGTTTATCGATGTTCGTCAACAATTAACAGCACTTAGAACCGAGGTTGACAAAGGTATCAACGATCGACACGCATTTTTTTTTCTTTTTTTTTCCTCCGATACATTTAGTTTCGTTTGTTTTGTACTCGCACGTTGCAAAGTGATGAATAAACTTGTTTTGTTCTCGCCAATTGATTATTGTCTTATTTTAAGCATTTTCTTAATCTCGAGGCTCGAAAAATTGGGCAAAAGATAGAAAAACCACACTTCGTTGAGTGAATTTGATTCTTTTCATGACTCTGAAGTTTGCATCGTTGGAATGCGACGAAAATCTTTTTCATTTTTGGCAAATATAATTATTCGAGCGCACGATGTAATTGCGATCGATTTTTACAACCCGAAAAGCATGTCGTCTCGAAAAATTTGCATGTCATTGGAAATTGAACGAATTGTCAATAAAATGGAATATTTTTGTTGCATTCCAACGCTGTAAACTTCAGCATCATTTTTTTCATCCATTCGGAATTTCCCAGCCAAGTTTAATCGATCGATATGACTCTGAAGTTTGCAACGTTGAGATTCAACGAAAAACATTTTTTCTATTGATTATTTATTGAATTTTGAAAATCGTGGCAATTTTTCGAGTCGATTAAGTTTGTTGGTCGCAAGAGAGAATCGTTTTATTGGCCGGACCAAATATTCAATAATAATTATTGGCTCTGCTTAAGAAATAACAGAATTTCGTTGCATTTCAACGATCATTCGATCATTTATCAGGATCAGAATGATCAGGATTATTCGATCGATTTATGATTTTATTCTTTTTTTTTTAATTCTTATTGAAAAATCTGTCCATTCTGCAAATTCCACACATTGGAGCTTCGGCATTTTTGTAGAGTTTTTGGTTTTCATGAGAAATGAATTTTCAGTACTAATTGAAAATGTAATTTTTTAATTACAGTCAAAGCTGAGAGCGAGGCTGTGCCTGATACTCTTCACAAGTGTCACACCCTGTTTCGAGATCTTCAAAAAAATCAAACGATAATTTTCAATCATTTATCCGGGCTGGATGGTCAGCTGAATAATTTCACGGTCCAGGTACGTTGACCGATAAGAAATGTGATTTTTATCAATTGAAAGTTCCATTACGTTTGCGTATCCGAATTTTTCAAATGAAAAAAAAACACATTGGAATTAAAAATGCAGTTTTATGTGGCAAGTTTCAATGAATTTGCGTCGAAATTCATATTTTTTCGTCACGTTATAGTTGTCGAGCATTCAGCAAGGTCTTCATGAAGTTCAAGAGTCGTTGCAAGGCGCCCCGGAACTGACGGACGTTCCGAAAAACATAAAAACACTGTTCACCAATACTGCCTCGTTTGGCAGTCAAATTCGTGACCTTGGAGCGACTGTAGATATTCTCAAGGAAGCGAACACTAAACTTCACGACGTCCAGACGATGATGCAACAAAATTTAACGAATATTCAGGTAAATATCGATTTCAATGAAAAAAAAACGTTCCTTCTAAATCATTCTGACGTTTTTTCTGGTTTTTTCACTGTCGAACTATGACTTCAGCCTCGTATATCGATTTTTGTCGCCTCCAATCCAAATTTCGATTGTCGTGATGTTTTTTGATTGCCCAAAATCGACACGCAAATAAATAATCAAAATTGGTCACTTGTAACGAAAAAAAAATTCATTCTTCACAAAAACTCCGTAAAAATCGAAGCCGCAAGAATTTCATTCAAAATTAATATTAAAAAACAATCCTGAACTCCCACATTTGGTGATCAGATTCGCAATCAGCGAAAAAAAATTCTCCGAGTCCCAAATTTCGTTCCAACTGCGAGCCAGGAAAAAAAGGAGAAGTTGCGAAAAACTTGCGAACGATTTTTCTTCTCTTGTTTGTATTTTTATTCGTTAATTCTCCGCACGTTTGTTTTCACTGCAATCAAATTCTTGGCAAATTTTTAGGCAATTTTTCTATCAATATTTCTAGCACTCTTTGCTGGACCTTTCGAATACCACCTTAAGACCACAGTCAGCAACGAACGAGTCGAGAATTAAGGACGAAGCTCTTAGCAACGCAATTGCTCAATTGGCCAACAATTTGACGCACATCAACGAAACGCTTTCCCGAAATATCACGTGGATCGCTGAGGACCAAGCCAAAGATCACGTGAGTCAAAATTATCGACGGAAACATAAAAATTTTGCATCAATTCGGAAATAAGGCAATTTGACGCAATCTCATTTGATTCGTAATAATAAAACGAAATGGAATCGTTTTTTAGTCTCCTGACGATCGATAATTTTTTTGGGAACAATACGGCAAGAAAAAGTTGATTTTTCTCCGAATTTTCACACAGTCACATGATATTTTATCAATAATTAATTCTTCCACACACGAAAACGTTGATTTCTAAATATTTCTGTTATTCTTTGCAGACGACGTTGGTTACCCTGCAAGATACAATGCAAAACGCCAGCGGAAATGTGATGACGCTTCAGGAACAATGTGCCAAAGCGAGTGAACAAACAATTCTAGTCGCGTCGGTTAAAAACTTAACCGATCAGGTAAAAAACAAAATTGACTGTTCCCTTATTTCGTACTTTTTATTTCCATCGAACCACGTCGCCATAATCCTTTTTCCTCGTCATCTCCTCTCAGTTCCTTCACCGAATCGTTTTTCAGTGATAAAATCGTTTTTCCGTCCCTGAAGTTGGCAACTTTGGGGCCAAAAATACAATTTTTCTTGGTTTTTGTTCAATTTTAAAAACCACGACAATTGTCATACCGATTTTCTGTTTGGAACGCAAAAAAATATCGGTTTATCGGCCTGACCAAATATTGAATGAGAATCGCGAGCTCTGGTCGAGAAAAAAAATAGAATTTCGCTGCATTTCAATGATGCAAACTTCGATGACGTATTCCTCACAGTCTTTGCTCTCGTTCGGTTCCTGGCGCGTTTCCGGACCAGCAAGCAACCCATTTGCCATTTCTCATCGTTTTTTAATGTTGTCCTGGCCCTTTTTTTTAAATTCCACATATTCCGCAAGCAGAAATGGAAATGAAGCGATTCAGGTTACGGAATAGGATCGGGGAGGACGGTTGAATTGTGTCGAAGCAAGAAAACGATAGAGCCAACTGAATGACGAAGCAAATTTGACGGGATGAGATTAAAATTAGTGTGATTGAAAAACGCTGAAGAATCGTTTGTAATTTTGCAGATGAACGAAGTGCATACGATCGACAAAAACGTGTTGAAGCAGTTGGAACAATTGGAGCAATCGTACAACGCTTTAAAAAGTTCGGCAAGTACGATGCAGGCGTCGATAGCCCATTGGAGAAGTCAGCAGGGAGGAAAAAGCACGGAAGATCCATCGTTGCAATCGCAATTAAGATTATCTCACGAGGCTGAGTTGTCAACGAGAATGCCGAACGATTCAGCAGGTTAATTTCGATGAATCTTTCGAATTGTCGCGAATTAATCAACAGAATAGTTTTTGTTTGTTGGAAAATCAAATTCTCGATCATTTGCTTCCGTGCAAAGATTTAAATCTTTGGAAAAACGAAAGAAAATGGCGTTAATTCTGCTGTCTGCGTTTTCTCTTCTCGTATTTGCAGTCACGAGGCACAATGTCACGAAGAAAATTGCTCGCGAGCAAGCCAAAGTCGTTCAGCGTCAACGCTAATTCGCAGAGGGTACGAAAAATATTAAAAATACAAGAAAAAATGTCCTCGCGTACGAGCGAGACGAGTCAAACTCATATGTAATATATGATGGAAAGAAAATATGAAGAATGAAAAGAAAAACCGAAACGCTGAAATATTACCAAGAGAATCGCGTTTATCTGTAAATAAAAATTAATTAAGATTCTTAGAATTATGAATTTTCTTAATAAAACATTGAAAAAATTCAAAAACACACACAATAACATCGATTTTTAGCTCGATCGAACAACAAAAGAAATAATATTAATAATAATCGTAAGTCGCGAGATGGTATCGAACGAAATAACGTTTTAAACTTAATTTCTTCTCCCTCGGCTGCGATTATACTTCTAGAGGGAAAAAAATGTCGCTTCAAGGTCAGAGAAATCGCAAAAAACGATTCCCATTTGCGAGAAACGTTACCAAATGTTTTTACGATGATTTGTCGATAATTTTTAAATTCGATCATTTCAAATTAATTGGTCGATCATTTTGACTCTTTCGATCCAAGAAAAAATTTTAATTACGATTTCAATTTGTTTTTTTTTTCGATGTTTTTCTAAATCCTTCGAAACAACTGAACGTTTTTCAACCTTTTAAACGATCGAATTTCGCGCGGCCGGCCAAACCCGATTGCAGGCTAAACCGGTTCTGCCCTATTCCAAGGATAATTTTGTCAAGTCCAGTCAGAACCAGTTTATCCTGAAATCGGGCTTGGCCGTAATATTAAAAAATCGCTGATACAAACCGAATTTATTATTTATTATTTATACAAACATTCCTTCGTTAATTATCACCTTAATTAGTATTTAGAGAAAAAAAACGATATTTAGTGCTTTCGGAATTCCCAAAGGAGACGCTCTCAAAAGTACAAACTCCAACATTTTTCGGGCGTCTCCGTGTTAGGTTTTTTTAGGTTCTCCATCACAATTTCTTCGTAAACGACGTAGTTCGATTTGGTTCGTTTCCATAATCGCGATATTGTGCAACGGAGAACAATCAAAGTATTTGAAATATTCTTATACAGACGATACGATCGCACAGTCATCTTAACACTTAGGAATTTGGTAAAAAATTATAAACAACCGCAGCAGTGAATGGGCGTCACAATATCCGTGCGAGATTTATACAGAAATAAATATTAATCGGAGCAATATTTCACTACACTGAAAATTCAATTTTGTCAAAAAACGTCGTCGATATTTTGTTGAATACAGCGAACTAAATATTTTGGGATAATTTCAAAATTTTCGTTATTTCGACAATATTTTTCATTTGTAACGGAACTGTCAGCAAAATTTACGATTGGAAGGACAAAAATTCACTTTTCGAAAAGATTTTCTAGAATGTTTTTTGCTGCAATGACAAAGTTTTCGTGATTTTTCGAAAAAACGTTTAGTTTAACGTATCCAACAAAATATCGATCTTTTTCAACAAAATTTTATTTTCAGTGTATATAATTTGATATTTTTGGCTCTAATACGTTTCGTTCGAAAATTATACGAAAATATTGTCGCTCAAAATCGTCATGGCGTGGAACTCGAAGATGAAGAAATGATTAATCGTCAATTTGTTGAATTATTCTGCGTAAATTTTGAAATTGTTAATAAAGAACGTTCGCGGTTGTAACATTTTTTTCAAATTTTCTTGTATTTTTGTGAGCTTAATTTGTTTCGCGGCGAACGAAGCGAACCGCCATTACGCTTTTCGACCGTAGCGCGGTCGTCGGCCATTCCGGTAACTGATGACCGTGATTCTCAATTTCAGAATAACGAAAGCGAACGTGATGATGCTATGAAAAAATTTTCATGAAAATTCGGAAAATAATTGACATCCGATAGCGAATTTTGAGTTTTTGTTATTTTCAATAAAAGGAGCAAAAAATATCGCAATAAGTGAGACACGTCGATGCGAAATGAAAATTCTTATTTCGCTTCCAAATGACGTTCCCGACGCGCGAGGCAAAAAAATGCAATAAAAATTTGGTGAGAGCAGTTCAAGCAAAGAGGTAGTGGGATAGGTCGTCGCATATAGTAAAAGCACGAAAGATTGTTATCGTCAGCCATATTGTGCGGACAAAAAAAAGAAACACTTAATTCTACGAAGAATGATTGTGTACGAATGCAGGAAATAAATTACGTCGTTTGAGAACTGTTAATAAAAACATAAAAGAAATAAACCCTAAAGCTTACGAATTCCCCAAATACATAAATATTTTCTTTTACTTCCGTGGTTTGAATAAAAAAAAGGCGGAACTTGTGCCGAAACGAAATTATGGCACGTTTCTTGCGGTTTTACGTGCACGATCGATTATGCGACCTCGCACATGTGCATCTGTAAGTGTTTTTATACACCGCAACAGCAACAAAAAGATCTTATCGCGACGTTTCTGCGCAGCGTCGAGCACTACAGCAATCTGCACTCGAGGATTCGTGCGGCCTTGAAAAAAATCGTTTGCGGACTCTTTCCGTCAACGCACACACGATATTTCTATAAGCAAAAGATTTCGATTGTTATTTTAACGCTGCAGATACGCGATTCTGGGTTTCGTGAAATTTTGACGAGCGATAAAAGTTTTTTTGCCTTCAAAACTACGGAAAATAATCTCGTACACGCAAATAGTTCAGGTAGAGCGCGCGTACGTAATCTTTACATAAGTCTATTGATAAATATAAACATGGGCAGGCAGCAGACATGGTCGGCGAAGAAAAAGACGAAGAGAAAACAATGTGAATCATCAACACAGCCAGATGTTTCTGTTTTATTGAAAGGCTTTTTGGTCAAAAGGAATTTTCCTACGCGAATAACATAGACAAAAGCATGTCCGTTTGCCCCGCCTCATTTCCGAGCAGAAATAACGCCGTACAACGTCAGTTTGGTCGTGCGTTTTCGCCACGGAAGCCTCATAGATAATAAAAAAAACATTAAATCGTGGTGAGGAAAAAATTTCAGGAAACAAAGAAAATCAGCTAGTGTATCGAGTAGCGGGGAGAGGGGGGGGGGAGAAGCTTGAACCAATATGCACGGTCATCGCGATCCTGGAAATAATGAATGCCGAAGTGACCGCAGAGTTGGAAAAAGCGTCGGAAGAGAAAGAAAAGGAATAAGCTGAAAGGGAAAAAATGTTTGGAAATGTGAGGAATGCATCGGTCTCTCGAGAGATACGAGTTTTAACAGGAAAAGGGGGGAGGAGAGGGTGTGGAGAGCGAAGAAAGGAAAAACATCGAATATCGGTGGCCGGAGGGAGAGGGAAGGGGCAAGGGGAGGGTTGAGTCTGGGGTGGGAGAGAGCCCGAGGGCCCATGGGGAGGATTCCTGGGTCAAAACGTGCATACTGCGTCTCTTTCACTTTAGTACGTTGCGAGTTTTCATTGCTGTTCGAAGTGTCGCGCGGTTGTGTGTATTTTATTTTCATCGCGATAGAATAATTAGC
Source organism: Diadegma fenestrale (assembly GCA_037043255.1). Lineage (NCBI taxonomy): Eukaryota > Metazoa > Arthropoda > Insecta > Hymenoptera > Ichneumonidae > Diadegma > Diadegma fenestrale. Next base: position 9,651,126 of record CM073317.1, read on the forward strand.
TATTTTGCACTTGATTCACCTTTGCTTGTTATTTCGATACACAAAAATCGTTGTGGAATATCAGTGAGATAAAACGTCGAGGTTTCATTCATAAAAAGGGTGGCTTTCTTTACACGTGATATCCGAGGAGTGACGAAAGTATCGTTGGCGGGTGGGAGGAATCGAGAAAAGAAGTAGGGCCTTGGCGTAACAGAGAAAATATTGCGTAGTTAGCTGTCACGAAATATACACGCGCTCGCGGTGCACAGATGAGGTGTGCAAACGTCATTTGCCCTCTCGTGGCGTTTCTCACAAGCTCGCGCTGCAATATCTCGTAAATACAGTAATACGCGTCTCGTCTGACACACGCGTATACATATATACAAATTTATAAACGCACGAAACGTGTGCTGCAGCATAATATAGTCTCGCGCCTGCGCGCGCCCACGCGCTCTTCGTGCGAGCGAGAGAAAACGAAAACACACGCGCGTGCACTCTTCCCTCTCTCCTCTTCGCGTCCCACAACACACACACACACACACGCACGGCATACATACTCGGCGTACCTACACATTAATCTGGCTCTGTAACCCCGAGGAAAAATCAAAACAATCAAAATGGCCGATCCAAGTAACGAGGCTGCCTCGTCAAGCGGCATTACCGAGACAAATGTTAATCAAGCTACGATACGCGACGATATTGAAAAGATCGAGGACTTTATCGAACCCGACAAGAAACGTAGAAAAGTTCCCAAAACCGATGGAAAGATCGAACAGAAGTTGGAACATCGCCTGGGCGGTATTCTGTGCTGTGCCGTTTGCCTCGATCTGCCCAGGGCTGCTGTTTACCAGGTAAGGCCTCCTGCACTCCCAGTCATCGTACTCTCTCCCTCTTTGCCTCTCAATGCCCCCCCGCCCCTGTCAGACTCTAGCTGCAATTTGAGCTCGCCACTTTTCAGCCATTTTTTTTTCTCTTTTATCGTCATAGCGTTCTATTATCCAATTCACTTTCAGCCTAATTTTCTCCATCGAATTCAACATTTTCTTTCCAGCTACGAATTCGAGCTCTTTCACGAGTCTCCACGTCGACTTTTCCATCCAATCCATTATATCGGTCTTCCTTTTTTTATTATTGTTCAATACGGAGACCGTTATTTACGTCATCGGCGATCGTTGAACCGAATGCTCGAACAAAATACGAATAACACGTCGCCTAAAGAAAAAAAAAAAGTTTACACTTAATTATTTCTTTAAAATCTCTCAAAACTTCGTGGATTTCGTATTTTTGTCGGTTTTACGTTTTTTTTTTCTTCGTTACGATATCTCGGTCGCCTTTGTCTATTGAAAACTTTCTATCCAAACAGATAACTATAGAAATACATCGCATATGGATATTCACGAGGCTTTGTGCTTCGTTCGCGAACCTTGAAGCGAGAACCAGATTTTTTTTCCCCACCGAAACTTGAACGTTGCATAATAAAAGATTCTTTTGTTCTAACACGTCAAAAGCGATACGAAAATAAATTTCTCGTTCGCAATTATTCGATTTTTGGTACTGCTAAAATTGTCCATTTTTTTAAAATCCTCGTTCGATGGTGTTTCGCTCGATATTTCCATGAGATCGAACCAAATTTCGTCAAAAACCTCATCCTCGTTTTTTACGTGATTTCGTTTTTTTTGTGCGTTTCCCGAGGATTTTTTCGTTATCTATTTCCTGTGTCCCGGTGAATGTGACGAGCCGAACATTCTTCGCCCTTGTGTAAGCTCCACATGGTCTATTGATAGACGCTATTTGCGGATTGTCTTCCTCCCCCCTCCCCTTCCCTTGACCGATCCTGCCACTTTCTTTTCGCCCCTCCCAAAATTTCCTAACCGTGCCCTTCACACGTGCGTTGCTCCGGTGCCAACGTTTCTTAATCGTTTTTAAGGTTTTTTGGCTTGTAAAGTAATTTCCATTCGAGTAATTTGTATTTTTTTGTCCATCGAATCGTTTGACGATGATTTTTTTGACTCGAAACCGAGAAAAGTGCTCGATTGGTTTTGCAGTTGGCAAGATTTTTTGTTTTCATTTTCGTCAAACATCGAAATGGCCAGTAAAAATGAATTTTCCAATTTCTCCTGAATTTTTTTTCCCTCGTGTCCAAATCTGGTGATTCGATTCGTGAGGCTTTTCCCAAGGAATTTGACGAAATTTGACACGCAATTGTCATTCAATTATTCGCAGCTTTTGGTATGTTTTTTTTCCTCGTCTCGAACAGGAGTTGAAAAAAACTCGACGATCCAGGACAAGGTGGGTATGCCAATTGCACGTGCTGCCGAAAAAAAATTCGACGAAAAAAACGAGAAAATGAAACATAAAAAAAAGAAACGACGAATGTGGACGAAATGGAAATAAAAAAGTGTTGTATTTTTATAATTATGCAAAACGAATCTGTGAACGACGGCTGAACGTTGATTTTTTATTCATCTTATTTTATATTAAAAAAAAAAAAAAGTTTTCTCTCGATATTGAAAAAATCATGTGACAAAAAGGGATTAAAAAAAGAAATTGTGTTCCGGTGCTTCGAGAGTAACAAAAATGTCACTAAACGAGTAATAAATTAATTACACACGATCATATTAATCGAAAAATAATTTTCTCAGGATAAATAAAAATATTAAAAAAAAAAAAAACGTTTGAAAGACTTTATACAACTGTGTCAATGAGAAGAAAAAAAATGTTTTTCTGTTGTCATTACAAATAAGACGCGTCAAGTGCGACTACACAAACTTTTGGTATTTTTGAATAAACGACCGGGAAACAGTTATCGAATAATTTTGTTAGGCTTACGAATAAAAAGAAGAAGAAAAATGAAAAAAAAAGATTGCAAAAAAAATGCCGAAATAGTTGATATTTTTGTGTACGATCGTGTAGGCGTAATAATTTTTAGAAAACTCTATAAATAAAAATGGACGATCATCTCCCAACATTTGATTCAGATGTTTCATCATTTTCACCAGAAAAAAAGAAATCAAAACAATTCTCATCTCATTAACATAGAAATAACGAACAATTTTTTCCACCCTCGACGTTCTCCTCAATCATCTAAAATATAAACAACAAAAAAGTCACTTTGTAAGATAAAAAACAGAATAAAACTTATTTATGATAATTAAAAAAAGAGAAATTTTTGTTTACGAAACTCCGTAGCTCGTTTCCTGCAATTGTAATGCGATTCTGTACGTTAGCAACGAAGAAATGTGTTTGGCGCTTGTTTTCCAGAGTGGTGAAAGGTTTATTTCATTTTTATTTCAAAGTTTCATCGAAACAAAAATAAGGATCGACGTGTCCTAGAAAAATCGTGACACTTTTTTTGTTTTTTTTTTGTTTTAAATAGACGAATAGCTTTATGTTGTTGTTCGTGAGCGTGAGAGTGAGAGCGAACGTGGAAGAGCCAGCAAACTTCAATTGATATTTTTACAAATACCTGCGTCGAATGTCGAAGTGAACGAAAAATGAAAAATAGTCGACACTATTATTATATTTATCTATGCAAGTTTTTAGACGAAATAAACGAGATTAAAGTCGACGAGATTTGTTGAATCTGTACCCTGACCCATATTGCCCCCACATTTTTGTATCTCCCTTATTAACCCTCGCAAGAAAAAAAGGCACCTGTTGAACGACTAAACAAGTAACGCAATTAACCATATGATCGATTTCGACACTTGTATTATTCATTAATATTAATAGTCCCCATACGATTTTGTGTTTCAGATATATAAAAAAAACATCGAATCATGGTAATGAGTATATAAGTCTATATATAGTTTCGATATCGTACTGCGATTATTTTTCAATTGGAAAAAAGCGATTTTCAGCTCCGTACATAGAGAAATATTTGGTTTGTTTGGATAAATACTTCTCAAACGGAATCTCGATTGTTTATTCCGATAAAATATTCTGTGTACCTTATTTTTTTTTGTCTGTCGTTTTTCTTCCTTTTTTTATCGCAATATAAAGCCCAATTTTTGTTTGAAACGCGAATGGTTACTCTACGATTACTCGTACGGTTTTTGTTACCTTTTTTTTCAACTCTTCATTGTTTCGGTTTATTGAGGAAATGCGTTTTTAACACAATTGCCACGAATGGGTGTTCACAGTGTACCAATGGGCACTTGATGTGCGTCGGTTGCTTCACTCACGTTCTGGCTGACGCGAGATTACGAGACGAACAAGCAACATGCCCCAACTGCAGGATCGAGATTAACAAAATTTCCGCCTCAAGGAATCTTGCTGTCGAGAAAGCCGTTTCCGAATTACCTGCTGAATGCCAATTCTGCGCCAAGGAATTCCCACGCAACTCACTCGAACGACACGAGGATTCCATGTGCGATGAAAGGTAATCGCGAGTCGATTCAACACTTTATTGCTCCTTTCAACATTTTCCACGACACTTAAGTTCGCAGCGTTGCGATCCAACGAAAAATCGTTTTTCTATGCATTTTTTTGTGCAATTTCAAAAACCATGACAATTTTCGTACCGATTTTGTGCTTTCATTGTTTGGACGGAATATTGAACGAGAGTCATGAGCTCTGATCAAGAAAAACCCGAATTTCGTTGCATTCCAACGATGGCAACTTCAACATCGTACATTTTCCAATATTTTCATGGAAAAGTTTGCTACGATGCGATGCAAAGAAAAATCGTTTTTTTTCTATTCACGATTTGTTTATTGTTCCAATTCATCCCAATTTTTCGGGCCGAAAAGTCGTAACGAACGAATGAACGATCCGTTGACTTTTATTGTGCAGAATATCCAGCTGCAAATACAGCCGAATCGGATGTCCATGGCGAGGACCAAATCACGAAGTCCCGGAACACGAGGCACATTGCGTTCATCCCCATCGTACGGGTGCGGACGTCATGGATGCTCTCCGAGAAATTGATGCCAGAACCCTCGAGGAACGCAGACTCTATGACAACGTTTTCGATCTTTTGTCATACGAAAAGATAACTTTCAATGGTTTGTACTAATGAGCCAGGAATAATGAACTTTCACCAAAAAAAGGAGCAAAATATCGATGAGTGATTGGTTTTCAAGTTTTCTCCACTTTTTTCTTCTCTAAAATTCGTTTTTTCAATTCCCCACCCCAAAATTCAAAGTGAAAAAAAATTGCATAATGCAATTAGTGACGAAAATCATGCAGAAGAATCGAAATTTCCTCGGCTCAATCATACGAAAGAAAAAACGAGATAAAAACTTTCAAATTCTTTGGCACCAGATAATCTGAATTTTTGAAATCACGAAACTATCGAATTAATTGGCACGTGAATTCGTTGCTGTGTTTCCAGACCTCCAGATGAAAAATTATCGGACCGACGAGTTCGTTCATAAGATATTTTATGAGACATCGCGTTTCACCGCGTTCAACAATCAGTGGGTTGTCAAAGCACGTATCAACAACAGCCAACGAGATCCGACTCAGAGCTCGGAACGTGACATGACTTATCAGGTGAGCCTTGTGCACATTTTTCCTAACGTTGCATTGTCCAGCCGCCACAAGACGCGAGCAGCGACGATGCAAACTAAGAAAAACAAAACGAAGAAAAAAACCAAAGGAAAATATGACTCTGAAGTTTGCATCGTTGGAATGCAACGAAATTCTTTTGCATCTTTGGCAAAAGTAATTATTTAAATGCAGAATGTAATGAAGATGATAAAATAATCGATTTTCGCCACCCGAAAATTTGGTTGACCTTGAAAATTGGACGAATCATCAATAGATTGAAATACTTTTCGTTGCATTGCAACGTTGCAAACTTCAGCATCGTAAGGAAAATATTGGACAAAAATAACACTCGGTATTTTTCGCAGCTGATACTGAAGACAAAAACCGTTTGCCCTTTGCCCCTTCATTACCTCATACTGAAGGGCCCGTTTGGTGACATGAAGGTACATCCCCGAATTCACCGTTTCGATTTCACCGAACAAGAAAACGAGAGCTCTTACTTACCTTTGCCTTTGCCCGACACCGCCGAGTGCAACCGACTCTTAGCAGCGAAAGCCATCAGTTTCCGGTACGTTGAAAGAAAAAAAAAACATTTCGCACACCTTTTTCAACCCTAGAACGGTAAAATTATTTTTTCTTACCCATGAACGACCCCAATTTCGAAAAATTCATATCTCCGGTAAAATTTAGCAAAAAGAATTCAACTTGGGTTCATTCTTTTCGTTTTTCAATGCAGTGACTCGAAAAATCGGTCAAAAATGGGGTAAAACGATTTAGAAAAACGAGAAAATGCAGAGAGACAGGGTGCGGGATTTAAATTCGTCTGGGGTCGTTGCTGACCCCAGCTTACCGTTCTAGGGTCAAAATCGTTGCAATTTCGATAAAATTCCTCCAAAAAATGCAAAAATTCCAAGGAAATTTAACGATATTAATGAAAATCTGTAATTTTTGTCTTTTTTTATTTCGTTTCAGGCTGATCATGTTTCTGGCGTCCAAGTAGTCAGACACTCGTATCATCGTAATTGACATTCTGGCGAGGTGATGAATCATCAACGTGACACCGTAATTTCAACGTTTCTAAATTCTTAAGTGAAAATATGTATATATCATATACATATATATATCGCGGTGACAGCTCGAGTGGAATCTCGAGTTGAGCGGCACCAGAAATCGTGCTTGAAAAATAATGGCAATTTTGAAAAGAAAGAAGAAGCTAAAGAGACGAATTTTTCATCGACAAAAAGGATGGCACGCGGTGCGTGGAAGTAGAAAAAAAAAATGAGGAATCGATACGGAATACGAGGATCGAAGAAAATGTCGATGAAAAGAGAATTCAATCGTTCAAATATTCACAATGGAAAATGTTTTTTTTTTTTTTTAAATACAAATTCTCGTATATTTCTGTTCGATTTTCATCTGGCTAATAAGTTTTTCATTTCAAGCTTACGGATTATCGTTTTTTCTTTTCTTTTTGTATTTAATGTTAAGCAGAACAAGAATTTTAAGTAATTTAGCAATTATTGATGATTTTGCGGGTGAAATTTTGGGTGAAAATGACCGGAAGGGAGAAAGTTATCGTTTAATCATTTCGATCAAATTTTTTCATGTTTTTTTTTCTTTTTATGGGCACACGAAAATCACGAGTTTTGTCCAATTATTTCCCACGATCTTTAGAATCTCTGAACGACGTTGCCGGTCAGTTTAACTTCAATGGTCCAGCCTCGCGGTCATTATTGACGAATCTTTTTGCTTCGATTAAGAGGCGAATCGAAAAAAAAACGACTGTCAACGCCTTTCGGGTTACTTTTAGTCTGCCTTTGAGCCTATTATCATATAATTATGAAAACTCACCTGCCCACGTGTTAGGTGTTTTGCAATAGATACGAATTCAGTATGTCGATAATTGTAATCGCGTAGATTTAAATAAAATTAATAAAGATTAATCCTCTATTCAACCGATTCGTTCATAATCTTTCCTCACCTTTTTCATCGATCCCCATTTCGTCGAATAAAAACGGAATCCAAACTATGATCCTGACGTTTCCATCGTAGGAATGCCACGAAATTCTGTTATTTCTTCAGCAGAGCCAATAATTATTATTGAATATTTGGTCCGGCCAATAAAACGATTCTCTCTTGCGACCACAAAACTCAATCGACTCGAAAAATTGCCACGATTTTCAAAATTCAATAAATAACCGATAGAAAAAATGTTTTTCGTTAAATCTCAACGTTGCAAACTTCAGAGTCATAACCCAAACTCTTAATCTTTCCAAACTACAAAACATCGTTCGAGAGTCCGGACAGCCGAATATGAAACTGAAGTTCGCAACGTTGGGGTGCAACGAAAAATACTTTCGGTCATTGTTTAATTTAAATAAAAATAACAATTTTCGTATCGATTTTGTGTTTGAATTCCAAGAAAAACGATAATTTGGAGTCAAAAACGACCCCAAACAACTTTAATCTCGCGCTCGTTCTCACTTCATTTTCGCGTTTTTGTTTTCATCGGTTTACAGCACTTTTGACTAATTTTTCAACTCCAAGCAAAATTGCCCCGGGCTCACGTGCTCCTGCATAAAAAAAACGAAAAAAATGAGCCCAAATTGAACGCTTTTCATGTCACTTTGCCGGAGATATGAATTTTCCAAAATTGGGGTAATTTCTGATCAGAGGTTAATTAACGAAACAGTTTAAAAATAATTGAGCTCGACGTTCCAGGGTTAAAAATATGGAAAAAAATCTTGAGCGCTGCTCGAGAAAAAATCTGTAATTTCGTTGCGATTTAACGATGCGAAACGTCAACATCATAGGCCGAATGTATTTTTTCCCACGGTTTGCATCGAAAGAATCAAAACTCCCGCCCATTTAGCACGTCCGAGTCTTCATTGCGATTCCAATGCTCAACGAATTGGCGTATTTTCATTCTTTTTCGGGCTGCATATCAATTTATTATCGAAAAAAAAAAAACAATCGGGTTTAGCAAAGTCCACAGCGGATTGTTACGTGCAGAGAGCGAAAAGTTGCCGATTTATTTACTAACCTAAACCAAAAATGGCTGCGATCTCACGAAAAATCGAGATATTACGAACTTTTCTCTCGACAGGAACGCAAATTGATCGTCGTCCCTGGTCGTATGTTTTCGTGGATGTTTGCACGAAAAGCAACAAGAAAATAAATGTCCAGAGCGTTTTTTTGGGAAAGGTTGCGTTTGAGGTTAAAAAAAAAAACACAAAATCTATTTTTTTTTAAATCTTATGCTATGTATTTCGTGAAGTTTGTTTGACTTTTCGAAGCAACGTATACAAAAAATGGTAAATTTGACCTTGACCAAGATGAGGGTTGCGTAAACTCAAAAAAAAAAGTCATCGTAATCTTCGTCGGAATCGGAACGGTCGTGGTGTAAAGATGTGACACTGAACGGACGTCGAAGATTGTTGGGGGGGATCAACGGTTTTTTTTTGCCGCGTGAAATCGCGAGATGCACGACATTCCGGCCGATCTTGCGTCCGTTCATTTCGGCGATCGCTTTTCGCGCGGGCTCCTCGTCGAAGAACGTAACGAAAGCGAATCCTCTGCTCTTGACGACGCCATTTTCTTGGCACATGATAATTTTCACTTCGCGCAATCGTCCGTAAACTTCGAAAATGGTTGTGAGTTGATAACGATCGATCAATGTATCGAGATTGTTGATGTAAACACCGAACCCGTTCTTCTGTGACCAACCCTCGGAACTGACCGGTGCTTCGGGCCCGTTCAATCCACCGGGCACGTCGTTGGACGCTTTGACAGGAGGCTCGCGTTTTTTTATCGGACAACCTTTTCCACTCCAGCTCGTCGGTTTACTGCTGCGTTTTTCTCGTTTTCGCGTTCTCTTAACTTTGATTCGTCTGTTGTCGTCGATGAGTTGGCCATTGAGCTCAATCACCGCCTCGTCAGCTGCGTCAGAGTCTTCGAAAGCAACATACGCGAAACGTCGCCAAGGCTCGTGGTCGTTCATAATTCCGCAGCTCGAAATTGTACCGTATTTTTCAAACATCCTTCTCAGTCTATCGTCCGTCATGTTGACACCGAAATTTGTCACGTTTACTAACGTGTTGTTTTTGCGTTCGACACTTTCTGCCATTCTCACGAACGGTTTTTCTTCCCGATACCGAGTTTTGTTCAGCTACGCCGCGATTAATGTGTCTTCTGCGTCTCGCGGATTTATTTTGGTATGTCAACACTGATAAACACTCTCGCTAGGTGCTGCGGCGATGGACAATGAACGCGAGAGACACAACGGAACTGATTTTTCCCGTGATAACGATACTTGCTTCTTATTTTTGCCAGAGAGCGCCACTTGCCCGCACCATTCGCCGGTTGTTTATATTTACCGGTTCCCACCGTAGTCAAAAGACTATCCGTTGCGGCAAAGCCGCATACACTTTGTGTCTACAATTACCAATAAAATATGTGAACGATGAAAGATTTTTGTTTATTTCAACGATAACTGGCGAGAAACGAGACTCTCGTATGTGATTTTGTCCTCGTAACTTTTCGGAACGGTCGCTTGACCGACTGTCAACTTGACTAGTGTTGCAGGAGTGTCAACCGGGAGGACCGGGAGACGCCATGGCTAGAAGCGTTTCATCGGTCCAGTGTCAACAATCAAGGTCGAAACGAAAACACTTTGTTTTAGAACCGGGAAATAAGATAAAACTGATTTGTGGATATTTTGAATTTGTGTGTGTGTTTCAAACTCGGTAAATATTCGTTCATTCGTGTCCGCGACAATGCAAGACGTCGGCGAACATCGAAAACGGCAGCAGCGCGAGGTAAATGTACTCAGCAGAATATCATTTTTCGTATCCGTATCACGAAATGCCGAGGGAAACGACGCGAGAATCTGGAATAACTCGCGAGTCGCGATCACGAATCAGCGGATTGTTTATGACAAAAAAATTAAAGCCTTTTACGCGTTCTTCACGGATTCACAGGTCCACGAAACTCTCAAACCGAACAAGTCGAACTGACAGTTCATCAGTAGAAAATTATTACGTAAAAACTCGCTCGAAGTCTCTCATGACCTTGAAAACCTCGAACGACAGTTTTTCGATTCGAATTCTTGGCAATAATGTAAAAATCCACCGACGAAGTGATTTCTAGGGATCAGAATGTGAAAAAAATACGAAGCTGAAGTAGAAAAATGAAAGAAATTGGCTCGATCGGACAAAAGCGTCCCGGAAAAATTTGACTCACGATGTTATTTGCGGCAATTTCCGTCGTAGCAGTTTTCACACTTGCCTAATCGTCTATATATCGCACAGAATTTTCCATAAATTCTCATAATTCGTACGCAGCTTAAAAAATAATGAAAGAAAAACTTTCTTCATATTCTTAACCCAAACGAGTCCGTTTTCTCCGTCAACGTACGTGCGCGCGTGCGATACAAAAATCGTATTAGTAATCGCGCGCTGGTGTAGCTTTACGAACGAGGGCAGTTTTGCAGTCAATCTACGAGGCGCTTGCCATCTCTAATAATCTCAACAAATCCGTAGCATCATATGCTCTTGTGAATACGTATTCGTGAATATATATATAGATTGCGTGAGGCTGGCCTTGCCCCACTAAGGAAGCTGCTTGTTGCTCGTCGCTCAGGACCATTTCGGCCTCCATTTTCTTCCTCTCTCTCGCTCTCCCTGCAAGCAGCTCTCATTCGCGGTTTCACTTCTCTGGCGGTGTCGGCGGCGAGATTTCTATTGGAGGGAGGCCGCTGCAGCCCTCCGGCTTTATTCCTGTTAGAGGCTTGTTTCCGGTGTACCGAGAAGTTACTGCAACCGACCCTCGCGTATTATATACACAAACTACTCCTCGAGCGTTCAGCCTTGCATGAAATTTATATTTTTCATTTCCCATACAGTAATTCTAATTCCTTTAATTTCGCCTAAATCTTGAGATCACTTCCGGTGCAAATTCTGACTAAAGTCACGGAACAATTTTCCAAAAATTTCATAATTTTGTCGATTTTCATCTCATCGCAGCGAGGACTCGCGGAAAATTTATAATTTTTTGCAAATAAGCACAGAAACTCTTTTTCACATTTTACGATTGTTAACCGTGAGCGATAATTTTTTTTTTTACGTTTTCGAGCAAATGGGAGTCTGAAATGACCGAAATTTTGAAAAATTCATATCTTTGGTAAAATTTACCGAAAAGGGATCAACTTGGGCTCATTTTTTTCGTTCTTCGATGCAGGATCACGTGAACCCGGGGAAATTTTGCTTCGAGTAAAAAATTCGGTTGAACAATGACTCTGAAGTTTGCATCGTTGGAATGCAACGAAATTCGTTTTATAATTGGCAAAAATGATGATTTAAATGGAGAATTTCGTTACGATGATAAAATGATCGATTTTTGCCACCCGAAAAGCATATCGGCTCGAAAAATTTGGATAAAATTGAAAGTTAAACGAATCATCAATAAAATCGAATATTTTTCGTTGCATTCCAACGTTGCAAACTTTAGCATCGTGTTAAACATTAAAGAAACGGGAGAACGAAGGGAGGAATGGCGCTGGAGGGTTTCAGAGTTAATCAGTTGGATAAATTTAATGAAAACAATTAGAAAATCGCATTTTTATGATTGAAAATTAATTTTTCCAATTATCGATTTAAAAAAAAAGTTTTTCCACGTTTGCTCACGATGATGTGAGAAAATTGAGTGTACGATCAAAAAAATTTTCCAAAAATCATTCGGACACGGTTTTTTTCGAGCTGCATCGAAAATGAATTTTTTTTTGTTGCGTTCGCTTCGTGTACGTCAATGTCCATCGCTTCCTCGCTTTTCATTCCTTTTTCGTCAAGCACATCAAGAGACTCGGCAGAGTCTCGGTCTTTTTATTTGGAAGAAAAAATCGTTGACTCTTGTACCTGAGCGTGTACTCGAACGAAAATATGTTTGTCATGCTTTATTTCTATCCACAAATCCCCGAGGATCATGTACGTATGTTGAATATTCCTTTTCATCGCCTAGCCCTTCGTTTTTCTATTTTTCACCTTGCAGCGCCTTTTATTCCGTGTTTTTTTCTTTGCCTCACGATTTTCTCGAGGGACCGAAATGTTTGCGGCCTTTCGGCATATTTGGCCTGGGCTTAACCCTCGGGACGGATAGTCAACGTCATGAATAAATATTCTCACCTTAATGCGAATGCTACTGGTTACCAAAACGAGACGACACCTTTCCCCAAATCATTTTCACCTCCTCGCTCCACTAATATTTGTCCTCGCCGCGTGCCGTCAGAATTTTTCATTTCTCAGACAAAACGCACGACCCACAGACAACGTTGCAGTGAAAAAGTCATCGAAAACCAAGAATTTCAATGATTCTGGAGTTTGCATCGTTGGAATGCAACGAAATGCTTTTTTATAATTGGCAAAACTAATTATTTAAATGGAGAATTTCATTAGGATGATGAAATGATCGATTTTTGCCACCCGAAAACATATCGGCTCGAAAAATTTGGATGACATTGAAAATTAAACGAATTAACAATAAAAAAAAATATTTTTCGGTGCATTCTAACGTTGCAAACTTCAGCATCATGAATTTCATGGCGATTTCATTTCAAAACTCAATCAGCATGAAAAGTTGTCACGGTGACAAAATTTAACGAACAAAATTGATGAAAATCATTTTTCGTCGCACGCGCGAACTTTGCGAACTTCAGGGTCAATGAATTTTCATTGGATTGGGCAGATTCGTCAATTGTCTTGAAAAATTTGTTTGGAATTTATGAAATTTTCACAATTTTCTTCATTTTTATCGTGGACATGGATTTAAAATCTTTTTTTCTTTTCTTTTACACGAGAAATTAGTCGAAATCGGTTTTGGCCTCATTGCACGTGAAAAACGACCGAACTCGTTTTGGGAATTTGACGAGAATCATGAACGAAACAAAAAATATTTTTCATCCCGGCGCTGTGCATATTTTTTCCTGGGATGCTCGCTGTTTTCTCTCTCGACAGACAGACGACAAGGCGAATTTCTTGTTTTATACGCTATTGTTACACGTGCGCGGTTGTCGTCATGGGCGTCGTGGGAAATAAATTTTCCTCAACGCGACGTAGCTTTTTTCGACTTGAACCGCAGCTGCAAGAATTCAGAGGCTTTTTTCCTTGTCGCAGAAAGCCAAACACAGAGATGTGGCTTGGGACGAACAAAAAAACTTGAAATTTTCGTCCGAGTTGGACAAAAATTTGAAGAAACGTCTTGAAAGAAAACAAAAAGAATTTATTTTATTCCCCTCGGTCGCTCGCACGGAAAATTAAATTTTGTCAAAAATCGTCGATATTTAGTCGAACAAGTTGAACAAAATATTTTGGGATAATTTCAAAATTTTCGTGATTTTGACAAGATTTTTGATTCTCAACGAAACTGTCAGCAAAATTTACGATTGGAATGACAAAAATTCACTTTTCGAAGAGACTTTCTAGAATATTTCTTGCTGCAATGACAAAATTTTTGTGATTTTACAAAAAAAAAAAAAAACGTTTAGTCAAACGTATCCAACGAAATCTCGATCTTTTCCAACAAAAATTTCGTTTCAGTGCGTCATACATTTCGTTGATCCAACAAGTTTTTTTCGCTCGGTCCACGAAATCCCGAAAATTTGGCTACTTTCATTAAAACATCGGGGATTATGTGCATCTGGACGTGCACACACAGAATTATACGTCAAGACACGCAGCCACGGTGTCCATGGGAAAAAAAAATCATACAAACAGAGAGAAACTAGAAAGAGTGAATTTTTGCTCAATTTTTCGTGGCGAGAAGAGGGAAGCGGGAATTTAGTACTGTCGAGGGTTAGAGAAACGAGGGTCGCGGATAGCGCGCGGCAAGGGATGGAAGTAGCGACGGCGCGTACTCCCTCGACGTGCGGTGAGTGGTGGGAGAAACAGGAGACCCGGGCAGTGCAAGCCGGGCAGCCTGTCCGACGATACGGCCCGCTCCGTGAGTCCTTAACCACGTAATTCGAGAATCGTCAAAACAAAAAATCGAACCAAAAAAAAAACCAACACTTTCAAAACAAAAAATTAGATTCGTAAAAATTGCGTGGCTGAAAAAAAAAACTGCAAATAAATATGTGAGTAAAAAATATCCAGAGTTTGTCGAATCGCGATCGCGGAGAACTAAAAAATTGTCCAATTTTTTCAAAATAAAAAAAAAAAACAAAACTCGAGAAAAAGAAACAATTTTTTTCGAAAAATTGGACCATTTTGCGCATCTCATTTTTTTGTAGCAATTTATTTTCACTCTTTGTTTAAATAATTCATTTTTTTTGCCACAATTAAAGAACGAAAAACTGTAGAAATAAAAAGGAAAAAATCCGCCGCGTTTTGGAGCTGAAAACCAAACAAAATCGAGCCTTTTTCTCTCTGTCTCTTTTCCTAAACACTGTTCTATCTGTTCTCCGCTGTTTGTGCCTCGAGCCAAGTAACAGGTTGGTGATTTCGATCCCACTGGATTTTACACAATCTCTCGTCTCACTTATTTTCCCTCGTTTTTTTTTATTCCCCTCTTTTTCGTATGTCCATGTGTTTAACGAACCAATTTGAGATTTTCTTCTTCATCCGATTCCTCGCACAATGTTACGAATTCGTCGTTCGCTATTTCGACGAAAAAACCGTCTCGATAATGGCAGGAATATGGCAATTTGGTTTTTAGAGCCAAAAGTCAAATCGCCTCAAGAAAACGAAAACAATTTTTTCCTCATCAGGCTTGTCGTACAAAATTTTGATTGCACGTTCGAAAAATCGTTCGAAACCAATAAAATTGCCATGAAATGGTAATTTTTCAATATCCAGATGGTTCTCGATGAAACTTTGTTGATTGGGAGGATTTTCATTCGCCCTAATGAATAAAGAAAAATGCCCTTTCAGCCCTCGAACAAAATTGCTTCAGTCGGTTTAATATCGAAGAGGAAAAAGCAAAAAAAAAAAAAACCAGCCGTTGGTCACGAGAGTTTGAGTAGCAATTAGAAGAGAAGAAAAGGAAAGGAAGGTCGAGAAATTTATAGTGTTGATTCGGGGTGTGCGTTGGGGATATTCCGATCACAAAAGTTCGTGTCAAGACTCCGCTGTCGTGCGAGAGGGGAAAACTTTTTTTTTCGTCTCATTCTCTTACGAATATCTTTTAAACTGTTGCTTGTACGAATTTAGCCGGTCACAGTTAACTTGGCGAGTGTGTTGAATAAGAAAAAGACCAAAAGCCTCTGTGCATGCCATAAATACATGAAGCTTTTCTTATGTACACCTCGGTATATAGTTAAAACTATAACCTGCTCTTTTTGTTGCTTGCTCGTGCTCGTGAAAGCGTGTCCCGTGACGAACGAGCGTATAAACTGTTGCGCTTCCCACTCCGACAACATTTTCCATATATTCGTCTCTCAGCAGGCACGACAAATTTTTATTGTTGCTCACTTATTCGAGAACTTATTTGTCCGCGTAGAAGTTTGGCTTCATTGAGACAAATACGTTTCAGGATGCAAAACCGGCTAAAATTTTGTCTCTCTCCCTCATTAACCCAAAGACAAAGTCAATTTGATTAAATCCCACACTGAATCTTCATTTAAATCGAATTCAATCTTATTAATTGCACGTAAAGTCGTATCTACGTGCGATTTAAACTGGGGGAGCCCAAATTCTATTTGCCAATTTGTTCCTTCGTCGATTTTACTTTACGACCAATCGACAATTTTTTCATTCATTACTTATTTAGTAAAAAACAAAAAATTAAAATAGATTTTTTCATTATTTCTACGAAAAATCGTGGAAATTCGAAAATCCCATGGATTTTTCATTGCAATGTAAACAATTACGGAGATTCCATAAAATTCAATGGCGACTATTCAAAAAAAGCTCCAAAAGTTTTTTTTTTCATCGAATTATTGTCGGGCGATCACTTTAAAAAATTTTTTTCCCCTGCAATTCCCAAATTCCTTTGAAGTTCTGTTCCCACGCAGTTGAGTCTCTTTGAAAAATAAATAAAAGAATATCGAACTGCGTAACGCGAGACTTTTCGATGCCCGTGTGTTTTTTTTTCTTTTTTTTTTTACGAGTGGCCGGAGCGATCGCACATCAGAAATTATCAAGAAAAGGGCTCGAAGGTCGTACGTAACTTCATCTTTTTACGAAGTTTCTCAAAGTCGATTTTATGGTGTCGTGAATTTTAACGATTTTTTCAAACTCGTATAATTTGCAGTTTTATGAAATATTGACTTTTTAATCAGCGACTCTACGAATTGAATTTAATTTACGATTAAAAAAATGGGAGAATTTTTATTGTCAACGCGAATTTCTCCACATTTTGAAGAAGAAAAAATAGTTGCAAATTTTATTTGGTTCTCTAATTTTCCAGCAACGTAAAAAACAGCATTTCTGTAGTTTCGAGAATGCCAAGAAATAAAAACTTGTACGTGGAGGTAAAAAATATCGTAAATTGTTTTAGTCTCGATAATAAAAATCTCGGGGTTTACATTAAAGTCTATTGATGTGCAAGAAACCGTAAAGCTATAAAAAACAACCGCGATAGTGAACGTAAAAAAATAGCAATGAAGGAATGTCGTTGGCTCAATGCCCTCGGATTTACGATTTTTTTTTTCATCTCACATTTGACACAACGTCGTTCCCGCGAAGTCTAAGAACTTTTGTAAACATTCGCGACTATGTTCTTGGGCATCTGAAAAAAACAAGCCACGCCGGAAAAATCATGCCGAATTCATTGATTTTTCTCTCAATTAATTTGCAAAGCTTCCCAAGCAAATCCATCATTTCAATGATCCTGAAGTTTGCATCGTTGGAATGCAACGAAATTCTGTTATTTCTTCAGCAGGGCCAATAATTATTAGTGAATATTTGGTCCGGCCAATAAAACGATTTTCTCTTGCGACTAAAAAACTCAATCGACTCAAAAAATTGCCACGATTTTCAAAATTCAATAAATAATTAATAGAAAAAATGTTTTTCGTTGAATCTCAACGTTGCAAACTCCAGAGTCATTAATTTCATGTCAACCAAATATTTTCTCGTAGAAATAAAGAAAAAAAATTGGACACTCGAGTCAATGCGGAAAAGCACTCGCTTGATAATTTTCTCGTCTCTCGAAACTCACCGAAACAAAGATGAAGAATCATTTGGAGAGAAACGATCGAAAGGAAGATTGCATGCGGATTTGAGTCTG
Source organism: Diadegma fenestrale (assembly GCA_037043255.1). Classification (NCBI taxonomy): domain Eukaryota; kingdom Metazoa; phylum Arthropoda; class Insecta; order Hymenoptera; family Ichneumonidae; genus Diadegma; species Diadegma fenestrale. Next base: position 9,668,817 of record CM073317.1, read on the forward strand.
TAAAAGCTTTTGAGTAAATTGCTGCGTCTCGTGAAAAGCAACGTCGTTTAAAATTTTTTTACAATTTTTCTAATGTCGAGCGCGATTTATTGTTTTCATTGATCCAAAAACGCCTCCGTGTCAGTTTCCAATAGCGATCACGCAGTCTTTTGACCTTGATTTTGAGCTTTTTTTGATATTGAAAAATTCACACTCGGCGAATGAAGAAATTCAATTTATTCGAAGGCCCGAATTCAAGTTTTTGAATATTAAAATCGTGTCCTTCGAGAAAGTTGCAAAAAAAATCGTTTTTTTTGGAAAATCTCGGCGATTCTCATTCCGGAATCGACCTTTGGTAGGGAAATCATGGCCCTTGGTCCAGAGATGTTGATGCTGATGAGGAGGGCTCGAGTATATAAATTTTGGAATTGACGATACCTTGACCACGAAGATCAAATGTAATGGACCAGTGCGCAGAGCCATCACACGGGGATGGCGAGAGAGAAAGAGGAGGGATGGAGCGGACGAAGGTTGAAGGTAGGCCGGGGTTACAGTGACAGGGTCACCCGTTGACCGACTTTCCTGTTCGCTCCATCCCTCCTCCTTTTCTCTCCCTCGATTTCCGCTAGTTCTGGACGAAAAGTGGGCCACACGAGCAACGACTAGACTCGCGACGTCGACACGTCCTTATTATTTCCTATATGCACCGGTTCCCGCAACAAATGCACATAAACAACACACAAGGCGTGCATGTCTTTGCATGACATTCAGAGCCGACGACGTCTGTTCAACCGCAACGAACCTCCTGCTTTTCTTCGAGCCAAATTGCCCTGAGGTCCTGCGACACATTCTTCCATTTTCCGAGTACACGATTAAGGAGGGTGGCTCACAGAACAATGTTGCCATGTTAAAAGCATAGGAAAGTTCGAAATTATTAGAATTTCATGAAATTTGGTGAGAATGTTCTTTAGTATTAAATATGAACATTCAAATTTTTGAAAAAAGTCATTTTTCAAGACTTTTAAGAGATCTAAATATATGCAGAAGCCAATTTTGTGAATCATTTGGAAATTCATCTTCATACGATGCTGACGTTTGCATCGTTGAAATGCAACGAAATAATGTTTTTTTTTTTAGCAGAGCTCAAGATTCTCATTTAATATTTGGTCAGGGCAGTAAAACGATCTTTTTTTTCGATCCGAACACAAAATTGGTACGAAAGTCGCTGGGGTTTTTCAAATTAAACAAAAAATTAAGGAACAATGTTGCCATGTTAAAAGCATAGAAAAGTTCGAAATGATTAGAATTTAATGAAATTTGGTGAGGATATTCCTCAGTATTAAATATGAATATTCAAATTTTTTGAGATTTTTCTTCTACACAGTTATCGAGTAATTGAAAACTAGAGTTTACATGCATAAGCATAGGATTCAGATATATATAGGTATATTTTTTGCATATTGTAAACTCGAATTATTCGCCAACTATGTAGACAAAAAATTTGAAAAAATTTGTGTCATTGTATTTGATGCTTAAGAATGTTATCACCGAATTTTATTGAATTCTTATCATAGTGTCGTATGTAGCCAACCTCCTTAACCGTAATTCCTTGCGACAAAGTTGCACAATCCTCCGAGTTTTACTGTCACCAAAGACTTCTCCCAAATTTTTCATTCTTTTCGTCGATTCTGGTAAATTTTAAAATTATCTTTATTCCGTTTTCTATCGTCACGAAATCACTTGATTTAGGAGTTTTGCTAAAATAATGTTGAACGTGCGACACAGGCTTTTTTTGGCTACAGTTCATAAGGCTCGGGCACATTAATTCGAAAATTACCAACGTTCTTGGGTTCGCGTCGTGTCGTAGAGTAACGAACTTTGTAACGGCTGCGTAGACCAACTGCGACCATTCCATACTGCACACGTGTGGACGCGGTTTCATAATTTTGGTTTATACGCGAGCCTCGACTTTTCCGGCTTTATTATTTAGCTCGTTTTTCTCTTTTGTTTTCATTACTTTACGTACGCAGTGTGAAATTTTCTAGAATTTTATGGTCCACGAGCATGCTCTGTGGAAAATCGGTTTGTCGCGTTGTAGCAAAACATAAAAGTTGCAGGAAAATTAGTGTGAAAAATAGAGAAAATTTGGCTTGAAACTTTTGTCCGTTTTGCCTCATTTCTGTGGACGAAAAGCTTCAAAAGCAAAAATGTTATCGCACTTTTTCTCGGGCTGTGTTTTCCTTTGGTCAAAGGGACTTGAAAGTTGCGAATTGAAAAAAAAAAAATCGGCAAAATACGAATAAAGTTTGAGAGAAATTTTTTATATATTTTCGTTGAAAGTTCTTCGCGTCGAAATCGACGATTTTCCCATCGACGACACGTGCGAGCTCTCGATATATTTTTCCAGGGCTCGTGATTTTTGTATATTTTTTTGGTATTTTCTATATCGAAGCACTTTCCCTTGGGATTGTGTGCGCGCAACGAAAGGAGCGAACGTGAACGAAATTACTTTCGTCCAGTACACGGCCCCAGGATGTATTTCCGATGGGGTTGTGCAGCAAAAAAATAAACACAAAAATAAACTTTTAATCCAGGATTATCGCTGATGGACGTGGAACAAGTTAAAACGTAACGAGTAGAATCGTCCGAACTCTTGGACAAGGGAAACACGCGCCAGCGAGTTCAAGTTCGTTTGTAACGTTAATTTCGAAAAAAAAATCCAGAAAATTCTCGGAAAAATGTTAAAAAAATCGTTGAAATTCCACTTTTTCGTATTTTTCGTGACGATCGAATGAAAAATCCTTGCTCGCATTCATGTTTTTCTAAATTTCTGGGTCTATTTGACCCCGTGTCAAATTTGAATAATATTAAGAATAAAAAAAATTTGATTGAACATTTTGGGAGAGATTCAATTTTTACTCGAAAAATCATAATCTTTATTAATGATGCTGAAAAATTGTTCCGGGTCTCCGAGACCCAGTGTGTCAACAGTCGGAATAATGAATAATAACATTTTTCGGAAAATTTTCGGAATAATAAAAAATTGACGTCTCTCATAATTCTCGCGCGTTTCTATAAAAATTCTTGTAGGGCACAAAAAATTGAATTAATTTTGGTGGACCGATCGTTCGGGAGGTGGGAAAAGCTTCGGGAGGACGTGGCAAGGGTTGGAGAAGAATTATTGGTTTGTGAAATTGGGCAAAAAGCGAAAAAAATCCACACACATACACACAACGAAGCAAAGTTGAATAACGCACTTATCGATTTTCGCACGTTCGACTGTCGACGTCGGTTAAAAATAAAAATGATCTCTTTTATTCGCGGATTCCGTCGACTTTTGGGCGAAAGACGAAGGGAGGGGTCGATTAGGGGATCAAGAAGAATAGGCGAATGGAAGATAAGAAAAAGAAGGAAATAAGGGGATGGGGGTTGAACGTTCCATAGCCCTGGGGGGTTACACAGCATGATCGTGCTCCGTTGAAGAATTCGAGCAACCCACGCACGTATCTTTTCCTCGCCTTTCCCCTTTTTTTTCTCCATCTTCTCTTCTTGTTTCTATCGCGTGAAAAGCTGAACTTTTCTGCGTATAACCCTTGTGAAAATTCGTTGTTCCGTCTCTCCTTTTCTCACCGGTATCTCGATTCGTTTGGAAGACTCGGCAAGGAATTTGCCCGATATATCAGAAGCTTTTTCGCTCCCATTCTTAGCTCAAATCTATTTTTCTGTCTCTACGATACTCTGCGATTTTTTATTGCTCCAAGAAACTGTAGGCCGGGGCAAAATGGCACACACGGCCGTGGAAAAAATCGCGTTGAGCTCCCTCGAAATCTGCGATTTTCCAGGTGGTCCATTTTGCCCCACTCCTCCCATAGACACGTCGCTGTGCACTCGAGAAACATCGCCTGATCTATCTTTTCTATTTTCACGCTACATATTCGACCTCCATCCCCTCTCCGACGCTTTGCTCCAATGAAAAAGAACAAGGAACGAAAAAAAACGCTCTCACGCCATTTTCATCTTCGATGCAGACAGCTTCTTTGCTTGAATCCTTCGAAAACGATGTGTACGTCACCCTTTTCCATCTAGCAATCTTTCTTCGACGAATTTTATTCCATCCTCGTCTCACATCCCTCCCTTATCGCATTCTCAATTTTCTTAGCTTTTATGCCGATACAGCTCCCCTTTTCGATACATTTATATATATGTGCATATAGTACATAAGAAATCCTCGCTTATATGCCGTATTTTCATATATATTGAGTCATCAATTTTGTCTCTGAACAATTTTGCGGTGAAAAAAAGCCTCATCTGGATATCCATGCAATTTCTCCTTCTTTTTTTTTCGTTTCGAGGGTGAGTCTCAACCGACGTGCAGATTCGATCGATATCTTTATATAGAGACTGATTGGACAGGCAAAAGAGATATTTCTTACTGTCAATTAATTTTGGGGAGCGAAAATTCACGATCGCTTGCGAAAATAAAATTTTCCGTTTCGGGTGCGGTAGAATTTATAGAATGTTTCTAGATTTTTTTGTGTGACAGAAAATTGACACTGAATATTCTCGGAACCGAGTGAGAAGGGAGGCAGCGGATCGAGAAAAATCGGCGAATTGGTAGAGTGAAAATTGAATTTTGTCGAAAAACCTCGAGATTTTGTTGAACACGGTGAACTAAATATTTTTGAATAATTTAAACATTAGCTTTGTTCGACTTGAACCGCAGCTTGAACCGCTTTCGTCCAAGTTTGACAAAAATTTGAAAAAACGTCCTGAAAAAAAAAAGAATTTATTTCATTTCCCTCGGTCGGTCGCACGGAAAATTAAATTTTGCCAAAAATCGTCGATATTTAGTTGAACAAGTTGAACTAAATATTTTGGGATAATTTCAAAATTTTCGTGATTTTGACAATATTTTTGATTTATAACGAAACTGTCAGCAAAATTTGAGATTGGAATGACAAAAAATCACTTTCCGAAGAGACTTTCTAGAATATTTCTTGCTGTAATGACAAAATTTTCGTGATTTAAAAAAAAAAACGTTTAATCGAACGTATCCAACAAAATCTCGATATTTTTCAACAAAATTTTCTTTCCAGTGTAGCGAACGAGATAAATGTCTATGGAATCGCGTGTCTGGTTGTTTCGGACACCTGTAGCTATTAGACTGTAGGACAGAGATGACAAATCCTTCGGGACTATATCCATGTTGGCGTGCATTATGTGCCCGCGATTTTGAGCTCGTGCCAAGCGATTACTCACGAGTCCAGCAGGCGAACTCACTTTTTCATTCCTTCCTCAAAGATTCGGCAGAAAAAATTGGTCCACGTTTTTGTCCATCTGTTTTCTGGCTCCGCGCGCTCCATTTTCTTCGCCTCTATAATTTTTATAAACTCGCGAGACCTCCACGAGATGCGGAAACGTTGAATGGGAATTTCAAGCACGAGGAATTCGCGTCGATTGAAAAAAATAAAAAATTAAAGATCGAAACGTGGTAAACGTGGCAAAATTGATCCTCGTCGTGTTTCAAGGACGAAAATATCCAGGACTCTTGATCTCCATACGTTTGAGATCGGCTGAAGTTTATATTCAAGGACGCAAACTTCAAAGGATCTCGATCCCATTGAAATATTCTCGATTTGTGAGAAACTCGGAGGCAAAATCCACCCTCGTTGAAAATCTTGGCTCCCATCGACTCGTGTGGTTCGATACGTATCGCTTATTGTCTCTTCGAGACACTGCTTTCTCCTCTCGTTTCATTCGAGCCTATGTAACGCCTCGATACATGAAACTTTCGTCTCTATTTACATCATATATTTCGGTATCGAACATCGTAATGTAACGCACGGTTCGATGGTGCATAAACTTCCAAGTCGATCGACTGAATAAACTATGAGGAGTTCGGGAGCGGCGCACCTTTTGGCATATTAGCCCTTGTCATTACACACACACACACACACGTTACATGTATATATTTATGTCTGTAGTCACGAGGCGCTCAATTGACCTCAGAGACGCGAATTTCTTCGCCCCAGCTTTTTCGCGCATGTTCATCGAACTGAAAAAAAAACAATTTTTCAAGACTTTTAACAAATCAAAATATATGCAAAAGCCAGTTTTCTAAATCATTGGGAAATTTATCTTCATACGATGCTGACGTTTGCATCGTTGAAATGCATAGAAATTATGTTTTTTTTTTTTTAGCAGAGCTCAAGATTCTCATTTAATATTTGGTCAGGGCAGTAAAACGATCTTTTTTTCAATCCAAACACAAAATTGGTACGAAAGTCGCCGTGGTTTTTGAAATTCAACAAAAAATTAAGGAACAATGTTGCCATCTTAAAAGCATAGGAAAGTTCGAAATTATTAGAATTTAATGAAATTTGGTGAGGATATTCTTTAGTATTAAATATGAATATTCAAATTTTTTGAGATTTTTCTTCTACACAGTTATCGAGTTATTGAAAACTAGAGTTTACATGCATAAGCATAGGATTCAGATATATATAGGTATATTTTTTGCATATTGTAAACTCGAATTATTCGCCAAATATGTAGACAAGAAATTCGAAAAAATTTGTGTCATTGTATTTGATGCTTAAGAATGTTACCACCAAATTTGATTGAATTCTTATCATATTGTCGTATGTAGCCAACCTCCTTAATAGAAAAAGGATTTTTCATTGGTCCCCAACGTTGCGAACTTCAGTGTCGTCATCTTCATGGTTATCAGCTGTACGTTCGATCGAGAGACTCTCGATCTATGCTCGAACGAAAATCAGAGACTTTCATGGTCTTTTATTATCTCAGCCAAGACAACGACGTCGATCCATCGATCGTTTGGTCGCTAGAAATTTTCTTGCGTATTCCGCACCGTTGACGCTTGAGTTTTTGGCAGTAATTTTTCATACTCGAAAGCTTCGAACAAAAAGAAAAGAGATTGTGAAACTTTAGCGACGTAAATTTGAAAAATGGTTTACTTTTCGTTCCTGGGGCTTCTGTTTTCGTTAGCAAGACTTTTTTCCGCCACGTCGTTATTCAGGGTAAACTCGTAGCATAAATTTCCTGCGAGGATGAAAATTTGGTGCAATATATTGAGAAAGCAAGAAAAACGATGTGGGGAGAGAAAGAAATTCTCGAATAAGACAAGAAAGTTCGCGGTGAGCCGCAGGAAAACGATAAATTCTCATTGCCCTCATGAAAAATATCGATTCATGTAATTATCGTTTCTTTAATTATCTCACACCGAGCTCAAATTGATTAATTCACCGTCGCGTTCGTGGTGGAGAGAATTTCACAGACTCCATCGTGTTCCATTTTGCCCCACATTTCGCTATCGAGAATTTTTCAAACGCAACGCAACGTATCCGAGGTCATGTTGAGGATCCGAGATCGAGTTTTTAAACCACGCGAATTCTCGACATCGTAACAGCGAAGAAATATCGTTACACCGCGATACTTGGTCTCGTAATACGAGAAAGTAATTTCTTCCTCAGACTCCGGTACGTTTTCCTTCTCTCTCAGTCTCTCCCTCTCGCAATTTATTTTTTCATTGCGGATAAGACGATGGATATGTTGAGTGCATGAGTTGTATTGAAAACCTGATATTTCGTGAGCACACAAACCCGAGGCAACGTTGGCTCCAAGTTTTGAATTGCTGGGGGGCGTAAAACGGTGCATGGATTCACATTTCGATGTACAGTTGAGTTTGAGTCTTGTGTGCTTGGTACATACAGAATATATTCGCATAATCATGGGCATTCGTATCTACACGTTTCGTCAGCTACGCTTTGTCGATTGGGGTGTGCGTATTTATGAGAATATTTCTTGTTCACTCTCTGAATCATTTCGAATGAGTTTTCAATGTTTTGTGACGGTGTCTATGGTGACTATGTGACGGTGAATTTTTTTTTCTCCAGTTTTTAATGTCAATGTGCTTAAAATGTTCCAAAACGTCGAAAAATCATATTCAGAAAAAATGTCCGGATATGTGTGTGTGTGTATGTCATGGCACTGGAAAATTCAATAGTTAATAACTCGAGAACGGTTCGAGCTACACGACTGTGAAGTCTGCAACGTTGAGATTCAACGAAAAACATTTTTTTTCTATCGATTATTTATTGAATTTTGAAAATCGTGGCAATTTTTCGAGTAGATTGAGTTTTTTGGTCGCAAGAGAGAATCGTTTTATTGGCCGGACCAAATATTCAATAGAAATTATTGACTCTGGTGAAGAAATAACAGAATTTTGTTGCATTCCAACGATGCAAACTTCAGAGTCATGAATTTCATGAAAATCATGAATGAGAATGAATTTAGCAGTCTTTTGGAGTGGAAAGTGTTTCGTGAGACTCGCGGGGCAGTCGATAAAATTGATGTAACACGTCGATGAAGACACGCGTGAGCTTTTCATTGCTTTATATCCATGTAACGGATAAATAAGAGCTGCAGCGAGTTATATACACGTTGTGTAATTAAGTTACTGTCCTAATTAACCGATCGCGAAACGATGACGAGTGTGTGCGAGGAGAAGAGACAGAAAGAGAATGAGAGTGGGATAAAGAGATGGAGGAGGAGTAAACTGGGTGGCTGACGAGTTTCTATCCCATAAACTCTCTTGCTCAGTCTCTCTTTCTGGCTTCGTCTCTGCTTTGCTTGTATCGTTGCTCTGTACGTCGAAGCTTCGAGAGAAACGAGAGCTTGTGGCACGAGTGGGCATACAGTGTGGTGAGGGCTGTGTGTGTGTCTGTGTTCGTAGGAGGCCAGAGCAAAATACATTCGACTTCGCCCTGCTGCCGATCAATAGCTACAGGTGGCAGCCATTTCCTAACCGACCCTGGCTCCAACCGTTTTTCTTCTTTTCCTTCTCTCTTCCTCTCGTTTCCAAAACATCTCTCGCCCTCTCGCTCCCCTCTCGCTATATATATTTGTTTTATTTTTCTCTAATCACTCCGCAGCATCACCTTCTAATCTCCGAGCAGCTCAAGAGCCAGAGTGTCGAACCCTCTTCCTATGAATTCCAAACAACTTGATTTTTCCAAACAGGCGAATGAGTTTTTTTCTCAAATCGTACAATACACGTGTTCTCGATCTTTTTCTCTTAGTTTTCTCTTCACGTCTCTCTGCTGTCGTATGCAAAAAAAAAGGTCACAAAGATTTACGCTAATAATCTCGAAATCTCATTTTTTTGGTGTTGCGTCTCGGGAAATTTGTCGCGCTCGTTTTTTTTTTTTATTACATTGCATTTTTTATCGGATTTACTCTGGAATTTCGAATATTTAGGAAACTCTCGGAAATTTGTTTTGCCGGCGAAGGAATTCGAGCGATTTTATCTTCACCTTGAAATTTTTATTACTTGAATTTAAAAATCGTCCACGACCTTGTTTTTTTTATTGGCTTGAAAATCTTGTCAATCGATCGGGTCGAATTTCTTAACGCGTCTCTTATGAATACAAGTCTTTGAGAAAGTTGCTCCACGCTGCGAACCACAAACGAGTTGTCCGAGATCTATTTCCGGCATGAATCGACGTCCCGATTGCCAATGCGAGCTGTGCAATCGTTTTTGTGAGCTTTCTCATATATATGTGCGTCTGCATGGAGAGGGAAACGGTAACATTGATGGTGCATTAGTAGACAGTCGTATAAACGTTCGTGTGTGCGTCCGTTATGGAGTCCTTCGGCATGAACAGTTTTAATCGAATCGATGATGAAAGAAAAACTACTGCGTCTTTTCTCTCTCGAATTTTTTTCTAATATCGCACTGCGATAGGGACTTGATAAAAATAAGTTCCGTGTCCTACTTACGGATAAAATTAATTTTTTTCAAAATTTCTTTCCAAAAATATATCGAATGAAACATTTTTCTACTTTTGATTAAAAAAAAAACTCGAAAAGTTTTTTTTTCCAATTTGAATGCCAAATCGTGCGAATGCGACGGTCGAAAATAATTTTTGAGCCAAGTTTCTGCTCGAATTTCAAAATCGAATAGATTTTCACGATTTCCCACGAGATAAAAAATTGCAGATGCATAGAAAAAAAAAATTGACTCTCCGGATTCGAAAATCGGGAAAACGCGAACAGTGGCTTGGGTTGGTTTTTCGAATTACAAAGAGAATCACAATAATTTAATAATTTGTTAGAGAATATTCGAAAATTTTCGATTTTGAGTGGTTTTTTTGGATACTTCAATGAAAAATCGAAAATTACGTTCCTGTTTGTCAGAGAATGACGAAATTCGATTGAGGATACACATCGATTCGATATTTTGGTTCACTGCCTCATTCGCTTGTTCAAACAAAATGTCTATTCGTGTGGAAAATGATCGAAACAAGCGAATCGCCTAATGTGACACAGAGTGAACCTCGCTCAATCGTTTGTCCAATATTTTGCACAATTAGAAACTAAATTTTCATGCAATACGATCAATGAGGACAAATTAATTGAAAGATTTCCTAGAGCGTTTGAAAATTTACGCGAAAATTTTAGGATTTTTGACAAAGTCGCGAATATTGTGACATTTCGTATTTCTTCGTAGTTGATTCTCTCAGCTGCAGCCTCCAGGTTTCAGAGAAAAAGTTATTCCGGACGAGTCTGTCTGCGATGTACGTCGTTTACACACTCGGTGGCTACTCGACCCCTCCGCGAATCGATTTCACTTTGCTTCCCACGCCTTGACACCAGTTAAAGTGCAAGAGATATACCGGAGTGGGAGAAGCCGAGATCATGTACCAAGATGTTTGTCTTTTTCTCCAATCTGCTACAATTTTCTGACGCGTGATCGAACCGAGAGCCACGAGGATCATTCTTGCTTTTATTTTGCTGCTGCAATGAGGAATAAAGTCAGTAGGACGACGAAAATAAACTCGAAAGGAACTTGCAATTTATTTTGATTCCAAGATTTACGTCGCGATGACGATGATGCTGAAATTTGCAACGTTGGAATGCATCGAAAAATATTGAATTTTATTGAAGATTCGTTCAATTTTCAATGTCATCGAAATTTTTCGAGCCGATATACTTTTTGAATGGCAAAAATGAATCATTTTATCATCGTAATTATATTTTGCACTTAAATTATTATTTTTGTCAAAGATGAAAATGAATTCCGTTGCATTCCAACGATGCAAACTTCGGAGTCATGCGATGACGTCCAATCACCCGCACGCCATCGAATGCGCTTTCGATCAATGCGATTTTTCTGCGAGGTGACGAAATCACAGAATTTCATTGTCCAATTGAAATTTTTTCGGCCATTAGTTCATTAACTCAATCAGCACGAACCGCACACGAGAATTTAATAATGAAATTGATACAAGAAATAAAAAAACATAATTTATGCAGGAATTTCGTCATTTCGTATGTGCGATTCTGCGACGATCGATGAAACGACGATCAAACTAATTAACCGAGCGTTCAGAGGCCATTAGGTGAGATTCGTTAATTATGATTGATCAGCGCGTGAATCCGTAACCGAATACGTTGCTTCCGGTCTATTAATTATTCCCATTTACGAGCTCGAATGATTATCGAATAACGGATCGATTCGCACGATCGAGAAAAGTGTGAGAGACGAACAATTTTTTGTTTTTCAAAACATTTTTCGTGGGCAACTTTGTTGTGTGAAAAGAAAGGCGTGGGTGGACAAACGTCCGGGGGATCTTTCGTGGCTATAGAAAAAAAGGAGCCTCCTGGACACGAGTCCGGTCAAAAGTTCGTATTTTAGCCACAGTTTGCCTCGAGCTTAATTCAATTTCAGTGTGGCCACACCCAGCCTGGACGAGAAAGAGAAGAAAACTTTGTTGGCCAAGCTCCAATTTGGTCACAAAAGGCTGGCAAATATTTTTCATTTCTCGTCAAATTTTACCATTTTTTTTCCACCTGCGACCGGATTTTGAGTCGATTTTTTTTTCAAATATGGCACTTTTGCGGTAGGGACTTAATAAAAATAAGTTCCGTGTGCTACTTACGGGTAAAATTGAATTTTTTCAAAATTTCATTCAAAAAATACATCGAATGAAACATTTTTCTACTTTTGATATAAAAAAAAAACTCGAAAAGTTTTTTTTTCCAATTTGAATGCTAAATCGTGCGAATGCAACGGTCGAAAATAATTTTTTAGGCCAAGTTTCTGCTCGAATTTTAAAATCGAATAGATTTCCACGATTTCCCACGAGATAAAAAATTGCAGATGCATAGAAAAAAAATTGACACTCCGGAGAAAGAGAAGAAAACTTTGTTGGCCAAGCTCCAATTTGGTCACAAAAGGCTCGCGAATATTTTTCATTTCTCGTCAAATTTCACTATTTTTTTTTCACCTGCGACCGGATTTTCGATCGATAAATAAAAAAGCATTTTTTCGTATTAAAAATTTTTGTTCTTGCTAATAATTTTATACTCTTTCTTCGCTTTTCTCTGTCCGTAGAGTTTTCACAGCCGAATCTTCTCGTTGTATCGTCATTAAGCAGCAAAAGCCTCGCAGTGAGAAATATAATTGTAGAATTTATGCGCTCCAGACACGAGGTTGTGTTTTTTTTGGCAATTCCCTTCAGGCTAGTCGTTTCTCCAACGTGTTTAAGTTTCATTTACATATATTTGTGTCCGTAGAGTCACATATACATTAACAGACTTTAGGTTCGAGTAAATTCTACAAGATTAATTCGCTTCCTTTGGGTGGGGATAATTAGAGGGCTCGTTTAACGTTCCACCGACTATTTTCATCGAGGAGACGATTTTTCAAGCGGCCATAAATCCGTTTGTTATACGCCTCGTTTCCACTGAAAGAATAGAATGAAACTTGGACGTATAAAGCGAAATAGAGTCGAGAGCTGAAGAACATACTGAGAAAGAAAAAAAAAATTATAATTCAGGTAGAAGTCCCGCCAGAGTTAGGTTCATTAACGCTTTGTCTAATTTTCGTACAAACTTTGATATAATTCGCAGAATAATCTTACGATACCGTTGTGGCTTATGGAAATGTATAAACTTTTGAAACTGGGTACGAATTTCAAGGCATTTTGAAATTTTACGAAAAAAAGTCTGACTCTGTTCTAAGTTCCGTAAATTTCAAGATTTGTTACTAATTTTTTTTTTTTTCGTAATTAGAGTTTAATGTTAGGAAAGTTGGTCATGAATATGGGAAATCGTGGTAAAACGGCTTTAATTTTATGATTTTTCGAGGTTTCTGAAAATCAGAGTTTTCCGAAAAATCGTCTAACCGCTTTATTTATTGCATATTTTTGAACATTTTCCGTACAAGTCTGTGCTTTCTGTTTACTCTTCACAAATTGTGTCGCAATTATAAAAAAAAATAACGAAAACATCGATAAATGAGTGGAATTTTAATTTAAAAAGGCTGCAAATTGCTTTCCCGTGATTTCGGACGATGCTCTCGGTGCACGATAATTTCTGCATTTTTGATCGCTGTAAAAAAAAAAACCGTTCGACGAGGCTTGAAAAAAAAGTTCGAACACGTGCGGAAAAAATTTCTATTCATAAAATTTTGGGTCCGAAGAAGAAATTGACGAGGAAAATTTAAAGTTGATCGTGCGGCGTGATGACGTCGGTTTATGGAAATTAATATTTGACGCAAATTGGGCGATTAAGGACGTTCGTTAAACGGGTCCTGTCAATTGGTCAAAAACTGGAGATGACCAGTTATTATTAAGACGTGTCTGTATTTTGGTCAAAACAAAAGAGAATTACGGAATGTTACAAAATTCCATGGTTAATTATGAACTTGATTTATTATTCCGTAATAGAAACTGTGGGAGTTAAAAAAAGAGAGAGAGAGAGAGTTTCCTGGTTGGTAAAATATATACGAGCCAAACGTAACGCCAAATTGCCATGTTGTATCCGTAACTAAATGCCTCTATCGCGGTATTCATGGGGTTTTATTTGATGACACACACCGTCGCCATAGAGACTCGACCTTTGTCCAAATTGAGGTGCGTTGCTTCTTGGCTAAACTTCCAATCGATCCGATACTTTGCTCCGTCATTCCGGTGGAAAAAAAACAGACACGAAAATGATTCCGGGGATTAGGTTCAAAAATAATATCCTCGTGTTAATAATATTTCCACGAAAGTTCTTGGCAACGAAAAAAAGCAACACGCAATTAAGGAACTTGAGGGAAAACGAGCGATTAACGCAGCTCACAAGCGACAAGTTTTATGTCAAATTACTAACGATAACAATAATTCCGGGCCATAGTCTGTCGAAATTGGCTCTCGAAAAAAAAAAAAACGGATTGCTCCTCGGAACGCGAGCATTTTCACCAAATCCCGAAACACTGAAAATTGAATTTTTGTCATTTTTGTCGTTTTTATTCCCTCTTCACTTTTTGACACAATTCGAACAATTCAATCCTCAAATTCATGGCCTATTTTTTTTTTTTACCGTCTTTCGCGTCATCAGCGTTGCTGCAAATGAAATTTATCAAAATTGGCTCGAAAAGAATTCATTTCTATTTGTTTTTGTGTTGGAATTATGCTCAGATTCCAGGGTCAACCCAAAAGGACAATAATTTATACATTGGAAATGAAATTTTGTCAAAAAACGTCGAAATTTCGTTGAAAACTGTGAAACTAAATATTTTTCGATAATTTCAAAATTTATGACGCTGAAGTTCCCAACGTTGGTGTCCAACTAAAAATACATTTCTCTTCATTTTTCGTTCAATTTACAAAAAAAATGACAATTTTTACATCGATTTTGTGTTTGAAGCTTCAAAAACGCTCGTTTCATTGTCCTGATTAAATATTGAATAAGAATCGTGATCTCTGCCCAAGAAAAAACGGAATTTCATTGCATTCGAACGATGCAAACTTCAACATCGTCAAAATTTTCGTAATTTTGACAATATTTTTGTTTGTAACGAAACTGTCAGCAAAATTTACGATTGGGATGACGAAAATTTACTTTTCGAAGAGACTTTCCAGAATATTTCATGCTGCAATGACAAAATTTTTCTGATTTGAGGAAAAAAAAACGTTTAGTCGAACGTGGCCAACAAAATATCGATTTTCCACAACAAAATTTTCTTTTCAGTGATATATATAGATATAAAGTTTATTTCCGCGTACTCGGAAGCTTCAAGAGCTCTTGAAACGCATAAACTGGCAGTAGTGTTGTACTATCTACGATCAGACGCGGCAACAAGTAGTCACGGCGTGAATTGGCCAGCCAGGCAATCCACGAGACTCACATTGCAAACTTTTGCCCAGTCCTTTCAGAAATTTTCGTCACGATTCAACGCTCATGACGGTTGAATGGAAATGGGGAAAAAATGAATTTTTAGTTTTCTCTACAACAGAAAAAGTAATTCTTCGATGCCGTTGGAGAAAAAAAAACTGTTTTTTTTTTCGCCATTTTCCTTCGTTCCGAGGAGAAAAGTTTTGGGGCTCGGGAATAAAAAGTCTATGCTGATTGATATTTGGCGGAAAAAAATGTTTTTGCTGATTTATTAATAACATTAGAATGTTCGTTGGAGTTTAATGCACGGAGAAAATGAAATCGAAAATTATTAAGAAATATACTAGGAATCCAGTTACTTATTGTTGAAAATTATAGTATTTTGAGGACAGTTCCGAAATTACAGCAATATCTCGAATGGCAGTGCGACAAATCGTTCCAAACAGCATAGTAAAACGTGATCATCAGATTAAAACCGATTTTACAATTTAGCATAGCAATTAAAGAAAATCGCAATGGTCTTGGTAAACAAAACAATACGTGTGATAAAATTTCACACATGTTCGATATATATTCATATTGGGATAATAGAATTTTACTATGACGACGTTTAAAATTTGAGATATTCTCACTCATAATTGAATTCTTATCTGACATAGTAAATTGTTCATGAAAACAAACTTGAAATTCATTATCGCGCGCACTACTGTTTCTTATTCATATAGAACTGTTTATAATTCATGCCAAAAAAAATTGTAAGTGTTAAAAAATACTATGCTGTTTTGCAATTGGTGCTACGATTCTTTTGCTTCTCAGCCTTCGTATAGGACATTTTCCCAAAACATTTAATTTCTTACTAAACAAAACGAATCCATTTTCTCCGTGTGGTAAAGTTCTGTACTGAAAAATCGTCAAAAGGCAATGGAATCATTCTCGCGAAACTTGATGGAACAACATCGATGTTAATTTGTTTTTCCAAGTGAATAAAAACACGGTGTGTTCCGGACGCGAGCAGCAGCGGCTGCGAAGTCCGGACGAACGATCGATTAAATCGCATTCGATTTCCTATCGCAGCTTTTTATATCGTCGGATGCCTGGCTCACGGTCAATTTGCAGGGAAGCGAAGCTTCAGTTAGACCAGCTACAAATTCCCATCCTTTATTTATCTCTTTTCTCGTGCAATGCAATTCAGTATGCTGTAAAATTGAAAAACAGAGAATGAATAATCGTCAGTCTTTTTTTTTCCGAGTATCTCCGCGGGGATTACCGATTCTCTTTCTTCTTAAATCATTTTTTCCTCGTTCTTTGAATAAGAATGTGTAAAAAAATGATCAAAAGCGTTTTGGACGGTGTTCGAAATCAGAATTTCAAAATTTCCCAATTTTTATAAATTCACGCTTTTCAAAACAAAAGTGGCCGATGAAAAATTGATTTTCAATAATTCCGCTGCAGTCTCGAGCTGGAACGCATTCAATTCGTACCAACATGTGAAATTTATCAGTTCGCGTGCTCCTCGATCCACTTTAGCGTCGTATTTTGAGTTGAATTTTTGAAGAGCTATTTTTGTTGTTTCCATTCGAAAAACCTCTCGATTTTTTTTCCAGCTTTCTTCTCCACTGGAGAGTCGTGTCCACAAGGGAAAAAAGCTCAAGAGCTTTACTGCCAACCTGAAGAGAAATAGCCAACCGCGAGATATCGATTTCCCCTCGCCGGTTCCGCGCTCTTTCTCGCTCTCTCTGCGTCTTTATAACCGAATGCTCATTCTGATTCAGTATCTCCCTCTCACTCCCTTTTCTTGTCCCTCTCAATAGTGTCATGTTCGGAAAATATTTTAAGGGCGAAAAAAACCGAGAAATTATTCGGTCAATCGTTTTCCGTGACGAAAGCTCGGACTTGCGGATTTTTTTCCTCATCCGCAATAATTCGGACTCTCGTTCACTTTGAATGAGCGAAGCCCGAAGGTTTTTGGTGGGAAAAAAATGGTGAATTTTTTTTTAACCGTAAAGAGGTGATGATTTGTTTGAAAATCGAGGATTTCGATGATCAAACTCGTCGCTAACCGAAATTTTTTCGATTTTTGTTTTCCAGATACGAGATCAGGGGCGGGAAAACAAAGAAAAAGGAAATTTGAGCAGGCCTCGCGAGAAGATGATTGTTGGTGTGGAGAAAAGAAAAAAAAATTTGTTTGCCGTAGTAAGGGATGTTGCGATTCCAGATAATTGAGCCTGGTGGCTCGAGCAATCGGAATTTGCGACTCCGTCGACCGTTGGAAGCGATGTGAACGAGGCGAGAGGTCGAGAAGCGGCAAGAAGAAAAGAGAGAGAGAGAGAGAGGAAATAAAAGTTGAGGTTGGTTAATTGAGCTAATTGGGAAAGGAGAAAAAAGTATCGGTGGGAGTTTTTGGCGAGCGTCGCCAAAGAGCTCAGCATTTATGCGACTCGTAAGGAACGGTGGGCACAAGGACGAGAGAGCGTCTCGTCGTTGTCTTCGTACACGATTCAAAATTGCACAATAAATTAAACAAAAAAAAAGCACCAACAGAAAAAAGAAACATCTAGACAAAAATTCGAGTCCAATTCCGTCTAGTTTTTTGTAAGAAAAAGAAGAAAAAGAAGAAACAAAGATACGAGGTTGGCAAAGGTGAAACAGTGACAAAAAATCCAACACCAACGTCGACGAGACGACAACTGAAAAGGAACAAAAAAACAGCAAGTACAAAGAAAAAACGCGAGTTGAAAACCGTGAAAATCGAAAAGAAATAACGTTTAAGGGTAAAGGCAACAAAAATAACCGAGAACGAAACAGCAAAGGCTGCGATAAGAAAGAAAAACACCAGAATAAACAAAAAGAAAAAAACGTCACGTGTGCGTGAGTGTGTGTTCGAAAGAGACGGAGAAAGGAAAAATGTTGCCGACCAACATGATGTCCTTCATGAAAAAGGTAAGTGCAAAAAAGACTAAAAACTCGAGTTCATATCTTTTGTTTTTCGCTATGTTTGCAGAATATAGGGGCACGATATTTTTGCTCCGTTGTTTCGTCTCTTTGTCCCGATAATATGCCAGCTCGCAATCTGCTGACTTTACACTTTTCGCGCTACGATGGCTCAACAGATCTACCATACACGGCCTGAGTTTTTATATTTTCTCACGTGACCTCTTTTGACCCTTCTGATTACGATTTTCAAAAAGCCAAAAAACACGATATTACTCGTCAAATTTTTCGACACGCGAATACGCGTCGAGCCATTTTTCTTGACATTCAATTTAGTCGGATTTTGATATTATCTCAGGGATCATTGTTTATGCGTTTTTTTTTGCATGCATTCTCAATGCTCTGGGGACCCATGAGACTCGAAAGACCCGGGGGAAACGGTTGTCGCGAAAAATAGTAGTTTAAGGAGGTTCCGTTAGTAGAACGATAATTAGATTAAAATCTGAAAACGAAATATTTTGTTATGTAGGCAGCAAACTTTAATCTCTTTCAAAATCGTCCTAGGTCAACGAAGTTTTACTGCATATTTTCAAAATCGAAAGTCACTTGATTCGACATTGGCTTTACGCAAATTTCTTACCCTTACGAAATCAGAAAAACATTAAAAATACTTCGCGATTAGATAAAACGCGTATTAAAATCTCAATTTATAAAAAAAACTCCAAGGGTTCCGAATCAATGGAAAAATAGTGGGGTCAACGATTGTTTGGAGGAGATATTTCTAGTTAAAATCGACGGAATGCTCGGAACATCTCATTTTTTAGGATTTTCGCAACGGATCGCTTGCTAAACAAAAAGCGGATCGTCATTTTTTCTTGGGAATTGTGTCTCACTTAATTCGTTATTCCCTGCGCCATAACGGAACCTCCTCAATGATGTAATAACTGTAAAACAAATTGTGGATGACACTGAAGTTCGCAACGTTGAGATCCAACGAGAATACTTTTTCTATTAATTTTTTGTTCAATTTTAAAAATTATGACAATTTTCGTACCGATTTTGTGTTTGGATCCTGAAAAAAATCGTTTTATCGTCCTGACCAAATATTGAATGAGAATCATGAGCTCTGCACGAGAAAAAACCAAAAATTTTTGCGATCCGAAAAATTCGTCAGATTTTTTGGAAACTTAACAAATTTCCAATGAAAAAATGAATTTTTCGTTGCATTTGAACTTTAACGTCGAGGAAGTTTGAAATTTTCTGATTCGTGTCCTTGCACGTACGAAAGTTTCGGAATCCTTGCGAATTGTACGGAGAGATTGAAACCAGAGCACTCGATATATATATCTCGTCCGTATAGCTAAGATTTGCTATTGGTAGACCGTTAGATATTTGCGATGGGATAGGATAGGAAACGTGGTCTTTGCTGTACGTTTCGTTGCCGTTACTTTGAATTAAATCATCGGATCGATTGATTTACAGCGACGGACGTTTCTCGGTCGCTTCGGTTAGACACGCGAGACCGATAAATTAACTCGACTATCCCGTTTTGCCCTGGAGGGTCTGTGTCGGCCCTTCGTCCTCGCGAACAGCCTCGCACATTTTTTCAGCAGAGAAATATTCTTAACAGCAAAAAAAAATCAGACATTCAAATGCATTCGTTAGTCCCCCGCAAAAAAAAACAAAAATACGATTTTTTAAACGTTTTTTTTCATGATTTTTTTCATTGATTGTGACAAATCTAGAGTTGTATCATTTTCATGATCCTGAAGTTTGTATCGTTGGAATTCAACGAAATTCTGTTATTTCTTCGGCAGAGCAAATAATAATTATTGAATATTTGGTCCGGCCAATAAAACGATTCTCTCTTGCGACAAAAAAACGGAATCGACTCAAAAAATTGCCACGATTTTAAAAATTTAATAAATAATCAATAGAAAAAATGTTTTTCGTTGAATCTTAACGTTGAAAACTTCAGAGTCAATCTGATGGCCCAGAAACCTCGATAAATTTCCACTCACGTAGTCCAGACAATTGCCTTTAATTTGTGTCACAAAGTTCACATTATTCCTCTTATTATTCTCCTCCTTCTTTCATATCCTTTCGCCATATCGTTCATCCCCCTTTTTTGTAGCCTCGGAGATACTCACTCGCGTTTTTTTTCTTTTATTGTTATTTCTGGATTTTCTTTTCACGAGAACGTGTATACAGTTTCTTTTGGAGTACATTCATAGCCACAGCATTGCAAGGCAGAAGCGAGAGACAAGGAGAGGGAGAGAAAATGGTCAGATTCTCCGAGCAATGTCACAACGTTCTCGTTTCATTGTGCCAACGTGTTGTTGTGGTAATTCCACGGGTGTACCAACCACGAATCTAGATTTCCGAGCTATGCGCCGCACTCGCAACTGTATTCTCTGCTTTATAAAGACTCTAGAAAAACTCTCGCGTCTCCTTCCTCTTGCCCTCAATCTTTCTTGTCTCCTGCCACGTTATTTTTCCATTCTCTTCCTTCCACAGTTTTTCTCTTTGCACTTTTTCCCTTTTCAATAACTCATCCCCGAGCCCCTCGAGCACTTACACTCGCGGTTATTAACACTCTCGGCTTTTACTTATCCCGTTACAATCGCGAGTACCTCGTCTCGGAATCGTCGTTTTTCTTCCCTCTTCATTTTTTGACACAATTCGAACAATTCATTCCTCAAATTCATGGCCTATTTTTTTTTTTTTTTACCGTCTTTCGCGTCATCAGCGTTGCTGCAAATGAAATTCATCAAAATTGGCTCGAAAAGAATTCATTTCTATTTGTTTTTGTGTTGGAATTATGCTCAGATTCCAGGGTCAACCCAAAAGGACAATAATTTATACATTGGAAATGAAATTTTGTCAAAAAACGTGGAAATTTCGTTGAACAGTGTGAAACTAAATATTTTTGGATAATTTCAAAAGTTTCGTAATTTTGACTATATTTTTAATGTCTAACGGAACTGACGGCAAAATTTACGGTTGGAATGACGAAAATTCACTTTTCGAAGACTTTTTCTGGAATATTTCTGCTGCAATGACAAAATTTTTGGGATTTAAAAAAAAAAAAAACGTTTAGTCGATCGTATCCAACAAAATATCGATCTCTTTCCACAAAATTTTCTTCTCAGTGGACGAATTTCAATAATGTCGATTATTATTATGAATTTCAATGATTTTTATTCAATAACAATCATAAAAATTCAGAAAATCTTGTTAGCGCTAATTTACCCGGTGAAAGAAAAACTCGTCGGGCAAATTTTTCGAGAATCGATATTAAAATCGTAGTTTCGCGGTCTCGGGTCAATTTATTATTAACACACGTGTAATATTTAATGAGGATTCCGGAGCAGCTCATCTCACAATCAATTCTTTTGGCCTTTTCCTCCCTCTCCCACTCCTTTTTTCTTCCCTTTTGATCTCTCACACGTTTTTTTTCGTTCTCATCCCTATTTTCCTGTTGGCGTTCTTTTGCTCTTTAAAAACGATACTCGACTCGCTCGTACGGGCCGTCAAAGACGCGTCGCGATTCTTTTTTCCTCCACACTTTATCTTTACATCTCTTTGTTATGTTGCCTGCATATTTTCGCGCCCCTTTCACGATTTTTTTTCATCGTTGTTTCCGTCGCGATTCGACGTCCCCGCGTGCATAATTTTTCTGCTCGCTTTCGGATTTTTTTCACGATACAATATCGACTTCCTCGTTTTATTCAGTGAGCCGCTTCACCTTGAAAAAACAGCTCCTCGGTGTTTAGGTCAGCTTTTCAAGAGACGCAAAGGGCGACCCATTTGCACATTACCTTTGCCCTGGATTTCCAAACAATTTTCTCTCGTTTTTCTCCTCCCCCGATCGCGTCGCCTCTCAAGAGCTTTCCGACGTGATCGGACACAGATTCGCTGTTGCAAACATTTTTTTCCATCGTTTTGCCATTCTCGAGACGCTGTCGAGATTGAAAAAAATTATCCTGAAGTTTGCATTGTTGGAATGCAACGAAATTCTTTTTTATCTTTAGCAAAAGTAATAATTCAAGTGCAGAATGTAATTACGATGATTGAATGATCGATTTTTGCCCCCCAAAAAGCATATCGGCTGGGAAAATTTGGATGCAATTGAAACCTGAAGAAATCATCGATAAAATCAAATATTTTTTGTTGCATTCCAACGGTGCAAACTTCAGCATCATAAAATTATGGGGATTCGTCGTTGATCCGGGACATAAATTTCTCTAAATATTTTCTAAATCCAGGCTATAAATAAAAATCTCATTTTCCTCAATTTTCAATTCCGACCCCAAATAATCGTTTCGTGAAATCGAAAACGAATGACCATGCAAATCACTTTTTATTCGTCTCGCACATTTCGTGTGTTTTTTCTTCTTTTTTGACGAAATGGCAAAACTTTAGATCGATCGAATCCTGCGAGACAGAATGAAGAACGCAAAACCTGTTTCTTTTTATACACAGAAAGTCCAATAAAGAAGAAAAGTCTTAAAAACACTTTAAAATGTCTTATAGGCATGTTTAAGGCGACACATGTATATAAACCTCGCCATCTGGTACTCCATTTGAACTGTGGAGCTCGAAACCGAGAGACTCGCCGGTCGGGGATTCTCTCCTCGTAATATATATCCAGCGGGCTTTTTTCTTCGTCTCTCCTCGCGCGCTACTCTTACTTCATTTTCTCCCAACCAACGAGATCTCGTCTCCTGCCTCCAAACTCTCGTTTATCTATTTTTTGCTTGGAGCTAAGACGTTGAACGAAAGGGTTCTCTTGTATTTCAGAGGGAGTGAGAAATAGCGAGGAGAATTTATTAAAGAGAGAGAGAGCGAGAGATTACACGAAATCTGGAAGAGTCGGAGAATATTAAGGCGCAGAGAAAAATATATACAAGGAGATCGCGAGAAACTACGTAATAATTCTTCGTAACAAAAAAAGGGTTTCAATTAATGTCCCTGAGATTTTCAGCGTCGAGCCGAGGAATAAACCTTGGCCAGGATTTTTGTTTTTCATTGCTTTTTAGCAATCAGACTTTTATTCATTTTTTTTTGTTGCTTTCATTTTTAATACACGCGTTTCCCGTTCCTTGCTCTGCGCCTTCTCCTTGTTTCCTTGAACAATCACTTGCCCTCGCTAATTTTCAACATTACGCTGAGTCACGTAATTAAAAGCTTGCCGGAGCTGTGTGTGTGTGTGTGCCGAAGGGAAAAGTGGTGATTAAACGCGTCAACATAATTGAATTTCGGGAATTGAGTACTCGGAGGCAGGATGAGGCAAAATGAAACAATGATTTTCAAAAGATACGGAAATATTCACGCTCCATTCGAATTAATTAATTCATCAATCACAGTCAACTATCTCGTTTTGATGAATTTTAGTGACAAAGAGTCCTCGCAACAATAATGCTTCGGGATGTCCTCCTGATTCGACGTTTTTCGAGTGTCCCATTTTGCAGTTTTCAATTTTCCTCTCACACCTTCCTTCGTACATTTGCAGACTTCGTGTCTCTTTATTCCACTCTCTTAATGTCCAACGACAGCAACGGACCAAGAAGGAAGCTCTAAAAAGAGGAAAAGTCAATTATGAAGTCAGGATTGCCGAATTAAATGTCTCGAGTGACTAAAACATCCTCCACATTTCCTGGTTCGAGATTTTGTTTATTGTTTCTCATTTTCTTGACTTTGCGAGTTTTTTGCTTGCTTAATGTTTTTTTATTTGATCAAAAATATATTGAGGAGTTGGTCGTGACTCTTCGAGGTTTCTGTGGAGTCGAGCCAGGACATAAATTTTTACAGAACGCCCAAAAATTATTGAATCAATGAAAAATATTTTCTTGGTTCGTTGGCTTCGGGAATTCCCTCACTCGTTTAGCTCTGAAGTCGTTGGTTACGATGGTGAAGTATGCATCGTTGAAATGCAACGAAATTCGGTTTTTTCTTCGGCAAAACTCATGATTTCTATTCGATATTTTATCAGGACGATGCAACGAATGTTTTTCAGGATTCAAACACAAAATTGATACGAAAATTGGCCTTTTTTTTTCAAAATTTAACAAAAAATAAAGGGAATAAACGACGTTGAAGTTTCCATCGTTGGAATGCAACGAAATTCGGTTTATTCTTAAGCAAAACTCATGATTTCCATTCGATCTTTAATCAGGAAGATAAAACGATCGTTTTTTCGGATTCGAACACAAAATTGATAGGAAAATTGGCTTTTCTCTTGAAATTTAACAAAAAATTAAGGGAAAAAGTATTCTTCGTTGGATCGCAACGTTGCGAACTGCAGTGTCATTCGTTGGAGTTCCACTGACTATCAACGCAGATGAGAAATGATCGAATAAATCAGTGAGAAATTGACGTACGTCAATGAAGAAGAATAGGCATCAGGAAAAATTCCTCTACTTATCCTGATGTTGGGATGGTTTATAAATTTTAAACGAGGCAGATTCTGGAGCTTCTCGTTGGATGTTTCGGTGAAGATCGATAGAAGCAGCATATAAACCTCTAAATGTTCGCCTTCACCTCCTTTCGAGCCCCTTTTCCTTCGAGACCTTTTCCTCCATATATAAATGTATACACGAGTGTAAAACAGTGCACGTATTTTGTTGAGCACAGAAGCAGACTCGATCCATCATTCACTGCACTCGCTCTCTCCCCGGAGTTTACTGTTTTTCCATTTTTACCACGTGCACACATATACGTGTTTAAAAAACAAATATATAGACGCATCTTCTCAACAACTGCGATACCGAACGCAAATCTGATTCTCTCACATTCCTTTTTTATTCCCAACTCGCCACCATTACCACACGAGGCGATACGATGTGTTTCGAAATAAATTTAAGGTATTGCCATCACAAAACAACTTTATCTGCGGTCTTTTTAAAATTTTGTATAAACGTCCTTGGCACCAAAACCATCAGTTTTCTCCTATAAAGAAAAATCATGACAGAAAACTTCACAACGTTGGGATTCAACGAAAGATA
Organism: Diadegma fenestrale; assembly: GCA_037043255.1. NCBI lineage: Eukaryota > Metazoa > Arthropoda > Insecta > Hymenoptera > Ichneumonidae > Diadegma > Diadegma fenestrale. The sequence goes on from CM073317.1 coordinate 9,693,920, forward strand.
CTTTTTCCCTTAATTTTTTGTTAAATATCAAAAGAAAAGCCAATTTTCGTATCAATTTTGTGTTTGAATCCTGAAAAACGATCGTTTTATCGACCTGATTAAATATCGAATAGAAATCATGAGTTTTGCTCAAGAAAAAACCGAATTTCGTTGCATTCCAACGATGCATACTTCAACACAATTTCCAATTATTTATTTTCCCCCATTTAAACGCGTTTCGTTAAAAAGTTGCCAAAACCGAGTTGCAAAGAAAAATGGATTCAGGATTTTTTTGCGGGTAGCCAGAAAGGCCATGAGCCAAAATTTTTCCAGAAAAATTCTAAATACATTTTTTTTGCAACGAATAAACGAAACGTGACTTGAATTTGAACGCGTTCAGATGAGGAAAGTTACAAATTGGGCATGAAATATCTCAAATTCTTGAGGATCAACGATTCTGAGTTTTTCGATCGTGCGAGACACCGTTGCGATTAAATGCCGTGCGAGTAATCGAAACTTGTCCGTCATTTATTTATTCCCTTGGCCGACATTAATTCTTAATAATTCGTCAAGTGTCATTTCATTTTCATTAGTCGTCGAAAATGCAGTGCAAATTTGATTCTGAGGTAAAGTAAAAATAAAAAAAAAGACACATTGCGTGAATCGTTGATGCTGAACGTTCGAGTTTGCCGAGTGAATGTTTGCTTGCATTTTATTCAGAATTTTTATTCCCTGCGTTGTTTGACGGTGGAAAAAAATGTGTTTATCGAAATTCTAGTCAGGGGGGAGGAGATTATAATTTTATCTCGGGTGGTCGTATACGCGATACTGGCGAGCGAACGTAAAATGTTAATCGACGAGAAGCTGGGGAAACCATATCGGCCACAGGCGTTGCACACAGCTACCGCATTGTTCATCGATCCGTCTACATGCTCATACATAACACACGTGCATATGTGTATTCTCGAGTATATAGGAATATTGTTGGAGTTACGGTGAGTGCATACACGGTCTCGGTCGACGCTGCTTCTCTACCGAACAGAGGAGCCCATCAATCGGCTCACCGGCGCACCGCTCCGCCACTCAATATTGCCAAGAGAGCGATCCTCATTCTCGCGCGCGAGCCGAGTCACTCCGATATTCCATCATTAAATGGAAATTCACATTGTCAGGCCTTATCGATGCACACAGAATTCCGTTCTCATTTCGATTGAAAAATACTCGAGATAAATAAACCATTTCGTTCAACAAAACCAAAGTCCGACACCATCTGTTTCTTCTGTAGGAAATTTCGTACTGGAAAAATCATGAAACACAGATGAAGCGAAGAATCGCTTGGGATTTTTAGGCCAAAATGAATCTTTTTCGTCAAAATCATCTCGACGAATCGAGAAGAAACTCAAATTCTCTAGAATCATTCATCCGATTTTTTTTTTATTATTATTTATTTCAACGCTAAGAGAATCGAAACTTGAACATTAGTCGATTTTTACTGATAATGAGTAAAATTTAAATGTCCATGAAAATTAAGTAAATTTTCTTCTATTTAAAATAAACTGTTACATTTTCCTAAAAATTCACATTCCGCACAGTAAAAATCCCCGATATCTATTCTGTAATTTTGCGATTTCAATGTTCTTCATGCATCTCAACTATATTTCCACTTCTTAAATCTCGTAACATTTTCCTAAATTGAATAAATCATGATGGTGAAATTTTGCATCGTTAGAATGCAACGAAGTTCAGTTTTTTTTCTTTCGGCTTGAGTAAAATTTAAATTACCATGAAAATGGAGTAATTTTTCTTCTATTTAAAATAAAATGTCGCATTTTTCTATGAATTCTTATTCCGCACAGTAAAAATCCCCGATTTCTATTCTGTAATTTTGCAATTTCAATGTTCTTCATGCATCTCAACTATATTTCCACTTTTTAAATCTCGTAACATTTTCCTAAATTGAATAAATCATGATGATGAAATTTCGCGTCGTTGGAATGCAACGAAATCCTGTTTTTTTTTTCTTTCGGCTTGAGTAAAATTTAAATTTCCATGAAAATGGAGTAATTTTTCTTCTATTTAAAATAAAATGTCGCATTTTTCTATGAATTCTTATTCCGCACAGTAAAAATCCCCGATTGCTATTCTGTAATTTTGAAATTTCAATGTTCTTTATGCATCTCAACAACTTCTTAGCGCTGAGGGAATCGAAACTCGAACATTAGTCAACTTTTACTGACTAAAATGTAAATTTCCATGACAATGAAGTAAATTTTCTTTTATTTAAAATAAAATGTTACATTTTCCAAAAAATTCACATTCCTCACACTAAAAATCCCCGATTTCTATTCTGTAATTTTGAAATTTCAATGATCTTGATGCATCTCAACAATTTGCACTTTTCAAATCTCGTAACATTTTCGTAAATCGAATAAATCATGATGTTGAAATTTTGCATCGTTGAAATGCAACGAAATTCTGTTTTTTCTTCGATGAGGCTCATAATTATTATTCAATATTTGATCCGAACGAAACAATCGTCTTTTGGGTCCCAAAAACTCCCGAAAGACGAAAAATGGCCATGATTATGAAAATTCAATGAATAATTAATAGAAACAATATTTCCAGTTGAATCTCAACGTTGGCAAACTGTTTGAGAACGTTGACTCGGTTGCTCAAGTTGAAACCAAACCGATGATCGGTTGGTGCATTTTCCATTGATCGGCCATCGTTGATTTAATTTACATGTTGCGCAAGTTTCGTGAATTATGGAGTTTGAGGAAGGTCAGGTGCACCGGATCGAGGATTCAAGGTCATGAATAAATGAAAGCCGATTTGAAATATTGGAGTAACGATTTGTAAGACGAGATGGAAACTAGTGTTGATAATTCACGCGGGAAGTCAAATCTCGAAAGTCAAATATGAGCGAGCTCGTTGGGAGGATCTATTCAATAATATCCACGTGGCATATATATCGCGGGGTTCTCTCTTATTCTCTCTCTGGCAATAAGAGCCCGCAGCGAGGGCTTATCGATGCTGCAGACGCGAGAGAATTTCGCGATTGAAAAGTCAAGTACGGATCGCGTCTACGAGTATATACCGAACGTAAGAAACCTTATCCCATATATTTCTATATCTATAAGTGTATATAAGAGTTTTCTGACATTCCTGGAGGTGTCGAGAAGCAGGAGAGACGAGGGAGAGTAATAAAGAGGATGGGACGTAAGGAGAACATACTTTGGGCCATAGAGGGATGAGAGGGGTTGGAAAAAGCTGATGGCGTCGGGGAGTCCGATCACGATCTCGTTGGGAAAACGTGATCTTGGTCCCCGTGGTCCAACACGCTTTCCAAACTACCCCTTTACGTGGCCAACTTGACGTTATACACACGAGTCAACCGCTAACAAACAGAAGAGAGCGTGACCACCGAAACTTTAGCCAGAATATATCTGCACACAGAACCTTTTACCGATCTCGAAGAAACTTGAAATCCATTTTATACCGATCCGGCTCCAACTTTTGCCCCATTTTTTTCACTCGTTTTTTCCTGTACTGGTTGGAAAAAATCGATATTTTGTTGGATACGTTCGACTAAACGTTTTTTTTTGTTTGAAAAATGACAAAATGTTGTCATTGCAGCAAGAAATATTCTGAAAAGTGGCTTCGAAAAGTAAATTTTTATCATTCCAGTCGTAAATTCTGTTGTCAGTTCCGTTAGAAATCAAAAATATTGTCAAAATGACGAAAACTTGGACGTTCGACGTTTTTTCTTTTTGACAAAATGAAATTTGCAGTGTATTTGTTACTATCGCGCCGGATCCGCGTTACGTCATTCAGGAAAATTCCTCAGGTCTCGCTGGCAATATTGGCAAACATTATTCATAAGCCTCTCAGGGTTGAATATGTGCTCGACATTACTCTCGCGGCGCATGTGCCATGAATCTTGGTATTATTCGGAATAAAGCACTGAGCCTTTTAAGCAGGCACGCTGAGAATCTCATAAACAAGGCGGGTGCACAGGTGTTAACTGTACGACTCTCGAATCTCATGTCCACAAATTTAGCTCACGTCACGTACCAGTCGCGAAGCCAGTTGAAAGACCCTCCGGCATATACCCATGAATTATGCCAGCTATATGAGCTCCCTCCATATGTGAATATATAACTCCTTCAGCTTTCGATTCACAAATACACTCGTGTCCTTACACCTATGACAACGAGCTCCCGTTGCGTTTCACACTCAAACTTACGCGATACTATGTAGTACGTGCCTTCAAATCCCACGTATGTAACTTGCAACGATTCCTTTACGTATATTGAGCTGATACCATTGAATCGAAGGAAATTGCGCACGAGCCCTCTTTCCTATTAGGCTCTTTGGTTCAATCTCTACAAGCTTATTACACTTACATTATACGAGGGAGGCTAATGGATTGTGTACACCCCGAAAATTCAAGTTTATTCAATTCTGACTTTCCCAACACCGATCGAAAACCTCGTGTCATTTTATTAGAGATGCTTCTAGGGAAAAAAAATCCTGCTACACCGCATCAGTGGCGTCCAAATTTCCAACGATCCTCGCGTTTGTAGCTTGAATATTAAATTTGGATGATGCTGAATAGAAATCCCTAAATTCTGATCAACTTTTCGAAAAATCTCGTCTCCAGCTGTTCTGGACTAAAACGGATCGTGGTCGAGACAATTCATTGGAATATTTTAATGTGTTCGATTTTGACTTTTCCCATTCTGGTTCTGAATACAGTTGGGTCAGGCCAATTTTTCTCAACTTTACAAAAAGTTGCAACGCAACGTACAAAAAAAAAAAAATATTTTGTACATTTATTTATATATTTTTCATATTTTTCGATTTTCTAGACACTTTCAAAAAAAATTCTAATTCTTTTTTTTTTTTGAACAACTGAAGATTTTCATTCAATATTTGGTCAGGATAGTAAAAAGATAACGAAAATTGTCATGGTTTTTTGAATTGAACAAACAATCAATACAATTTTTGGTTCGACCCTGACGTTGCGAATTTTTCGACTCCAGGCAGGATTCGAAATGAACTGGATAACAATTTATCAATAATGATCGGAATTATGCAAAAGGAAATGAACAATTTACACGAGAGACTCGTTTTTTCGAATCTGGATGGAGGATTTTGAGCTAATTGTTTGCATCGAACTTTTTTTTATTTCGTTATTTCATCCTCGAGCTTTCTATTGCTTCCTCGTCGGTTGGCCAGCTGCCAAATCCTGGAAAATTTACATCGTTGTGATCGTAGTAGTACATTGCCCAGCTTGTTGTATTCTCGTGCTCGATCCGGCTAGACACTTTCACAGGATATGTTGCGAGAGACATTCAACAGCTGCAGTGGAACGTCCAGCATCATTGACCCTTACACTCGGTTCTTTTGACCTCAGAAACGCCTGCAGGTTTGCTCCAGCTTTTCCCACATCTTGATCACGTTCTGCATCCTTTTACCCATTTCTCCGATCAATGGCGCAGCCACCCTGCTCGACTCAAACAAACTGACCTTTTATCGTGCACCCTTGGAGCCTTTTGATCCTCCGGTTCCAACCGTAACACTACCATGACTTTGAACCTTGTCCGAGTCTCCGGCACCCTGGAAGTTCCATAGAGTCGCGCTGAAACATCAACGCAGTTTGTCGTTTCATGGGGAATCGTCTTTGACACTGATATCTTGACTGTTTCGCCACGAACCTTGGAAAAATCATTCCAAATTCTGTGACCTCATTTCTGAGTATATTAACCGAGAAAAAATAATATAAAAAATTACCATTACATCGCAGTTCCCGTGCACCGGATCTCTCTCTGGGATATTTCGGCAAATGGTAATTTTTCAGCTGAAATTGGACAAAAAATGTAAAAACTCAGCAAAAAATGGCAAAATTTTTGCTTCTTTTGCAAGAATAGAATTTCAAATTGACTGGGTATTTGCTCAAATTCCCTGAGGGGGCGACATGGTACCAAGGAACTGACGCCATCATAATTTTTTTCATTTTTTACACTCCGTGCTGCAGTTTTTAGAAACTTTAGCAATCAGGTTACGTGATGGAATATTTTTATTGACTGTTGGAAAAAAATAGATGGTCACACCGACGGAACAGTCGAGCAATGCCGGATCAGTGACACCCGACGATGGAGGGACAACCTTCAGCAAACTACGACAACTGGGCAGCGGATTGATGAGTGCCACAGGAAACGGTGAGTTCAGTTAATTTACCATTAAACAAAAGATCGATTTTCCATGGGGTAGTCCATGAAGCCTTTTTATGGTGCCCATGAGAAGAACCAGAATATAGTGATTGGCAGGGAAAGAGAAAAATCGGTTCAAGGACGATGGGAAACTTCAATTTCTCTACATGACTCGTTGTTTTTCTCGTGCTCAAAAAAATCATATTTTTCTTCCGTTTCTTTCCTTCATCGAGACTTTACACGCACAGAGAAACAATCACGGAATAAATGCAGTTTCAAACGTTACAAAAATATTTATTTCTCATTGGAATTTTAATTCTCTTCCATAATGGTTTGGAAAATTTCGTCTTGTCCCTTTATTCTTGGAATTTTTACTACAAACTTCAATCCCTTTTTTCCAGTCTTCGTCTCTTTTTATCTCTTTTCCTTCTTTTGACCAATACACTTTTCAATTTAGACACTGGGGAGAAAATTCTGTTGGAAAAGATCGATATTTTGTTGGATTCGTTCGACCGAACGTTTTTTTTTCGAAAAATCACAAAAATTTAGTCATTGCAGGAAGAAATTCTCTAGAAAGTCTCTCCGAAAATAAAATTTTTGTCATTCCATTCGTAAATTTTGCTCGCAGTTTCGTTAGAAATCGAAAATATTGTCAAATTTACGAAACTTTTGGAATTGTCCAAAAATATTGAGTTCCGCAGTGTTCAACGAAATTTCGACGTTTTTTGACAAAATTTCATTTTCAATGTATTAATTATTGTCCATTTGAGTTAGCCTTGGAATCTGATGACAATTCCAACACAGAAAAAATAGAAATTAATACTTCTCGAGCTAATTTTGATCATAAATATTTTCAAAATGACGAAAATTTTGAAATTATCCAAAAATATTTAGTTCACCACGTTCAACAAAATATCGACGTTTTTTGACAAAATTAAATTTTCAGTGGAACCGGATGTACCTTCGACCACGTTTTTCTTTGCATGTTTTTCCTCGAATATTTTCCATTCTCTACGCCTCCGTCTGAATTATCTCGCGAATATCCGGCTCAATTACGTTTCAATTATTCGCAGTTCACCAGCGAGAGCGGATAATCGTTTTTATGTGAAAATTTATACGTTTATCGAACGTACAGAAGTTTGGAGACAAATTTTCGAGACACGTAGATTTTTGTGCATTGCGATCAAGTATCGAACTTCCATTTTACTTTTTTCCGAGAATTATCATTTTTTTTTCTTTTCCACAAAGGAAACATGACGAATAAAAATGATCCTGAAGTTTGCATCGTTGGGAATGCAACTAAATTCTGTTATTTCTTCAGCAGAGCCAATAATTATTATTCAATATTTGGTCCGGCCAATAAAAGGATTTTCTCTTGCGACCAAAAAACTCAATCGACTCAAAAAATTGCTACGATTTAAAAAATTCAATAAATAATTAATAGAAAAAATGTTTTTCGTTGCAAACGTTGCAAACTTCAGAGTCATTGAAAAAAACTCGGTCCGACGTGACAAATCGGTAACGATAAATCTAATGAACACAAAGATTCATGATCAACTATTCAGCATGTAACACGACGTGAAATAACAGCCGAATATCCTAAAAGATCACGAATCACGAGCTAACCACCAGCCATTCCTCGATGCGACTGATGCGAGTTGAGATAACGTCGAATCGCCAGTATAGTCGAGAATCTTTGCTCAACCGAAAAAAAAAAACACACACACATACCTCCCCCGTATTATTCGGACTATTGTACCTGTGGGACTCGAACGGACGTGCCTATAAATGGTGAAATTCTCACCCTCGACCCCGTGACCCCGCAAAATAACCGTCATTCACGTTACGAAGAGAAAAAAAAGAACAGAGCAAGAAACGGAAATGTGGAAAATCCCCTTTTCCGGATCGTGATGGATAATGACAACCCTTAGTTTCCCAAGGAATTTCATTATCCGAATAAATATCAAACGTCATAACACATTTATTATAAATGTTTCTTCTATACTCACACGAGAGAACAGTTAATTAGAAAATTCTTCATTATCGTCACACGACGTCTTAATAATTAATGTAATTAAAAGAGAAACAATTTTATCTTTTTTCAGAAAGTTTTTCGAAAAGCATTTCTCGTGTACATTCCACGGAATTCCTCCGATAATTCAACTTTTGAAATTCATTTGAACGTTTTCATTTTTACTATTGAACAAATATTTATGGTCGAAAATTGCAAATGGTTTTTTTTTTGAGTGACCAGAAATTTGTCTTTTTCCGAAGGTTCTGACTCATTGTTTTTTTTTTTTCGTTGTGGTTCACGTCCCAATTAGCAGCTCTATATCGCACCTCTGAGTTATGCTATTTGCCCCCGCCCTGCTTGTTCCATCGTGGCTGGGGTAATGGCCCCAAGGAGAGAAAAAAAACGATGGTAGGAAGACCGTGTATGTCAGGAGAGGACCCCAGGGTCTCCCGAGCACAGCTCGCAGAGACCAAAATATCTAATTCCTTCTTGTTCTATGGTTTTTCCTCCATCCCACTTTTTGTCCCCATAAATAGGCCTTTTTTCTCCCTTAACTTGCCATAATATTGGTTACAATTTTGTCGACGTATTTCCCATAAGAAAAAAAAATCTTAGAGCTCAAAATTTACTATTTTTTTAGCTGATTTTTCGCAGCTCGTTCCTTCTTTTATTTCGCAAAATTTTTGAGGAAAATACACTCCAAAAAATGATAAATTTATCGGAATTTGTTATCGTCAATGAAAATGAATGAAATGCATCGCGTACTCGGATATTCAAAATTTTCTTTCATCCTCTTCCATCGCGATGAAGGAAAATTATAAATATTCAATCGAGTCTGCTTGAAAAATCAATAAAAAAAACACACAAAAATTGTTGAACTCTCGGAAATGTCTCGTTGCGACGTCTTTTGTGTTTTTTAACCGCTAAACTCGATCGAAAACAACTTAAGAAGCAGGTAAGAGAATAATTTTGAATATCGAAGGAAACACTTTGGAGAACATCAAGAATTTTCCCAGCTGTCTCGGATATTTTTTCGTTGAGCCAAGTCGAGCGAATAGCTCGAAGTAGAGGCGAAAGCCTTGGAATAAAAAAAGCTCGGGAAAGGTGGCAGAAGCATGGGAAAAAAGCGTCTCGACGTCTTGCTCAGCGGGGGGCGTATTCAAATTTATATTTGTACGGAAACCCGGAATAATTTTCACCCCTGCTAAGAGAAAGGGAAAGAGAGACGGAACCGCAGTCAGAAAAGAATGCAACGATGGGGATTATGGGATCGTAGAAAAAGCGTCGAATCCCTCTGAGTCATATTTCATTGACAACCAAAGTCGTCTCAATATAAATTTCGATTTACTGCCACGTGAAAAGAAAAACAAACGTTTTTTCTACGATTTTTTTTTCATTTTTCAGACTCCACATATTCGATCGATTTCTCGCCATCAAAGAAAAATATTTTTTTTATCGATTGTTTATTGAAATTTGAAAATCATGCCAATTTTTCTTGTCGATTGAGTTTTTGGGCGGCAAAAGGGAATCGTTTTGTCGGCCGGACCGAATATCTGCTGAAAAAACGACAAAATTTCGTTGAATTCCAACGGGGCAAACTTTCAGAATCAGAATTTCCATTGCACACGAAAAGTTTGATCAATTCGAACATGTAATTGCGTTGATTATTCGAAAAGCACTTGGTTAACGCGTTATTGGAACATTTATTCTCTTTCAACTTTATTTTATTTCTGGTCTCATATTGAATAATAAATTTGTGATAATTAAACTCGTTAGCTCCATTGCAGAATCGTGAGTGGTCGGAGGTTTATCATTGTACGTGCTTTGCATCAAGTTTTCTCTTCTTCCTGGTGCTCTCTCCAGCTGTTTCTATTGCCTCAGAGTTCTTGGTTCTTTTGAGAGTTCCCTTATAATTATACGGTTCAATTTTCATCGCCTTCGTTCAAACGCAAATCCTTTTTTTTTTTAATCCTCTTCGCGTCATCGTTTTTTTTAAATCCTTTTTTAATTGCCCTCCTTAATAACGAGTTTCGTTTTTTCTCGACAATTTACGGGGTTAATGGAATTTTCGTTCGTTTAGCAAGTTGCAGAACATTCGTCATCCGCTACAATGTTGTGCCACGTTTCGCGGTCTATTCAGTTATCCGTCCATCCAGAACAGATTACGATGAGACGTCCCGTCCGATCAAAGTCACGTTCAACCACTGCGTCTGAGCTTTCCATAACCACTGACTATTCCGTCTCCCCTATTTCCGATTCCCAACGCTCGATCGTGTTCCACTTTGTACTACGGATTTGCCACTCTCTATAGTTTCTCTATAATTATCCAACTTCAAACCAAAACGTATAGTTCCGTTGGTTCCGATCGAGTGAAGTGCTGCGATTTTTATTACGCGTTAAACTTTTCTTTCGTTTTTTTTACAAAACTACGATAAAATTTTTCAGTTTTCGTCGCTTAATGTTTCTTTTCAGTTTTTCTTCCATAAAAATCGTTCGCGAGCCTAAGTTCATTGAAAAAAATTGTTACAAATTGACTAAAGAAAAACATACTCTAAACTCAAGATTTTCCGAGATATTCTGTATTTGTTATGTAATAACCAATATTTCGAACGATTTTTTCGAAAGACTGAATGAAGCTCTTTCGACGTTACATAAAAGCGTATGCAAAGTTTTAAGAGGCTTCACCATTTAGAAATCGAAATATTTAATGTTGAAAATTGAAACTTTTAACACTCGCTGTTATGAGAAACTACTGAAAATTGTGAAAATATCTCATAAAATTCCCCATGACTCAATGAGCAGAGTTCATGGGCCTGCATCTCCGAAACTCAACGATTAAGGACGTTCTATGGTCACGGGGTCAAATTTAAATGTTTCTGTTCAATTTTTCTCACATACAAAATTGTTTGCGAGCCAAAGTTCATTCAAAAAAGTTGCTACAAATTGACTAAAGAACAACATACTCTAAATTCAAGATTTTCCGAGGTAATTTGTATTTTTTATGTAATAACCAAAATTTTGAGAAAAATTTACGACCGATTTTTTTGAAAAACTAGATAAAGCTTCTTCGATGTTACATCAAAGCGTATGCGAAGTTCCAAGAGGCTTCTCGATTTAGAAATTGAAATATTTAATGTTGAAAATTGCAACTTTTAACACTCGCTGTTATGAGAAACTACTGAAAATTGTGATTTCTATAAATAAATATCTCGACTTCTACATGGTGAAACCTCTTAAAATTTCGCGAGCTATTAGATGTCAATATTCCTTTTGTGTAGTGTAAATTTGGAGGAATTTTGTCGATAGAAAATTTTGCATACAACGTCCTTAAAAATAGAGAAAAAGAATTTATACGAAAATTTATTTTCATGATTATTTTGACCATTCGCAAAGGTTTCTCATATTTCGTTTCTATCGGCCTCGAAGCAAAAGATTATTACGGGAAAAAGAGTACATAAAAAAACGCGAACACCATGAAAGTATCACGAGTCTTATAACCACCTGGGAAATGTTATCTGACGGCAATTTTGTAAAAAGTTTAATTGGATCCACTGGATAAATGCGTTTCTCATGGTTTCTCTTTCTATTTTTATCGTCGCGGTCTCTTTCCTCACGTTTTGTCACAGCGGCGACGATCTTAATCGAATTCTTACGTTATTTTTCAACGAGAATTGACATTGCCCGTTTCTTTATTCCCTAAATCCTTTTTTACATCGTTTTATCGGAGAAAATATTAGCGAAGACGGTTTAAGAGTGCGGCCAGTCGATCGAGAAGAGCTCCGGGCGTCACAATGCACAGACTTTGGTTTCTTTTTTCATTCTGAAACGATATTCAACCTATTGAGGAGAAAATTACTCTGCGATGTTCTCTTAATACTAGCTCATTTCTCTTTAACGACAAGAAATCGATTTTTCTTGATATTTGACTTTTTTTTAAATTACAGTTACGAAATTATCGCCAGCGAAAATTACTCCGGTCGAGGATATTCAGCCGAAGGAAGAAATTCTCGTAATCGAGCCGCCCAAACCGTGAGTATTTGGGAGTTTTTTCCATCATCGTTCGCAAATGAGGACATTTCGTTGGGTTTCCATGGACGTATTGGCTCGTCGCAAACAGAATTAATTACAGGCAATTCTGGTTCATTGAATTTACACGAATTTCGTGAATTTCGAGGCTTCTCTCGCGCGTGAATTGGTGAAATATTAAATCGTGGATATTCGTTCTGGGTTACGTAAATAGTTGATTTGCTTTTATTGTCATTCGTAAATTAAAAGCTGCTCGACATTTTGAATTTGTCGAAAATTACCAAACATTCCATCGCCGCGATAAAACTTGATGCACGTCGAGTTTTTGATTTGCAAAGTGTCCTGTTGATTCTGTTTTTTCTTTTAAACTCGGTTCCTCTTCGCTTCTGATACGTCGAGAGGAACACTCGCGATATTGGACGAATCCATTAAAGCCTCGCAATTTTTCTATTTAATTATCGAGAATTTTTTTTCCTCGTACATTTAAAATAAAAAAAATTGACAAACTTTTGATCAATATTTCGAGAGTTGCAACTTCATTCAAATTATTCTTTTTTTCTTTTACTACGTCGTATTATTTTTCTCCAAGAGTCTGGCCTTTTTTTTTGGTGGTAAATTTCACCCTGACGTCGAGTTTCTGCGGGTTTTTCTCGTTCGACCCACCGTTAAATTTTTTTACGGTCACGTTCTCGAGACTCGATTGAATAATTTGTTTTTCTTGTCGTTTTGTTTTTACGTGTTTTTTAAATATTTTTATTACGTGTTCAAAAAGGAAAACGGAACTTGGGAAACCGGCGAGCCGCGAGGGCGCCTGTAGGATATGTCGCAAGTCCTTTAAGCCAGAGGATTTCTCGAGGACGTGCAACGAGTGCCATTACAAGGTTTGCGAGGATTGCGGTTACTCGACGAAACCCGATTCCGATGACCCGGTGAGTCTCATAGATTCGATTTAATTATTTGAGCGGCGATCCAATTATGACGATTTCAATCACGCGAACAACGAGTCTGTAAAAATTGGCTTTTATTGGATAAATCAATTGGAGATTTGATTAGTTTGACAAATTGTACTTTTCGACGTTGCAAAATAACGAAATGCTGGCAGTTTTGACTAAAGTTTTTCATCGCAATGAAATCCCTAGACATTTTCGCAAATAAAAATGAACGAAAAGTTTGAAAATACAAAAAAATGGTGGTTTGATTGAAAGTTGCATTCGCCACTGGAAAATACGTGGAAAAAGTCTCTGAATGTATACAAGTGCACTTGAGGGCCATTTTCGGTGCATCCAACCGCAAAGTCTGATTAAAAATCTGCTCGCTCGGTTTTTCTATACCGGCCGGATGAAAAAGCCAGCGTTTTCCTCAGTTACTCTTGGCGTTCTGGTCGAGAGCAACTGGAAGACACACACAAATATTGCGAGAGGATGAAGAGGAAAAAAAATAGCTTTGCGCACACCAGACCGAGTTGGAAAGTTCGTTCGCCTCGTGGGGATTCGCTTAACGTGTTTACGGCGCGACTCTCCTCTTTCAACGCTTGTTCACAGTTCTCGCTCCTGCGTTCGCTTTGCCTCGTTCCTTCGCATATTTCTCCCGTTGTACACGACCGAAGAGATATTTTTAAGTTTGCATTTAAGCACATAAGAGCACAAAGCTGCCCCGCGGTTCACTCTCATCTTGTACTTTTGCAATATACACGAAAAATATACATCCCGCGACCATTTTGCATCCTCCCCATGATTACGTAATGCATCTCCGCCGCAAAATTCACCCAAGACTTGCATAATTTCCACGATGTACCGAAAAAACTTGATAACCGCTCTCCATCGTCCGTTATTACAAAAATCTAATTATTATACAGAAACGATCAACTTTCCAGCACTTTTTCATGTTTTCTCGCCATAAATAGAGCAGGCTCAAATTTCTACATGAAAAAAAAAACAAAAAGTTCGAATTACACGGAGAAAACAAAGTCGAAAATTATTACAAAATATACTATAGGAATCCAGTTACTTATTGTTGAAAATTACAGTATTTTGAGGATAGTTCCGAAATTACAGCAATATCTCGAATGGCAGTGCGACAAATCGTTCTAAACAGCATAGTAATACGTAATCATCAGATTAAAACCGATTTTACAATTTGGCAGAGCAATTAAAGAAAATCGCAATGGTCATGGTAAACAAAACAATACGTGTGATAAAATTTCACACATGTTCGATATACATTCATATTGGGATAATAGAATTTTACTATGTCGACGTTTAAAATTTGAGATATTCTCACTCATAACTGAATTCTTATCCGACATAGTAAATTGTTCATGAAAACAAACCTAAAATTCTTTATCGCGTGCATTACTGTTTCTTATTCATATAGAACTGTTTATAATTCATGCTAAGAAAAATTGTAAGTGTTAAAAAATACTATGCTGTTCGGCAATTGGTGCTACGATTCTTTTGCTTCTTAACCTTCGTATAGGAAATTTTCCCAAAACATTTTATTTCTTACTAAACAAAGCGAATCCGTTTTCTCTGTGTACAGAGGGTTTTTTCTTGCTGCGTGCCCTTCAAAGACACTGGGCAACTTCCTTGAATTTCGATCGTAAAATAGAGTCAAAAGCCTTCGTATTTTCTCACAGATTCATTACTTGATTCCGTACGTTTTGGCGGCGACCTCACGGAAATCTTTGTGAAAGGCTCACATTTTCGCCATTTTTCATTTCGGGATTAAAAAGGAAAAAATGAATCTTTCGTTTTCTATTACGTGATTTATCAATCGGGGGATTTCACGAGGTTTTTTATTATTTTTTTTGCTAGCTGCGTAGGTCGTGGGACGAAAGGCTCACTGTGTGTCTATTTGGATACTCGTTCCTGCGTCCTTGTCACTCTCAATTCGTTTCTTTTATATCCACATTTATATATATATTCGTCGCTCGCTCTCTAATGCGTTTATCTCGCGTACCACGTTGATCCATCCCTTTTTAATCCTTCGCGTAGGCCGTTGCACGCCACGGGCTTTTTTCTCCTCCCTTTCGTCACGCACCTAATCTCTATATTTCTCGCGGTTCTATCTCGCACTCCGAGAGCACGACTCCCCGGAACGCAATAACAGAAATAACGCGAACCTTCCAACTCCTTCCATCTCTCATTTTAACTCTCGCTCACTCTCACTCTCACACACTCTTTCTCTAATTTTCTCCCTTTAACTCTCCGACAGGACAGTTTGCGGACTATTCATCCCCTCTCGAGAGATCCCATGGAAAATGATGCTCCCTACGTGACATTTCTCGCACAACATTCTCTCTCTCTCTCTCTCTCTCTCTCTCTCTCTCGTTCTCGATACGCTTCGTCGCAAAATTCGAACTTCCCTCTCCCTCCATCGAGCACTCTGAATGCCTTCGATATTTATTTCTCCGACACATGATTCCAAATCGTTGAAGAAAAACCCGATTTTTATTTATTTATTTAAAGAATCATAATTTATTTATTTATTTTTCTTTTATTTATTTATTTAAATTTATTTATTTGAAAAAATATTTATTTTTATTTATTTATTTATTTAAAAATTATTTATTTAAAAAAATAGCGATTTTCAGACTTTGTGAGCAAAATTCCGCAAAATGCTCGTTTCGTTTTCACACCTTTTCGCTGCCAATTTTCGAAATCCAGTTGGATTCTTGCCCAAGTTCGAATTTGATGACAAATGACGTTTCATGACGTTTGTTTGATATTTTGGTTGAAATAGATTTTCCCTTGTTTCCAGTCGACGTGGTGCTGTAGTGTTTGCAAGAGGAAAATGTCGAAGGGTCAACCACTGTTGAACGAGGATTCGACCGAGTCTCACCTCGACATACCGAGTCATCCAATGAGAAGGAGGCACAGCGACGTGAAATTGGACTCTCAGAATGACAGTCAAATGTGTGGTCTTGGGCGTGGTCTTGCACCTCCCAAAAATTCGGATGCTGGGAGAAGACATTCGGACGTTTCACCAGCAACGCTCAAAGAACTTGAGAAGGTGAGCAACGAGAACTCGCCGTTTCTCCAATCAATGAGAATGCCATGCTCGTTATTAATGTGTCGCAGTAAAAATAGACAAACAACATTGAACACGAGAGAAATAAAAACCACACAATTATTCACTGCAGAAAAAAAATTCAGATTCATTAAAAATTTCGCTGAACAATAATTTCTCATTTCGTTGACTAAAGTTTGCTGGAATTTCTTTAATAAGAAAAAATCAAATTTCTTGACACTTTACGCCTGAATCCACCTTTTATGTGATGTTCGTCATTCGGGATTCATGCCTTCCGGAAAAACACTTGCGATCGAATGTTCAGCTGTCGAAAAGCTTTTGCTTGAATGTACAAAATCTACAATCAAAAACACCGACACGCACACATTTCCATCCATTACAGGCCCAGACACGGTAAAGTACAATTTTTTAGATCGTGAAGTGAAAATTATGATTTTATTTTTGGAATAATCGGTTCTGCTGGAAATTCCAAAATTGCGAATCGTGATGACGTATCAGATTTTTACATTTTTGGGAATTATCAGCTGCGATTATTAGCGAAATACCGACGAGAAATTTCGAGTTTTCAATATAAATTTAATAAATCGTAGTTTATCGTGTCAAAGTAGATTTTTCAATAATTTCGAATATTTCTCATTAATGTGATTTCAATATTCAATATTTGGAATCAGATATTTGCGATTATTATCAAAATACCGACGAGAAATTTCGAGTTTCCAATACAAATATAAAAAATCGTAGTTTATCGTGACAAAGTAGATTTTTCAATCATTTCGAATATTCCTCATTAATTCCATTTTTTGAATCAGATATTTGCGATTATTATCGAAATACCGACGAGAAATTTCGGGTTTCTAATAAAAATTTAAAAAATCGTAGTTTATCGTGTCAAAGGAGATTTTCCAATAATTTAAAATGTTTCTCGTTAATGAGACTTAAATATTGAATTTTTTGACTCAGATCTTTGCGATTATTATCGAAATACCGACGAGAAATTTCGAGTTTCCAATACGAATGTGAAAAATCGTAGTTTATCGTGTCAAAGGAGATTTGCCAATAATCAAAAATATTTCTCGTTAATCCGATATAAATATTCAAGTTCAAGGTTTTTACTCGTCGTATTTGAAAAAAGTTATAAAATAACAATAGTGTCGTTAAAAAAAGGAGAAAAGAGCTGTACAGAGGATGAAAAATAACGAGGTTTGGGGCAGGGCAAAAGTTGCGAAAAAAAATTGAGCAACTTTGTAGGAAGAAGAAAAAAAAGAGGAAGAGAAAGGAGGATTTATACTTCACAGTGAAGTTGAGAATAAACGAAATGTAACGAACCGCCTCGTTAGCCAAACTACGAGGGTTGCGAACGCACAGCCTCTGAAAACGTGACTGGTGAGAACGCGGAAAAATCGTTGAACCTTTATAACTGTTCTCTCGACGTACTAAGTGGATTTTCAAAAATTAACTCTGTCTCCGAGCTTTTCCCTCTTCCCCTTTTTCCTCCCTTCTCCCTCTCTCTCCTTTTTTTGCTGCCATGGCCAACGGATACTTGCAGAGATAACTGGCTCGACCTCTCTTCTTTTCGTGATTCCTGCTAACGATTTATAGCTTCAACGAAACCTTCGGTCCACAAACTCTTTATAATTGTTACGAATGAACTTGAAAAAAAAAAACGAAATCAAAACTACCTACGAATGGCCAAACGTTATGAAGAAAAAAAATTGCCCAAAAACGCCGGCTTGATCAAAAGCAATAAAAATTGCGTAAGTTCTTCATTTTGATGATGAAATTCGTAAATTTCTTGCATTTTTCTTCATCGTTACTAAAAAAAAAGAAAAAAAATCATTAAAACTGCCCGAATTAAGCTCTTCGAGCTATTTTTCGACACACACTTGAAGTTGTTATCATTATTATTATGAATTTGATGTAAAGTCGGGTACATCGACTCGGGGTTTCCAATTGTGGTCGAGGTTCAAAATTTGCAACTCCATGTGGCCGTTTCGGTAGCTCGTCCACGTAACAGCCTCCGGGTTCACTTTACGATGATACACAGCCGCACAAGTTGAAAATGTAGATAAGGACTCACGAGCAATAGAAATTGTGCTCTTTCGCTTATGTATGTATGCAAACGAATATATTACACAGCCCGCATGCACGTGCAACGTAAACGGATCGTACGTAGCAATGGAATTCAGAAACTACCGCTACGCCACGATCACGCTTAACGTAGAGTCACTTGTATACATTCAGCACTGCGTTATGTACATAAACAATGTTTCCTTCACACAGGTTACCATCTCATGCGAAAGGTTGTCCCGCTGACCATTGTTTCCATTCGTAAAACGTTAATACAATCATGTATTTGTCTATATTTATGCCATTTCTCGGATGCACACACTTCCGGTCAGAATTTTGGTATGAAGAAACGATTCGGATGAACTTGGCGATAAAAACTTCCGGTTGGAAAAAATATTCAACTGTTTAAACGTAGAGAGAAATAAATATGACCCTGAAGTTCGCAACGTTGAGTTTCAACGAAAAATACGTTTTCTCCAATATATTGTTTGTTCAACTTCAAAAATCATGACAATTTCCGTAAACGACTTTGTGTTCGGATCCTTAAAAAATATCGTTTTATCTTCCTGACCAAATATTGAATCAGAATCTCAGTAAAAATCGGAATTTCGTTGCATTCCAACGATGCAAGCTACAAGGTCTCGAAAAAATAATCAATCCGACAGAAAATTTCAAAGCCATTTATTAGTTTTGCTGTTTTTGTTGAAAAATTGTCCGTCAAAATGTTAATTTACAAAATTCCTGGATTTTCCAGAGTCGAGGATTTTGTGGTTTTGCATTTTTTTTTTTTCGATAACTGCATTTTTGTTCGATTCGAATGACAATTTTGTTTTCCAATCGCAAAATTTCTATCGTGGATACCACAAGAAAATGGTTTATGACATTTTTAAAGATTAGTCTGTGCATTCGGGACATTTGGCGAATCACTGTGCGGGAGCAATTGGTATGTTGGGGCAAAATGTGTGTTCTAAATGGCTGCTGTCTGTATTGGATTGTCATTCATAAGCGGATTAGACCGTGCGAGCCAGTTCGTACTGCTAATTCGAATCTGCCATCCGTATTTGCATTTTTCTGCTCACAAGCGTTTCCGAAACAAAGCCTCGTGTCAGAAACAATATGAAAACAATTTTCACGTGGATAACGAAACGAAAATTGATGAAAAAAATAGTATTTTGCATTTCTGGACGATTGGATTTGAAGTTTTCATTGGAAATGCAATTAAAAGATTCGAGATTATTTTGGGATTCGAATGGAGCGTGAAATTCATGAGTTTTGCTTGAACGAATGAAACAATAATTAATTAGAAGCGGAATCACGACTGGGACAACTCGACACTCGCACTCACTCGTTGCTGCTGCTGTTATTGGATGCTGAGCTGATTGAGACATAAACGTTGCCTTAGCCATAACTGTGGTGGAGTCCGTAGTTTGGAGCTCTAATGGCTCTCGTAATGTTGTAGTTTCGAAAGGTTGCAGGAGAGCGTCGAGGTACGGAGGAACTTGGTTGGGAGTGGAGAAGCAAATCACGGGGAGGTTCGCCGGATCGTCATCAGTCGGACAGAACCGAGAGAAACGATAGAAATGAGAGAGGCGAAAGGAAAGAGAGAGGAAGAACATCGAGTCCTCAGAGGAGTGGAAAAAATTCGTCGGTGGCTGGTGAGTGTAGAAAAAACGGCGAGAACTTTGTTGTAAATTAAAATGTTTTCATGTCGTTCATTAATCGTTCGGAGAATTGAACGAAACGTGTACGGAGCACGCAGGCTTTTGTTAATGGGGTTGAAATTGGGAAATAGAGCGAACGCGTTACGCATTTTCCGGGGGGAAGAAAAGGAGGGTAAAATAAACTGTTTATGCGTTGCATATTTACACATGGCAGAACTATCGCGTTTAGTATTTTGCACGCCTGGCGCATCGATTCTACTCCCCAGCTCGTCGAGACTGATCTATGTAAACTCGTTGAACAAGAGAACATCACTAACTTTATTTACGTCATGCGAGCTTTGTGTGTTTCAATACTCTTTGCACTCTGTTTCGTACAGTTTGTTCTCGAAAATTCCAACACATGCGTTTGGATTTCGTCAGCTGCCACGAATACGTTCTCATTAAGCAAATTCATACGAAATCACATTTCGTTCTCGTTTCGTAACGTTTGTGTTGGAATCCAAAATACGAGACAAATTTTTTCCATAATTATTTCTCTTTTGGTTGCTCTTTCGCTTCCGGTGAATCGTCAAAAATTTCTGACCATTTTTTTTCGGTCTCTGTTATAAAAAAAAAGACCAGGAGCCTCAAATGGATCTCGACGACGAGGAAGAACGTCGCAGACGAGCGCGGCGCGGCGGAGGAACCGTGCGCCGGAAATCAAGAGTCACGAGGCAACATTCGTACGACGATGAGATCAAGAGTTCAGGATCGATGCCAAGTGGCGGCGGGGGTGGAGCTCCTTCGTCTCACGGAGGAGAACCAGGACTGGGCGTTACGTATCAGATCACTCGAAGATCCTCGGCTTACGACGTTTATTCCGCGACCGGAAGTGCCGGCGGTGGCGGTCTCAACGCAATGGCGATTGCTGCGGCCCAGCAGCAAATGCAGTGCAGCCGCGATACCGACTCGATGTACACCAAAAGGTCCTCCATGTCTGCTCAGGGTGAGTCTCCAAATCAACATGTCAAGAACGTAATCTTTCAACTTCCTCGAAAAAGGACAAGTTTTTCTTGTACACGGAGAAAACGAAGTCGAAAATTATTACGAAATATATTAGGAATCCAGTTACTTATTGTTGAAAATTATAGTATTTTGAGGACAGTTCCGAAATTGCAGCAATATCTCGAATGGCAGTGCGACCAATCGTTCTGAACAGCATAGTAAAACGTGATCATCAGATTAAAACCGATTTTACAATTTGGCAGAGCAATTAAAGAAAATCGCAATGCTCATGGTTAACAAAACAATACGTGTGATAAAATTTCACACATGTTCGATATACATTCATATTGGGATTATAGAATTTCACTATGTCGACGTTTAAAATTGGAGATATTCCCACTCATAACTGAATTCTTATCTGACATAGTAAATTGTTCATGAAAACAAACCTGAAATTCATTATTGCGCGCATCACTGTTTCTTATTCATATAGAACTGTTTATAATTCGTGCTAAGAAAAATTGTAAGTGTTAAAAAACACTAGGCTGTTTTGCAATTGGTGCTACGATTCTCTTGCTTCTTAACCTTCGTATAGGACATTTTCCCAAAACATTTTATTTCTTACCAAACAAAAACGAATCCGTTTTCTCCGTGTAATCGTGCGGTTTATCATTTTCTGCTTGCCCCGCATGTCAGTTATCGAAAAAAAAACTATAGTTCGTGTTTTTTATTTTGTCCAACGACTCGATAGTTTCGGCCTGATGGAATCGCCGAGAACAATTATCCGAACTTGATCCTTAAGCACATGCAAGAGTGCGACGATTCAAACGTTTTAATTGATTCGTCAATTGGTAGTTGAGAGTTTGCTATGTTGGACGTGAAATTCGGTGGAAAGTTTGAGACAAGCTCCCGGAGGCCACTTTGTGCATATACGCATATAAAGTGGTTCAGCCGTCGATGGTTAAGGTTCAAACATTTCCGTGTACTAGTCGCAAACGATTCCAGCCACTGCAGAATCATGCTCAATTCCAACACTCCGAGTTTATCACGTACCGATGTGTATATACGCAGATTGATTTGTGTAGAGAAGTTTCTGTTGCGAACATATTCCTTGTTCCGCCGCCGCAGATCAGGGATCCTTCCCGATGGCTCTAATAACCAATTTCCGGATTGAGTTTATTGTGGGCACTTATAAAATGGAAACTTTCAAAGATACGGTAAAAATGCACAGGACCAATCTTGTAGATCGTTCAATTCTCTACAAAGAAGTTCCCGGCGACAATTTCCTATCGGCCTTAGTTTAGGCCTGAGAGTGGATTAAACCTTTGGCCTTGACGCGCATGCGATCCCCGTCGACTCTCTTCTAGCGGCTGCCAGAGCTAAACGGCTGAAGATAGAAAATTACCACGAGGAACTTTTTTCTTGCAAATTTCACGATCTACAAAATTGATTCCGGGTGTTTTTTCTGTATTTCTACAACTTCGGACGTTATTTGCTTTTATAGCGATCGTTGTCGTCAATTTTCCCTTTTTATCGGAGTTTTTATCAGTTAACCTGGGAAACCCTGTGTAAGACGATGCCAGAAAGTTTCTTTTGCAAATCGCAACAGGGACGAGCTCATTCGGTTAAAGTATGTCTGACGCGATCACACTTTTCGCCAGATTTTCTGCTCCTTTTCCATTCATTTTCCAGCTTACACAGAAAAGATTTTCCGTGCTTCGCGGAAATTTCCCGCCTCGCGATAAAATTGACGCTGAAATCGTTGTCGCACAAAAAAAAACAAACAAGATTTGCTGTTTTCTATATTTAATATCCGAGGAATTTTCGATGTAGAAAACAATTTAAAAAAAATTGTTGAACTTTCTTTATATTAGAATTTTCGCAAACCTCGTTCGAGAATTTGGATCCCCTTGGAAAACTCTGTGCTCATTGCAACGAACTATTCGCTCCTCTTCCTTTCTCCGGCTCTTCCGTTTTGACTAGTGCTTCATAATCGAGTATAACTTTGACGCATGTATCGAACTCGGGAAACTCTGGGTACGGCCAGTCGAAGAGTTCAGGCTTTGCCATTGACGTCCGACGGTTGGAAAAGTTTCGATCGTCGGTTTTGTACCGAGCAAATAAAATCATCGTGTATCTATAAATCGTCTCCTCACCAAATATCGCTGGCATATTCGTTTGTTGATTGTTCGCAAATAGACGTTTCTAATTTCGAGCAAATATCACGTTTGCTAAAGACACACATATCCAAAGTAAGCAATGGAAGCGAAACTCTATCGAGCACGAAGCTCAGTTTCAAAAACGATCGGGAATAATGGAAAGAAAAAATATATTTACGCTCCTCCGAAGCTTTTCGAGGCGGCATCGATACTCGCCGGAAAAATTCTCGCAACGATACGCTTTTGACTTGTGGGAAAAAAAAATATGTAGAAAAGAGAAGAAATTTCTTTTCTTATTCGTGTTTTCATTTTTTTCTATCGTCTTTTTTACCAGGGACACGCGAACCGGAAGAAGTGAGACTCTCCGGCAGAAGACCATCGTTTCGAGCTGTCATTCCAGTCATGCCATACGAAATGGCGGGTGATGATGAGAAAATAATTAATCTCGATGCTAATTCCTCATCGGATGTTATTCCGCCGGCCCAGCCTCAGAGACGAAGGGGATCGCAATTGTAAGTTCAGTTTTGTTATTAGCTCGTAATGAAAGGGCAACATCGACGATAATCGCTTTCTTCTTGTCGATGCAACGAAAACCAAAAGTTCTCGCGATCGTTTTTCATGAGTAATTTGCAGCGAAAAAAAATCAAAAATAAATAAACAATAAATAAATAATTAATTAATAATTGATAAATAATTAATAAATAATAATAATAATAAAGATTTAAAAATAATAAATACAAATTGATGATAAAAAATTAAAATAATAAAATAATGATTTTACTGAATTTTGATTCCGATCGTGAACAATAAAAAAAACTTCATTAGGAACTCTCTTCGTTTCACTTTCGAGAGATTCGCAAAAAACAATCAACGACCTCGATATTTCGTGAACAAAAATCGAGGTGCATCAAAAACATCAACAACTCGTTATTATTTATATATCGCGCGATTTGTGCCATGAATAAAATAAGAAATAACGAGAACTCGAGATGCTTCCGATGTCAGAACATTGGCAGATGAAAATCGTGATAAGAAATTTCTCCAAGCACTTGGTCTTTCCCGTTCGTTTATACACGGAATGCAATTTCCGGGAGAACTTGATTAAAAAGTGGAATTACCGCAGTAGGACAATAGGAAAGTGTCTTCATCGTGAGAATTTCCACCGAGAACGATTTATTGCTTCAAATAGTCTTGCACAGCATTTCAGGCTTTAATGAAATGAATATTTCATTAAAACTCAGAACACCGCGACATTTTTCATCAATAATCAGTATTTTCGAAAATAATCATGCAGACCATGAAGAAAAAGTGACGAGAATTTAATTTTCAGAAAATTTGAGCTTCTAGAAAAATCATATAAATAAATACTAGAAAAAATGTGATTTTTCAAGGTCACGCTCAAAAGTTGACACTAAATTTTCAAAAAACTTTAAAAATTCGTCGAAAAGCATTCGGAAAAATCAGCAAAACAACGAAATTCAGGACATTTTTCAGCATTAGTTACAATTTAAAAAAAAATCATCCAGACGATGAAGAAACAGTGACGAAAATTGAATTTTCAAAAAATTTGAACGCTTTTCTTGTAGAAAAATAATTGAAGAAAAATTCGTTGAAAAGTTTCCGAGTCATTTCAAAAAATGTGAATTTTTCTACTCTTTTTTGCACAATTTTTGATCACAAATATTTTTATTGCAAAAATGAATATCTTTGTGACGTTTGGAAAAATCCTGTGGAACATTTTGGCAAGACTGTCGGCTCGGAGCTGAAAAATCGAAAAATCGTCAAGAGTATGAGTTGATCGATGTGGGAAATACGGAGCATCGTACATACGTGGGATAAATCTGTTGGATCGATGGGGTTTGATGGAAAAAGTGTCAAATCGTTGGTGGACAGATTGTTATGGAAGAAGGAGGATCTTGAAGGGATTGATAAATTGGTGGCGAGGTCATGGAAGAGTGAGAATGAGAAAGGCAAGCCAGGGGAGTAAGAAGCTGTTGAAAGAGGCGAATAAAGAGTAGCGGGATCGTTGGATCTGGAAGGCGAAGCTCGGATTTTCGGTGTTATCGAAGTATGATGTATCACTCGGTGCAAAAATTGGCTTCTTGGTGACACGAGCGTTTACATAGCAGTTTGTCTAGCTGCGGATTTTTCTTCGTAAGCGAAGGACGACAGGTCCGAATGGCTTTTCCGTAAACGTCGGTGAATACGCGTCAGCTGTTTGAATGGAGGTCAAATTGAAGGACTCGAGGCTGGTGATTCGACGGTGATATGGAATCTGAGAAACGTGGGTAGTTGGTTCGAGTTTGATGGGAAATTGTTTAGTCTTTGGTACATGCATAACGCAGATCGAAGTGCCACGGTCAATTTGAGAATATATCTCGGTAGTGCATTGCTTTTTCATTGAATTTCGAATGTTCGGACTGGTGGGATGGATAATTAAACGAAGAACGCCGAGCATGGCGATTCACCGAAGGTCGAGGGCTCTCGTAAATTTGTGCATCTGCGACGAGTAACCTAATACATCTGCGCATTGATATATACGCTATAATTTTGCTTCTGGTACAGTCTGACCTCCAAATGAGAAACCTGGCAATAAGAAACTTTCCCCTGTTCCTCCCTCGAGCGCTTCCCCCACTCTGACTCGAACTCCGAGCTCGAGATTTTTGTGCGCGAGACCTCCGGTTAAGAAACCAGCCTGGGAGGAATTGTTTTGGCAAAATCGAGTGAACGTTGTAGTGTAAATTGATGTGTGTGAGCGTGTGTGAATGTTACACAAAATCTAGAAGTTTATTGGGATTTTTTCGCAATGAAAAACAAAAATTTGCTAGACAAATGTCCACGCGCAGTCAAAAACCGTTTTGCATCGGCGATGGAAATAACAAGTTGCAACTCGATCGAGCATGCTTCTTATTGAGAGAATCGCGTGCGGAAAAAAGTGAGAAAGACAGACAGAGGTAGTGAGCGCGGAGCGTGCACCAGGTGGAGGTATGCGAAATATAAGAAAAACTCTTCCCCTTGGGGCCTTTTGGTTTCTTATTCGGAGGTCGGACTGTACTTGTAAATACACTCGAGTACACGTGCAACATAGATATTACAGTGCGGCTAGAAAATAAGAGAGAAATACGTATCCCCGGGGCTTTGGTGAAGCATTGAATAAAACACTGACGATATATTCCAGTGCGAGAGTCAAAAGTTTGACTGGTGCTCGAGAGGGCTCTGCTTTTCAGCCTGAACCCACAAGCCAGTTCCGCCCTCGCTTTTTTTCCCTTTCCCAGCATCCATTAACAAGAACTTTCGTTTGACCTTTCCCAATTATTCCCACAACGTCTATTAATGTCTGTCTACGTCATCGACAAGAATAATTCACTTTTTCATGCACGAAAATAATTTTCCTTTCATTCAAAATCTTGCAAAATGGGTTTTTATCAAATGTCAAGAATTAAGGACCAGGAAAAATGGTGAAATGATGTTTCCTTGATTCGGGGGGAGGATTTTGCGGAATCAGCTGATTGTCATAAAATAAATAATTTCCATCTGCTTGGCCAGCCAGGAGTTTGAATAACTTTGGGGAATTTAAAAAAGGGACACGATAGAGATTTCTATAAAAAAAAGGAAAGCAAAAAGTCCCATAGATTTTTGTATTTATATTCGAGGAACATAAATACACTTAAAATACACTTTGCATACCGAATAGGCAAAGAGCTGGGCTATAGAAATTTCTGGGGCTTTGTCGTACGTGTTTTTGTATGCAGGAAGGAAAGAAGGTTCAAGTATTTTTGGGTTCTTTAGACTAAATAAAAGTAAATGACGAGCGAGCAAGAGAAAAGAAAGAGAAGGAAATAAAACGTCAGGCAAATTTCCATTTACATGGACAATTTCTCCCACGGGCAAGACAATCTTCTCTGTGGCTGAGCGTTACGACAACAACCTCCTCGTTCTCCTTTCCCCGTGCCTCCAACCCCATTGCTCGCATGCTACACACGCTTTTTTTCTGCTTCCTGCCTGGACGTTTTCGTCTCTTTTTTCCTCCGCGACCCTCATCCGTTTGCAATCTCCGAAAATTTATTTTCTTTCGATCACTATCACAGGATTATCGCTCGTTTCTTTCGATGTGTGGCAATCTTTTCATTCTTCTCTCGGTTCCTTTTTCCCTCCGGGCGAATTAAGGTCGATCGTCGAAAAAAAAACGACGAAAATTCGCTATTCGTCGCTTTTTAACGACGATTAAGGTCTCGTCACTGCAAACTTCAAGACTCTCGTGCAGGCTTCGTGCGAATAATGCAAATACTTGAAAACAACTCAACACTAAGTGAGTCTGTCCGCGTGTGTTAAGATCGACGAGAAAAAAGGTCAATTTACGTGTTAAGCATCGAGGATCTGCCCTTTTTATCTTTACATACTGCTATTCATACATCCATGCAAATATTCTTCGCTGTTGTTAAAGCTGAAGTGAGGAACGACGTGGGGAAAAAAGCTTTGAATATTTGCATCACAACGTGTACCATATTACTCGAGAAGCTCGTTCGAACCTCTTGCAGCTCCGTTCAAACCGTCGCCTATATTCGGCCTCAAAATTTCCACCTTAAACCTCGCACGCTATACGTTCCTTTTCACACAAACTTTTTTTTGCTCTATGGAAGGCTGACGACGCTCCCACGAGTAAGTCAAGAGTCTCTTTCTCTTCGTTACGCCTCAATCTATCGCTCGTCGCCCCCATCCATCATCCCCTGAACTCTGTGTGTCATTTTTGTCAACGTCATCGATACGTCGTTGCGCTGACTGTTTTTTTACGTTGTCGAGGATTTTTCCTTCTTAAAAATTTCACGTACACAAAAGATACAAGAATTCATTATGCAATGCTCTCGAAAGTATCGGTGTAACGAGCACTTTGGGATTAACATCGACGACTCGAGGGCACAGGGAAAAGTTGATAAACTCGCGTCTCGATTCCTTGGAGTTTGAGAATCCTTTGGCTAAAGCATCGTTTGCCAACTTTCAACTTCTCACTCCAGCCAAAGCGAGAGCTTCATTATTCTTGATTTTCTTGTAACGAATAACGCTCGCATTCTCTTTCTCACAAATAAAGCAAGTTTCGTAAATCGTCGTTCGTGTGTTTTGCGAACATTTCGTTCTCCAGAGCTTAACAGTGGCGAGCGTTGCCACGCTCGCTGTTTCCTGCTCAAACCCAAAAGGTACATGGTTTCGTAAACCCCAGAGCCTCGTATCGCCTCTTCGCTTTTATACTTTTCATGATTTATTCGATGCAGCAAACGCCAGCAATGAGGGAGACTGTGAAAATACAGGAGCATGAGACATAATTGGGCTACGATGACATTTTTGTGCCCAGAATCTCGGAATTGAAACTTTGGACATCGCATCGACGCCAAATTGCAGAAAAAAATGGCAAAAAACTTGTCTCTTTAGAATTTAGGGACTCGACTGAATCGTCACGTTGTAAATTCCTTGATTGAGATTTTTCAAAGAACCTCAAAAGTGTAAATTCACGAAAGTTTTGAAACTTTAATGCCAGCTGATTATGTTGATGGCTTGACACACTGGGTGCTCGAATGCCCGTGACCCTACCGTAGTATTTCTCACTTCATCTCACTTTCGCAATGTCGTGGCTTATCTTTCTCTCCTTCGCTCTTCCTTCGTCGCTCTTTTCCTCTGCCTTTCGCCAAGTCATCCTTTCAGTGTCTTCAGCCATCCTGGAATGTTCGTCCTAGTTTAACTCATTTCGAAAATCACCGAGAACGACTACGACGAGCAGAACGAAAGAGAGGATAACGAGTCAACGAATAGCCTTGGCTCTAATTTCAAAGTTTCACAAACTCCTCGCCTTACCGAGAAAGCTCCTTGTACATAAGAAAAAGCTCTACCTCCGAACACCCATACATTTTTAAGACTTTTATGGAGCACCGAGGATGCGAAAAAACAGTCCGGACTGGTCGTTCCCCTATTCGACTTTGTCAAACGTAAACAATCACGAAATCCAATAAAAATATTAACGAGTTCAATCTCCTTGCGAGGACGTTGTATGCTAAATTTTCTATCCATAGAATTCCTTTAAATTTGCAACATACAAAGAGAATAATGAAATCTAATGGCTCGCGCAATTTTAAGAGGTTTCACCTTGGTGAAGTCGAGATATTTATTTTAAAAAATTAGAATTTTCAGTAGTTTCTCAGCGAGTGTTAAAAGTTGCGATTTTCAACATTAAATATTTCAATTTCTAAATCGTGAAGCCTCTTAAAACTTTTCAGACGCTTTTATGTAACATCGAAGAAGCTTTATTCGGTTTTTCAAAAAAATCGGTCGTGAAATTTTCTCGAAATTTTGGTTATTATATAAAAAATACAAATTACCTCGGAAAATCTTGAATTTAGAGTATGTTGTTCTTCATTCAATTTGTAGCAACTTTTTTTCATGAATTCATGAACTTTGGCTCGCAAACAATTTTGTATGTAAGAAAAATTGAACAGAAAATTTAAATTTGACCCCGTGACCATAGAACGTCCTCAATCGTTGTGTTTCGGCGATGCAGGCCCATGAACTCTGCTCATTGAGTCATGGGGAATTTTATGAGATATTTTCACAATTTTCAGTAGTTTCTCATAACAGCGAGTGTTAAAAGTTGCAATTTTCAACATTAAATATTTCAATTTCTAAATCGTGAAGCCTCTTGAAACTTTTCAGACGCTTTTATGTAACGTCGAAGAAGCTTTATTTAGTTTTTCAAAAAAATCGGTCGTGAAATTTTCTCGAAATTTTGGTTATTATATAAAAAATACAAATTACCTCGGAAAATCATGAATTTAGAGCATGTCGTTCTTTAGTCGATTTGTAGCAACTTTTTTTCATGAACTTTGGCTCGCAAACAATTTTGTATGTAAGAAAAATTGAACAGAAACATTTAGATCTGATAATCGCCATACAACGTCCTTAAGATAAAAATGAATTTTCACTATTTTTTAATCTCGATAAACATCCACAAAGATGAATGCCTCGATAAAGTTTTTATTATTATCATCTATGATAATACAAGCAACATATAATCATAAGCTCGTGTCGTATCTGATAGCGACGCTTCATAAACTTCCGTACACAATTATCTGGCATCTTTATCCCGCAGGAGAAACGGCAGTAAAGCAAAAGTTTATAGGGCATATTGTCGAGCGTCCTCTAGCCTGTGGCGAAAACATGTATTTTCCTCTGTCTTTCTCCTCCCCCGTCACTCTTTCTTTCATTTTTTATAGAAATTGTGCATGCGGTGTCTTCTGATCTTTTCTCTTTCACTCGCTAACTCCCAGAGTTTTTATTCTCTCGAGCCATTATCTGAACTCGTCGGTGCGAAACAATTGTGCACTCCTGACAATGTCACTACTCGGAGCTTCTCATTAATAAAATTTGCTATCGCAACAACAAGCGAGGATTAAAGAATTTATTAAAAAAAAAAAAAAAAACACTGTAAATTGTTGGCTCGATCGACTACTATTTATCGACGTTCCACCTCAATAAATCTTTCCTCCCAATAATCTAATTTGCGGAATAAATTGATCGGGAGACTGGAAAGAAAAACAAGTATCAAACATTCTCTTTTGTTGTATTTTTTCGCAAATTCGATAGAGATTTTTGTCTCTTAAGGAGGTTCCGCTATGGCGCAAGGGAATAACGAATGAAGTGAAGCACAATTCCCAAAAAAATCACCATCTGCTTTTCGTTTAGCAGGCGATCCGTTGCCAGACTCCTAAAAAATGAGATGTTCCGAGCATTCCGTCGATTTTAACTAGAAATATCTCCTCCAAACATTCGTTGACCCCACTTTTTTTTTATTGATTCGGAACCCTTGGAGTTTTTTTTTATAAATTGAGATTTTAATACGCGTTTCATCTAATCGCGAAGTATTTTCAATATTTTACTGATTTCATAAGGGTGAGAAATTTGCGTAAAGCCAATGTTAAGTCGAGTGACTTTCGACTTGGAAAATATGTAGCAAAACTTCGTTGACCGAGGATGATTTTGAAAGAGATCAAAGTTTGCTGCCTAAATAACAAAATATTTCGTTTTCAGATTTTAATCTCATGATCGCTCTACTATATGGAACCTCTTTAAATAATCAAGCATCGCCCGCCGGAAATAATGCAATTTTTCGCTTTTGCAAAACTCAATCTGGACCGAATTTCATCCTTTTTATAAGAATCTTACCCAAGAGTTGAATAAGTAGCTTTATACCGTTTATCTATCGAATTGACGATAAAATCTTTAACCTTCGTTACTTTCTGGATGTTTCACGCGATCCCCCTTAATCTACCCAAGTAATCTATCGTAATTGTTCGGTTTCGGAGTTTCATACCATCCGAAGCTCTTTCCTGTGTGTTTTCCGGATAAATGTCTATACTATAAGCAAGAACACACTCGTGTGTGTGCGTTTATCTGATAATCTTTGATTATGGGTCACCCTACTCACAAACGAGACCATCCGAACAACTTGCTCTTCCTCCAAAGTTGAACCGTGATACGAGGGAGTCGAGCAACATCTCTATATATATCCGGTTTCTGTAGATATATACACGACGACAAATATTTATTATTTCTAGAGAGCAGAGTTCGTTATTGGTGCGGTGGATATAATTCCCCTCTATCCTTCCCCCATCTATCAGATTCCTCGATTCTCCTCGATCCTTCGTCACGATTGGTTATCGTGCCAAATCCATCACACGATACTCCAGGGAAATTTCTTCAATCTCATTTCCATTCCTTTCCCACAATCCCGAATAACAATTCGTCCAAATACTCTCGTCGCAATATTTCCGCAAACTTCTTATCGTTTCACATTTCGTATCAACCACGTTTAATCGCCATTTTTCCCCTTGCGATTCTCGCCGAGATCGTCTCATCGTTTATTCCGAATTCCAGATCAATTTCAATGTTTTCTTTTTCATTGCTTGATTCAATATTCATCGAAATTATACGATGCGCGACATACTTTTTGCGTTGGCCGCACTTCACACATTTCCTCTTAAAATAATGAAATTTTTTTTTTCGCTTTTCCAGACCCGATATCAGTGCCCTGAGGGGATTGACATCGTCCCCTGGATCAGTCAAGGCCACGCCGCCAGCCGTGACACGTGTAGCCGTGCAGGATGATCGGGAATTGCCACGACAAGGCAGCCTCGTCGATGGCGAAGGAATAAAAATCGTCATCCATGACGTTGACAGTGAAATGAGTGAGTTTTAAAAAAATCGCTACATTTTTTCATCAAAATTACTCGACCCGAACGATCCCAAATTAGGATCCGGATGAAAATAATTTGTTCATTTTGCTATAAAAGAAAGTGGCCCGAAATATCTTGAAATGCCGGAGACTCAATAAAATTGAGGCGAGTTCGCGAGCACGCTAGGAATTTGCGGAGCTTCTTTTTATCGAGGCTACAAAAACGCTTTTCATCGAGTTCATCTCGAAATAGATAAAAGTTAGGTGAAAATCTTGCTCTTGTTTTCTCGCTTGTACCAATCGACGTTTTCCTCCATACAAAGCCTCTCTGTGTCTGGGGATTTTATCGCCTCGTAAAGTTCAATGCTTCATACCGCCAGACTCCAGCGTTTGAGGAAAGCGAACACATTTGCTCGCACAATAAATTCTAGCCAATATTTCGAATCATCCATTTGGTATGTTGCGTTCAAAAAATTCCTACAGAAAAAAAGACAAAAAAAAATCCAAAATTATAGACCAAACAATTTTCGTTGTCTGATTTTTTAATGAATTAAACGAAATTGCGTGAGGCAGTCTCGTTGTTTCTCCGTTTTCGGGAATAAACTTTGTTTTTTCAATCTCAAATTTCCCGAAAGGATCGATAATTCGCGATTGCTTTTTTCTCGAATTATTGAGTTTTATTTTGATCTTATTTGACCGCAAAAAACAATTTTCATTACGATTCTGAAGCTTGCATCGTTGGAATGCAACGAAAATCTTTTTTACATTTGGTCAAAATAATAATTTAATGGAGAATTGAATTATGATGACAAAATGATCGATTTTTGCCACTCGAAAACATAAAATTTGGATGACATTGAAAATTGAACGAATCAACAATAGAATAAAATATTTTTCGTTGCATTCCAACCTTGCAAACTTCAGCATCGTTTTTCATTCTCGACTTTTATACGATTGGGAATCAGGAAATCGTGAAAATGGATTTTGGATTGTTAGAAAAAAAAATTAACGTCGTCCTTTGAATTTTGACTTTTTTTTTCGTCAGATTTTAACGATGCTTGGGCACGAAATGTCAGGAAATGTACAGCAGGCCCTTTCGGGTGAAATTCCAACAGATTCCCTTGGCCCTTGTGCATATGCGATAAAGTAGTGCATTAGGATGGAGTGGCTCTGGGGATTGTCGCAGGCAGAGAAACAGGAAGTTGGTAAAGTGAAGTTGGGACGAGGGCAGGATGAGCTGGTGAAATCCCGCAAAAGCATCAGGGGAAACATCAAAAAATGGACGAAAAATATTTTGAACGTTCGTCAAAATCGAACAAAAAAGTGCAAACAATTTGTTTTCGGTTTTGGTTCCACAATTTCCTAATTGTTTTATCGATACTCGAGCAGATTCGGTGGAAAAAAATGCCTGGATTCGAAAGTTTATCGTGCAGTTGTCGAGGCGAAAAAACTGTCGATATTCGGCCATTCTTTGACCCCCGAATAAATTCTTTGGCCGGAACGAATAGATATTAGTTTAGGTTTGTGATAGCGTCGCGTATAACCAGCGACGAGAAAGCATCGGTGCAAGTACATAAAAAAAAAAAAAGAAAATCCCCCGTTAGACCCGAAAGTATGAGGTTAAAAAAAAAAATCGCCAATCGTTTGTATCGATCGGCAAATAATCGCGCTTTACGCTCGACCGAGTGTAAAAAATTGTGGGGCATCTATGAAAATCTTGTGAAATTCTAGAAAAAACAAAATCCACCTGTCCGTTTTGTCGCTGCCAGAAATTTCGTTGGGGTTTTTAGCCCGAAAGAATTTTTTTGGCCCCGCAAATTATTACGAAAAAAATCCACACTGTCGTTGTTGTTATCGACATTAAATTAATATGAAAAATTGATGCTTTGAAATAAATAATAATAAATCGAGAGTTCGAACGTATTTCCACGATTTCCTGATAAATTTTATCTCCTGACTCTCTGGCTTTCCGAAGCTCATTCACTGCTAAAAGTATCAGCACTTCCGAGCGAAGGGGAAAGAGCGAAAAAGAGAGACCGGGAGGAGGGACGCAAGGATTTGCTCTGAGCGCACTCACGCTCAATCGGAGCCGAGGCTTTTCTCGTTAACGATCTCGATATGCTTCAAGGCTCGTGTGTACTATCGTGAAATTAAAGATCAAAGTTTTTTTTATTTTTCTCCTTTCAGCGTCGAGGGTAAATCCAAAGCGAAGGGTCGTTCTTCGAAGGGATCCTCAGCTTCTCGACAAAGGACACAGGAGTGAGTAAATCCACATCAATCTAAATATGCTTTTGAATTTTTTTATGCACAATTATTCCGTTCTCTCTAAATACCAAAGAAGGTCGTTCGATTTCAAAAACCGACAAATAACACAATTCATTTAAATATTAAATGTCTTCTTCATTTTATTCGTTATTTTCTATTTTTTCTGACCTTGCCCTCAGGTTTACGTAATTTCTTCCGATAGAGTATTTTCCGTTGAGCTTATTTGGTAAAATTGACGTTTGCGTGGCAATTAGACGATTTACAAGAGTTTTTGCGATTGGATTCGTTTGTATTTTAGATAAAAATGATATCTCGAATCGTTTTTTTTTCTCAACTTAGTTGCAATTGCGGAAATGGAATATTTGACTGTCGGATCGTATTTTTGAAAGTTCTCGAGCCTTTTGATCGATTTTTTTAATAGCGACGAAATTTGGCGATGACCTGCGAGCAAAACAAACGTAGAGATATTTCTTGCCCTTTTATTTTCTCATTAGTTTTATTATTGCCTCCATGAATTATTTAATTTCATCAAATTTTCCTGGTTTCCAGAGCAACTCTATCGTTCATTGTCGTTTAAACTTTATTCCACTGCTCCTCGTAAGTTACAGGGTTGCACAATTATTACCGCGTCGTACACGCGCTCGCAACTTTCGATCCATAGATCTTTCAAGTTTTTTCCAGCGTTGAGCACGTACCCGAGGAAACACGCGAGTGAGAACTCGTTGTACGTACTCGGGAGTTACTAGAAATGCAATTACGTCGTGTAACAACCAGAAGGAGGTTATTAGAGGTTGTCGCCAATTTATCATCCCTCCGAGGGCAAGTTTCCGCACGAGTTTTCAAAAAACCGAAGCTCGAAACTTTTTTTCATTAAAAAATCTTCGTTTCCTCATTAATTTTCACGCTTCAGAAACAAAATCGTAATCCCCACGAATTCGAGCACGAAGCACAACGTCGCTGGTCGAAATTCGATGAAGCCCAAACGAACGAGACATGGCCGCAAGGGTCTTGGTCGAACTTGAAAACTTTCGTCCAAGTTTGGACGTTCAACATTTTCGTAATCGATAATAACGATGAATTTAACGAGACCATGCCATGCCACAGGATTTACCGTTTCCAGAGATATCTGAAAATCGCCTCAAGCGCTGTTGCTTCATTCTGGACGTTCTGGCACACGAAATGACAAGCAAAACGACCCAAGAGATTGACAGCATGAGAAGGAGATAAAAGCTTATTCGCTCGAATTGGCTAATATTCAGATCCAAGTCCTTGTGGCTCGCACGTTGTGTTACATCAATGTCTGTTACAGAGAGACCATTTCGCTTCAGTTATCACAATCGAGCCAATGAATCTCAGTATTCACCATTTTAGTTACGCAATCTTGCTCTAGGAGAACCATTTGAGCGCAAATAATTATTCCTCAAACTCCAGAAGCCTTAATCTTTCTCATAGAATCCAAAATAACAATTTTCAAATGTGTCACATCGTTCCCAACCATTTCCACATCTCAAAACCTCCTGTTCTCGTGAAATTTTACTCGAGCTTGTTACACCGTATTGAAACGTAATTTCCACCGAGAAATGCGGTTACACGCATTTTAACCCGATCCTGGAAAAGGGCTGAGGGCTTTTGTCTCCCTTTTGTTCATTTTAATATTAAATCCGATTAATTTATTACGTAAGGCAGTGGCAGATTTTTTGTGCCACGTATGATCGTTTTTTCTCGAAATTCGTTGATTTGTTTTTGTCAAATGAATTCGTCAAAAGAATTTTGGTTGCGCAGATTTTTATCTAATCCCGCGTAAGCGGGCTGT
Organism: Diadegma fenestrale; assembly: GCA_037043255.1. Taxonomy (NCBI): domain Eukaryota; kingdom Metazoa; phylum Arthropoda; class Insecta; order Hymenoptera; family Ichneumonidae; genus Diadegma; species Diadegma fenestrale. The sequence goes on from CM073317.1 coordinate 9,730,346, forward strand.
GCGTTTTTGCGTCGTTTTTCGTATAATTTGATTTTATTCATTCATTACGTAAAGCAGTTGCAGAATTGTCGCAGAACGTATAATCGTTTTTTTTTCCGAAATTCGTAGATTTTTTGGCTGTCAAATGAATTCGTCAAAAGAATTTTGACCCGATCCCAGAAGAGGGCTGTGAGTTTTTGCGCCCTTATCCGTGTATTTTAATATTATTCATTTAATTTATTACGTAACGCAATTGCAGAATTTTCGCAGAACGTACAATCGTTTTTTTTTTTTTGGAAATTCGTAGATTTTTTGGCTGTCAAATGAATTTTCTGAATTTTCGTGGGTGGCTCGTAAATTGTAGGAGTTTCTCGGAGATACTTGGTGGAATTTGCATCTGGAGTGCAAATTCTCGTGGACGTTGAGTCGTTGAGAGTCGAATGGGAAGGTCGTGATTCAAGTTTAGGAGTAACGACCGCGAGGCTTACACGGAGCTCTTGACGTGTTTAAGATCGCACCTAACAAATGAGCAGAGGAAAGAAGGCAAGGAAAGAGAATTTACAAGCCAAAATTCCTCCTTTTCACAACCTCGTGAGTCACACAGTCGCAAGTTTATACGTACAAATTCCTTGTGCAAAAGGATGTAACCCCATCATTCTGGCTGCACGATTCCGTGCAGCCGGAGCTTGCACGAAGCTGCACCTGGTGCATGGCCTTCATTTCTACACTGCATACGTGCAAGACCCTTCTCGCCACTATTTCGATTTTCATAAATCACTTCCTAGACGGTTTCCTCGTGTTTTCCACCCCGAAATTATTTCATCGTAAATTTAATCTGGAAGAAAATCACGTTTCGAGCTTTATCCTCTTTTTGTCGACGTCTCTCCTTTTCTCCCGAGACTCCGTGATGCCGACGTTAGTTTCTCGTGACGTCACGTGCAACGTGACGAAAAATTTTCCTCATAAAAGAAAAAAAAAACATTTGCAATTCAAAAAAATGTTATTTTCGTCAATTTTTCTGAAAATTCACCAAAAAACTCGTATTTTTCGAGCAATTTTTGAAAAGTAATCAAAAAACCAATAATTCCTGTTTCCCTACGGAATTTGGACCAATTTTTCGATCTGACGTGTCGCAGAGATTTCAACGACCCCGAGGTTTTTAATTAAATTCAAATGCTCAATTAATATCTTCATTTTGACAACTCTCGGTCGAACGATCGGGTACCAAAAAACTCTGACCCCATTGAAATTCCCGCGTTTGAATCAAATACTATAGAGGCAATTACGATATTCTTCCTTCTCGGATATTGACGCAGCACGAGACTAAAAAATGTCATTTTCGTCAATTTTTCTGAAAATTTACCAAAAAACTCGTATTTTTCGAGCAATTTTTAAAAATTAACCAATTTTCTGTTTTCCCTATGGAATTTGATTCCCCATCGAAATTCCCGCGTTTGAATTAATTACTATAGAGGCAATTTCGATATTAATTTCGCAGCAGTTGAGGTTACGAGAAGCTCAACATTTTTTCTCAATTTCGGTTAATGCACGATAATGCACGCGAGAGGGAGGGGCGAGGCATATTGCTCGTAGCATGTGCTTGGCAGTGAGTCTTGAGTTGCATCTCCCGAGAGATTGACTGCGTTTTCGAGTCATTAACCTCGTCGCATTGCATTTCGTACGGTATCGTTGTTGGTGGCTGCAGAGGAATTGCATACTCGTCAGGAGCTCGCGCCCACTTTATTTATATTACGCAGACATATCCACGTAATGAAATGTGAAGGAGACGAGAAAATAGAGCGATCCTTGTTGAATGCGCATCGCATAATTAAACGTCGTTCACATGCCTCGTCCGGGCTCATGGGTTTCTTCGCATACGTCGATATGACGCATGACGGATGCAGATTTTTTTTCTTTATTAATATCGAGTCCTTATGCACGTGGATATTCATACCACGTGCCGATTTCCTATTCTCCGCGGCAACTGACAATCGCAGACGAAAACTTGGATGAAATTGCTGTGAGACCAAAAATCCTCGACATTGTTTTCGTCTTTTCTGCCCTTTTTTTTACTCTTCGTGTTTTTTCTGTCGTTTGAATTCCCCAGTGCGTTATGATGATGATTTTAAGGTGGACAAAATCGTTCGGTGGATTTACATCGTTGGAATGCAACGAAATGTTGTTTTTTCTTCAGGAAAGTCCACAATTTTCTCTAAACATTTCGTTAGGACAGAAAATCGAGTTTTTCGCTATTCCCAGACAAAATCTGCACGAAAAATTGTCAGGATTCGAAAAGTTGAACGAAAAATCGATGGGAAAAATGTTTTTCCTTGGTGACGTGACAATTTATCGAGTCGACAGTTCTATGAGGATAATTATGGTCGTTGAGCCTACAAGAGGGCAGATGTTTTTTGTCTCCGGATATTTTTTCGTCGGGATCCAAACGCCTGGGGCAAAATGGACCTCACTGGACAGGGACCGACTCTATGGGGAGACGCGACAAGCGGAAAGAAGTCTGTTTTGTTTCCGGTCTTCTTGCAGGCTCTTTGTCAACAAATCGGTTATGATTGTTGAAGATATTTTTCGAGGATCTGCAGAGAACTTGTATATTTTTACAAAAATGTTATTACGTTTTTTCTCTTTGTTCCATTTGGCCCCAACCGCGGGTGGACAGACATCCATGGTATCGCAATATGCACCGCCATAGGAAGTATTAATGTGGAAAAAAAGTGTGGTGAGAAATATATTCTGCGCCCCTTTACCGTACACCAGTTGGTCGAGACCGGAGGGAATTGAGCAGATTTTCTCATTGTTCCAATCTCATTTCTCTTATGGCCTTTCCCTACCCTCATAGCCACGCAATCTCTTTCCTTCCTGTTTAATTAATTTTCACAGACAGAAATTCCGGTATTAACGAGAGAAATTCTCCTTTCTTTTCTTTCCCTCCATTTTTCTTGTTTTCTTTCTCCCGTTTCTGCTTATTCTAGCATCGGAATTCTATTATTACCTTTTTTTTTTCAACCTCACTAAATATTGCTCATTGTGGCAGTGATGCGGAAAAAGATGGAGGAATGATGATTGCGTTTTTCATATCATCATGAAAATGCTTCGATAATTATCCAATTAATTTGGTATCAGGATCGAATTTTCAATTTTACACGCGCTCAGTTATTTCTTGAAGATTTCCGAATTTTTATTTTTCCTTTGCCTGAATCTTCCTTCAACATTTTTCACGCTCTCTAGCAATTTTGTATTTCGCTTATTGATTTTTTTCATTTATTTTCGTTTTCGGGATACGCGTTAACGACTAATTTTCGCTCTCAGTTAATTCGTCAGGCGCACATACGATCCGTTTAGCCTTCGCGTGTCTCTGTGTGTGTGTGCGTGGGGCTGAAAGTGGTTTTTGTCGAATGATTGCGTGTCCTTGCAACCGTGCTCAACAGGTAACATTGGAGCTTCCGTGTATTGAGCTGAATATACCGAATTGTGTTGAGCCAATGAACCCCCTTACCTTCTCGACACAGTCTCTCTATTCACAGAATTACACAAACAGGGCGCGTCAGCACGCAACACACGATTCGCACGATCACAGCGTCATGACTAGCGACTATACGTCCAGGCTGTGATACAGCAATTGTCATCAATGACTTTCACCCTCGTTTTTCATTGAATGTTTGAAAACGTTGAAAATTTCCAATAGAAACTAAAAATAAAGTTTTCGAACATTATTTTAAATCCACTTTTTTCTCTCCTTCTTCTGTAAATCCAGGCCGAAGCGACTGAACACACGTTGACAAGCTTTCGGGACGAGTTTCCCCCCAAAAATGTCAATTCTCCGCAAAAAATTCCGCAGTTCGTACAAATTGAATTTTATTTGACCTGAAAATTGCCAGGAATTAGAAATTAATTTTTTCCAACTCTCCGATTGCGTGTTGTCGGTAAAATTGATAAAATTTCGGTCAAATTTTATTCATTAAAATCGATAAAAAGATGCAGAAAACCGTTTTTTTTAAGTGTTGATAAATTAATTTTTTCCAACTCTCCGATTGCGTGTTATCGATAAAATTTCGGTAAAATTTTATTGATTAAAATCGATAAAAAGACGCAGAAAACCATTTTTTTGAAGTGTTGAAAAAAAAATCGTCATTACAACTGTGACACGGATCGAGAGACACTGAAGAATTGAGCGTGGCTTACGGGATCAAGGAAAGGTTGTTTCTGAAGGAAGAAACTTCGGTGTGTCTGAAAAGGATGCGAATTATGTGGATCTTGCTCCAGCAATAATAAAAAGGACAGTGGGTTTTTGTATGACGTCAAAAATAAGCCGCAGAGAGTAGTGGAAAAAGAGGAAACGAAAAGGAGATATAAAGGAGGGCAAAAACATCGCTAGGGACGTAGGGCAAAGGGCGGAGTTTTGATTCAATAAAAATGGTGGTTCACTCGACATGACCATACGATTCCAGTCTACGTGGACACACTCGTACATAGAAATATCGGGCAACAGGTCCTTCCATTTCACTCAGCCTATATATATACTTGAAGCACTATTTAGGCTTCCGTCACCCCTTCCCTGCCCTTGGAGAAAAGCTCACTATGGACGAGGAAAAAGAGAGGCTTTTCCTCCGACAGTATAAACCGCCCTCGCAGTCAGGCTTTCCCTCCATTCCCTGGAATTACTTCCTACCCCATGTGCACATATACTTTTACATCGATATATACATACCAACCCATACAAACACGTTGGACAAATTTTGTCCATGGAATTTTCCAAAGGGGATGAAAAAAACGATCCTCAATCGTACTCTACTCTCTTTCAATTTCACATACTCTTGCGTCGAGTCTGTATCCACCATCATTCAACTTTTTTATAATCATTCGAGGCTTTCTACAATTTTTCTGTTGCCTTCGAAAAATTTCGGTTTCCAATCGAGTATACTGAATTCATGGAAATTAAATGTTGATTAAGGAAACTCGAGGCTGATCACGAACGTAATTGTTGACGGTAGCCTCGATTTTATGTTTCAAACGTTTTTTCGTAATCGAGACGTTGAGGTTTTTGAAAATTGCCAAATTTTACGAGGCCTCCTTCAGGAGGTTGGCTACATACGACAATATGATAAGAATTCTATGAAATTTGGTGATAACATTCTTAAGCATCAAATACAATGACACACATTTTTTCAAATATTTTGTCTACATAGTTGGCGAATAATTCGAGTTTACAATTTGCAAAAGATATTCCTATATATATCTGAATCCTATGCTTATGCATGTAAACTCGAGTGTTCAATTACTCGATAACTGCGCAGAAGAAAAATCTCAAAAAATTTGAATATTCATATTTATTGCTAAAGAATATTCTCACCAAATTTCATTAATTTCTAATCATTTCGAACTTTCTTATGCTTTTAACATGGCAACATTGTTATGTGTAGCCACCCTCCTTAAAGATTCAAGTAATTAATCAATAATTATTTATTTTTCAAATGCGGCTAATTGGTGGGAAATAATTTTTCGATTGTTAAAAATAAGTTGATTATTTCCACGTATGCTGGAACATTCGACGTCCTGAACCTCTCAGCTTTAAAAATCTCTTCGTTTTTGACTGACATATATGGAGCCTGGGGACTTTACTCTCTTATCCTCTCAACGAGTCCCGGAAGCATGATTTTATGACGGGATATCCGACGCTTTCGAGTCCCTGGAAAATGCATGATTCCGCACTATTATCCACACACGATATCTAAATCCTCGTATAGATTGTTCGTTGCTAAAGTTTTAAGTAGATGCTGAGCAAAAGTTTCATGCAATTCCGCAGGCATCGGGATTCTGTGGATAATTAGCATTTCCCAAGAAATTTCTTCAAAATGCGGTTTTGCAGTCTCGTTAACAATAGAATACTTGGAAATTAGTTATTTTTAGGGAAATTACAAAATTGGATGTCAAAATGAGTTTAGGGAATTTATACGCCGGAAAATAAATTTTTACATCGATCATTTTCACGTGGACGAGTTCGCTTTTCGACTCACCAACAACGCCATAAAAAAATATACATTTTTAACCCTCCGAGTACATACTGGGTCGTTTTGACCCCAACAATTTATTTCTGTCACCAGTTTTTCGGCATTTAATGGCAACGAATGTTTTGGCATTTAATTTTTGTTGTCGTCAAATAAAAAATTTAAGCAAAAAATTCACTTTTACCGTAATCCAAAGATTTGAAAGACGCCGTGAGTCAGATTGACCCGATAAGAACTTGAGCACTCGAAGGGTTAATGAGTGTTGAAATTAATTGGATTATCATTTTTCTAGGTTAATGGCGATAAGGACAATTGGTAGAAAACTATTAATGGAATCTCTGACGTTGGTATATTGTCATATACAGATTGATGTACATGCACATAATTTAATGTGGTATTCGAAGTACATGGTACGAGTTAAGGATGAAGTGAGTGCTCGAGAAATTAATTCCTGTGTATCGGAATGAAATTAAACCCTCTTCGTCGCTCGAAACATCGATCCATTCCTGTTTCCATATTCTCCTATCACTATATTGTCCGCTTCACGTACCAAATGCTCCACATTCTCTCTCTCTCTCTCTCTCTCTCGCTCCCTGGCTCGATCTCTCTGGTTGCGATAAGCGCTTAATTAAGCAGTCCTTCTGAACTGGCTGCTCGATGTGCTCGGATTTCTATACAACCCGTACTTTCATGAGGTTATCATGTGTCGACGGAGAACACGACGCACCTCGAAGGTCGAGAGGTTCATAAATGTTAATCACAAATGTCGTTTTAGCCTTGACATCGTCATAAAACCACGAAAATATAAAAAAAAACCTTAAAAAGATCGCAATCTTGCGAGTGAAATTTATTTAAATAGCGAGAAATTAGCCATGGAGCAGAAACCAAAAAAATGTAGACGAAATAATTTGAACAATAATTTGAATAATAAAATAATATAATAATTTTAAATAATTTAAACAATAAAATAATATGATAATTTTAAATAATTTAAATAATAAAATGATATAATAATTTTAAGTAATTTAAATAATAAAATAATATAATAAATTTAAATAATAAAATAATATAAAAAATTTAAATAATAAAATAATATAACAATTTTAAATAATTTAAATAATGAAATAATATCATAATTTTAAATAATTTAGGTAATAAATTTGAATAATAAGAACAATTTCGCTATTTCTGTCGTTGTCTGGATGGAAACAAAACAAGACTTTACTTGATCAATTTTGGCTGATAATGAGCGTAAATTACATTCGATCGTTAGCCACTTGGATACGAGCCCCAAATTTCTCTCCGGAGACGTGGGAGCATATTCACGGCCCAGAATCTGCGACATGTATCGATTGCTCGAGGTCGCGAACGTCGAATTTCCCAACAGGAATAAAAAAATAGAAAAAGGAAAATGTTTTGCTGCCCATACCATGACTTGGTTAGATTGTAAAAAAAATCCATGGATATCGAAGCGTTATGAAAGCCGGAAGCCATCACTGTCTCGAATATGTGAAGTTGACACAAGCAATTATCAACAAAAACACAATAATCGATGGAGAGAAATTAACTAGCAATCCAAAAATGAATAATAATTTATTTACCTTCTGTATTATTCAAATGGAGTAAATCACTGATGAGATTTTAACGACGCGACCGAATGCTGATCGATGTTGCATCACGGAGAGTTTGATATCCAAGAAAGATTAAATTAACGAGGTGATTATCGCGTAAATCTGCCAATCGATCCCGCAACCACCTTTTCCCTGAAACGATACGTTTCGCTGTGTGTGCGTTCGAAATTGAACGTATGGACATTTGGAATGATGCGGGAGGAAAGTGTTGGTTTCGTACGGTTCACCAAAACCCGTGTTTCATGACCTGGCGCGTGGTTTTCATTATCGGACTACGAAATTATATTGTTGAACAATTTTCAAACACACCGTTGTGTCGAATGCTCAATTTTCGTCATCCGAGAACTCGGCACAGTTCCCCGTTGGTTTATTTTTCGACTGGAAATTCGAGATGCGCCGCAGGGTTCATTGATCAGTAGTTTTGGTCAGTATTTGGTCAGACGTGCAATCAGCTGCTTTTTTTTCGGTTAGAATATCATTCAGACGATATTAACTGTGCGACGAATTAACCCTCCGTCGCCCATACAATTTTTTATGGCTCAAATGAACCTTTTTCGTCCTGCCACGTATTTGGAGAGAGAAAAGTCTGCAGAAATTCTGAAAATCTGTCCATTGATTCTACTTTAAAGTTTCGAACGGTTGCCTTTTCCTTTTGACCTATTCCGGCAACCTAAGATCGTAAAAGACTCTAATTTTGAAAAAATTCATATCTCCGGCAAAATTAAACGAAAAGCGTTCAACTTGGGCTCATTCTTGTCGTTTTTTTATGCAGGATCACGTAAGCCTGAGGCAGTTTTGCTTGAAGCCGAAAAATTAGCCAAAAATGGTGTAAAACGATGAAAAAAAAAAAAAAACGGGAGAACGAAGGGAGACAAGGCGCGAGATTCAAAATCCCCTGGGGTCGTCTTTGACCCCAGGTTGTCGTTCCAGGATCAAATAAAACGGTTTAAAAACCGAGATTTTCAAAAAAAATTGTCGTTTGGATCGATTTTACTCATCGAAGACTCCCTCCTTCACGGAGAGAATATTTCATCGAAATTTACCATGTTATTATAGTTCCCGGGCACCAAATCGTCGCCGTGAGAAATTTTACCAAAAACATAGTAATTTTTCATTCTTTTTCTATCGAAATCGGGGAAATTCTGACATTTTTCGCTCTTTCACATATGAAAATTTGCTATGTTTTTGGTAAAATTCCTCAGAAGGACGACTTGGTACCCAGGAACTATGAAATCATAGTAAATTTTGATGTAAAATTGTCTCCGTGTTGTAGAGTTTGAAAAAAAAACGAATAGACGTTAGAATTGCCTTTCGAACTTGTTGAATTCTTAGGAGAAGGGAAAATATCGTTATCGGGACATTTATCGCTGTATTGTCAACGCTAATAAATCCTAATCCATCCTTGATCATCGCGGCTATAACAACAGTTTATACAGAGGCTCGTTATCACCACCATAAAATAACAACGACCTGCTCAAGGGCTACATTTCATATTTATGGATGATTATGACGTATCGCCAATTTTCACGTAATCCAAACATCAAGGCTCGAGACTCTTTTGGCTCTATTATTATTTCTACTCTATAAAAAACTATATTCGTATTTTCTGTGTGTGTGTGTGTGTGTTTTTTATAGCACACCCTGTTGTCGTAAATTCTTGAAACCCTCATGAATGTATCAAGTTATCTACGATCGCGTATAGACACGCATTATATATTCTCCCTCGAAACCCTTAATAATCGCGTGATCAGCCTCGTTCAACAGGCAGCCACAACGAAACTGACGGAACACAGTTTTGGGTTCAACTAACTATGAAAAGCTCTTGTAAATGCGACGTTTCGTCACGGTTTAGCTAATTCTGACTTTAACATGAATATTTACGTTTCTGTGTTTAGAATTTTTCTCCAATTGTTAAAAAAATTATTAGAAAAATCGTTGGATGAAGAATTATTACAGTCGCAGTTTTTCGTCGATTTTTTTTTACTCATTTCTCGAACCCGGAGTCATAAATGACCCCAATTTTGAAAAATCCATCTCTCTGGTAAAATTTAACGAATAAAGTTCAACTTGAGCTCATTCTTTTCGTTTTTTAATGCAGAATCACGTAAGCCTGGGGCGATTTTACTTGCAGTCGAGGAATTAGTCAAAAATGTGGTAAAACGATAATAGACGAGAGAACGAACGGAGAAAGGGCGCGAGATTTAAAGTTTAGAGTCGTCTTGGGTCGTTTTTGACCCGAAACTCGGTTGATGAACTTACTCGGCAGCAACGCGGAATTTTCCTCTTGCAAACTGTGTAGATTTCTATTTTTTTTTTTTCAGTCTCACTTTACCGAGTCTTTCCTTCATTTACATGCCGAATAGATCGATGTTTCCGAAGCTTAGAGCCCGTTGAATATTTCCTTGATGGAAACGTCAAAAGCGAGGGCCGATTTTTTCCGGGAATAATTCTTTTTCGCAACGTCATCGACATTGTGGAGTGTCAAATCTGTTGTCGCTTCCCGGAGAGAGTGGGTTTCGAGCCTGTAGTTGGATTTTCCCTTTGGGTTTTCTGGTCACGCGTAAATTCGCCTACGCAGTATCTATTATTATGGATGGAAACACGCTTTCTATGGAATGAAGCTGCGGAGGCTTCCAGTCCTCATTTAGTTGGAAACTTCATACGCCCTTCTGGGCTCGCGACGAAATCCCGCCCTGCATGCAACCCTCTTCGAGGACTTTGTGATCGTGGCTAATAACAGAGCATCCAATGAATAGCTCGGTTAATGGAGCGACGTTACGCCGGGGTAAGGTTACCCATTCGATGTGACGGCCGAATAGAAATCGTGCTACCATGAAAATCAACGATCATGTACTCATACATTGTGTACCACCTTAAACCGAGCCTTTGTTACGTCCGACGTCGGCTCAATCTCGAAGCATATTATTCGCAACTCTCGTCGCGGACGCATCGATCTGCCATTTGAGATCGATGCACAAACCGCTATGCACACGATGATTTTCACTCGAAATTAAATCTTCTTTTACATCGTCGATTTTTAACTCTTTTTCAACGTTTTCTTCGCAGTTTTCATTCATAATATTCTATGAAGATCGATGAGTAAATTTAATTCATTTTCGTCGTTTGGACGGTCGGATCTCAGTTTATTTCTGCGAGCGTCACATTCAAGAGGTTTCCTTTGATTTTGAGAGCAACGGGAGAAACGAGGTTTTGGTAAGAGACGCAGAGAACGTTGAAAGCCGCAGTTGGATTTGGACGAGCCACGTGAAACTGGTAAAGGGGATCGCGGTACTGTATAGAAAAGGAAGGACTATTAGAGATGTTCCGCGTTGCCATGATGTGTATTATTACGCGAGAGGAGAGCGAATGTTCGCGACAGGTCTGAAGGCTTGCCAGAACGGTGGCGGTTTGATTGGGTTATCTCACAACCGCAACGCTCTTGGACCATAATATTGAAACGCGCGGTAAGCAATCCCAATGGTTTCGTACACGACGTTCGAGAATGTTTTGTCCGTTATTAAGTCCAGCGAGCGATTCGAACAAATAATTTCCTTCACGTTCAACTGCACTTGAGGTATTCATATCACAAAACGACTTTAATCAGGGTTTGTTTCTTGCCACCAAAACTAACATTTTTCTCCCACGAAGAAAAATTTGAGATGTTCAATTTCCAATTTTTTAGTTTCCCCATCTAATGTTTTGGGAAAATGTCCTATACGAAGGTTAAGAAGCAAAAGAATCGTAGCATTTGCAAATTGCAAAACAGCATAGTATTTTTTAACACTTACAATTTTTCTTAGCATGAATTATAAACAGTTCTATATGAATAAGAAACAGTAAAGCGCGCGGTAATGAATTTCAGGTTAGTTTTCATGAACAATTTACTATGTCAGATAAGAATTCAGTTATGAGTGAGAACATCTCAAATTTTAAACGTCGACATAGTAAAATTCTATTATCTCAATATGAATATATATCGAGCATGTGTGAAATTTTATCACGCGTATTGTTTTGTTTACCATGACCATTGCGATTTTCTTTAATTGGTATGCTAAATTGTAAAATCGGTTTTAATCTGACGATCACGTTTTACCATGCTGTTTAGAACGATTTGTCGAACTGCCATTCGAGATATTGCTGTAATTTCCGAACTGTCCTCAAAATACTATAATTTTCAACAATAATTAACTGGATTCCAAGTATATTTCGTAATAATTTTCGACTTCGTTTTCTCCGTATAGCCAGAAAGGCTACGAGTCGGAATTTTTTAGGAAAAATCCTAAACACATTATTTTGCAACTCATAAACGAACGTGATTTGAATTTACACGCTTTTAGATGGGAAAAGTTAAAAATTGGAAATTGAATATCTCAAATTCTTAACGTCAAAAAATGTTTCTTCATCGGGGAAAATTGTTGGTTTTGATATTCATACGAAATCATTAAAGAATCGTAAATGAAGCAATTATTTTGTGATAGTAAAACGTTGAATACATTAATCCTAACTCTTTTCCTTTCTTCGCGAAGGCTATGAAAGAAAACTTGGTAAACTGTGCGCTTTTGTGAATTTTGTTCCTTTATACACCTCAGCGAAGATGTATCAACCGATCAACCGAGTGCCTCTCGAGCTCTTTTCTCTCCCTCTTCCTCTCTTTAGCTTTTTACATGGAATTTTCATTCTTCGTCGTAACTGAAAGGTAAAAGCAACGATAACTGAGAAGTCGTGTCCTTCAAAAATCTTCTTCCTCTCCTGGATCCAATATTGCATTGTGGTACACTCGTGTACTTTGAGCTGTTCGAGTCTGCAACTCGGTGAAAAGATCCATTGGTGGAGCGACGTGGTTTTGACCGTTTCCTTTCCTCTATATCGACAAGAAATCTCTCCTCGTAGCAAAAGGAACAATTTTTTTCACCCACGAAAAAGTCTCGAGGACTTGACAGTTTCGAATCGCATATTTTGCCAAAACCTAAATTTCGTAATCCAGGAATTTAAGCAAAACAAAAACACCGAACGGAAAATCGTTTTTGAGTCTTTTCGACAAAATTTATGGGAAATTATCAGATCAAATAAAATTGGAGTGGAAAAAAAGGTTTCAATTGAATTAATTAAAAATTAATTTTTATTAAAAATTAAAAAATTAAAAGTTTCAATTAAAAATTGAAAAATGGGAATACGAAAAATCTTTTAAATCAACGTGGCTGATTCTGCTGGTGTTTATCGACCCTCCCAGATCGTCCCTGATTTTTATAACAACGACGAGATGTTTGGGAGGCTGTGAGTGACAGTTTCAGTGGAGCGTATCGCTATATGTGTATCAAGCAGACTTTGTTCCGGTGAGCAAGGCGTGAACAAATAGTCCGAGATACAAAGGGAGGGATTGATGCAAAAAAAAAAGATTTTTTGATTTTCATCGATTCGTCATTTCGTGGGTTTTAGTTGTTTCTTTTTTGTTTTGTTACAGCACGAGGATTCGGGATGCGGGTCGTCGGTGGCAAGAAGAGCCTCGATGGACGAATGTACGCCGCGATCGTTTGCACTGTCCCCGGTGGACCAGCCGAGAAAGCTGGACTGCAAAAGGGCGATAAGGTACCGTGAACTATACAGATTGCATAATAACCCACTACGCATTAATATTTATGGCCCCGATAAACTTGGAATCTATATTCGGATCCTCCTTCATACATAAGCGATATGCCGAAACGACGTTTTGTACAAAAAAATGCAAATGTGTTGTGAAACGCCTCACAGCATCGAATCAATCCTCGAATTCGTCCTGACGCTTCAAGTTTCCAACTTTTGTTTCTTTTTTTTGTCCAGAATCGTTGATAAAAAAAAAATAATCGGCAAAGTTTCCGATTTTTTGGATTCTATGTCGAAAATGAAATTTGACATTTCGAAAGTCATAATTTAGTGAAGAAAAAGAGAAGAAATTTTTGTTGAAAAAAAAAATCGTTCAGGGATCCCGATTTTTCATTTTCGTTTGGTCCGGAGCTCCAAAACGAACGTGAAAAATATATGGCTACGAAATGAACAGATATGAGATTGAAAGAGAAGAGAGTGGCGTGTGGAAAAGTCAGCTCATGCGGTTTCGCGTCATTGCTATTTTAATTAATGTATCGACAGGCAAAATGTCGTTTCCCAATGCGTGTGTACGACAGATTTTAACTATGCGTTCGATGTGACGAGTGGTCCATGGCATCCGAGAGAATGAGAAGGGAAGAGCAACACATAGACGTGAAAATATGTGACAGTTTCAACGGAGAGATAGGAATGCGTGTATTTCCATGAACATTGCGGGCGAGCTCGTCCAATATGTAGCGATATAATCTTAATGGCTCAAAAATCATTTCTCAATTTTGAACCAACCGCTCAGGGCATAATGGTCTCATGAAAATTCATTCGAAAAGCCATCTCGACGCGTTATAATCGAAATTTCATGGATCTCTGCGTTTGCAACATCAGGAACCGAACGAGAACGTTAAAAACGACTTGTTCATTTATCATCTAAATCGGAATTCCGAATCAGTCCATTATCCAGTATTCGAGATACCGGCAATCGGGGATTGCGCAATTTTGCACTCGTCTCTATGGGAAGTTGTAGGGAAATTTTCTACTATTTGTTTTCTAATTAATTCAAGAACCTTGAGGACGTTGTTTGCGAAATTTCCCATCGAAAAAATTCCTTTGAATTTGCACCGCACAAAGAGAATAATGACATCTAATGGCTCGTGCAATTTTGAGAGGTTTCACCTTGTTGAAGTCGAGATATTTGTTTTAAACAATCACAATTCTCAGTAGTTTCTCATACGAGCGAGTGTTAAAAGTTGCAATTTTCAACATTAAATATTTCAATTTCTAAATCGAGAAGCCTCTTGGGACTTCGCATACGCTTTGATGTAACATCGAAGAAGCTTTATCTAGTTTTTCAAAAAAATCGGTCGTAAATTTTTCTCTAAATTTTGGTTATTACATAATAAATACAAATTACCTCGGAAAATCTTGAATTTAGAGTATGTTGTTCTTTAGTCAATTAGTAGCAACTTTTTTTTCATGAACTTTGGCTCGCAAACAATTTTGTATGTGAGAAAAATTGAACAGAAACATTTAAATTTGACCCCGTGACCATGGAACGTCCTTAATCGTTGAGTTTCGGAGATGCAGGCCCATGTACTCTGCTCATTGAGTCATGGGGAATTTTATGAGATATTTTCACAATTTTCAGTAGTTTCTCATAACAGCGAGTGTTAAAAGTTGCAATTTTCAACATTAAATATTTCAATTCCTAAATCGTGAAGCCTCTTGAAACTTTACATACGCTTTTACGTAACATCGAAGAAGCTTTATCTAGTTTTTCAAAAAAATCGGTCGTAAATTTATCTCGAAATTTTGGTTATTACATAAAAAATACAAATTACCTCGGAAAATCTTGAATTTAGAGTATTTTGTTCTTTGGTAAATTTGTAGCAACTTTTTTTCATGAACTTGGGCTCGCAAACCATGTTGTATGTAAGAAAAACTGAAAACAAACATTTAGATTTGACCCCGTCACCATACAAAGTCCTTAATCGTTGAGTTTCGGCGATGCAGGCCCATGAACTCTGCTCATTGAGTCATGGGGAATTTTATGGGATATGTTCTGTCGTTCTTTGCTCACTAAGTTGTGTAGAGTCTCGAGAAAATCCACAGGAACGTAGACAAGCATCAGTGAACGTGAGAACAAGCGTGAGCTACTTGTATTTGAAGAGCACTACTTGAAATCCAATTCCCTCGAGTTTTCTATTCCGTTATTGTCTCGCTCTTTTTCAGCCTATCATACTTTTTCTTTATTTGATTTTCATTTCATGGCTTATTTGGTTATTCCAGTAGAGTGTAAGAATGTGCGGATAAATATATGTATGGAAAAAGCCTGATGGAAGGCATCGAATGCACGCGATCGTTGCTTCTCTCTACTCGCCTGGAAATATTTCTTTCCCTTTTTATTTTCTCGTTGCTTTCTTTGCACGTATTCTCTTCCAATATGTCCCGGATAAACAGCAGGCTAGGAGACGCTTCGGGACACTATTGAAAGTACGAGCGAGGTATTCTGAGGAGAATGAAAAGTGAAGAGAAGAGTAGGTCGGAGAAAACAAAAGGGAATGGCGGGAGAAAGGGAGCCGTAATTCTATAAAGGAGCATCTTCTTAGTACGCGATAAAAGCGTTCGGAGTCAGCAAATATTTCTTTCTCCCTCGTCAATCTTTATTTTTTATTTCATTCCTCCAAAACTTTAAGCAAAATCCATTCCTTTTCAATGAGAATTCATTATTCAAGGATTTTTAAAAGCTCGAAATTGTCGAAAATTTAAATCGAACTTTGATGACGCTTTTTGTGGAGAAATTTCGAGACACACTTCATTTGCTCAAAGTTTTACTTTTCATCTCATTCAAATGGCTTCGGAGTTTTGAATCGTTGTAATTATTTGGCGAAATGTGTAACTTCTCGTTTCATTGGACACGAAATGGGACGATGTAACGATTCTCATTTGCTCTGAGTCATTTTTGCTGAGGGAGAGAATAATATTCGTTGGGGAAAATTTCCTGAATGTGTCGAGGAGAATATTGCTCGTCACGCTCGGCTCGTGAATTTGGTATCTTGCCAGATATTCCGCGGATCCTCGGGCATTTATGCTGCAAACATCCCTCGCTCTTGTTCGCCACGCGCTGCTTCATTTCGGATACATCGCTGTGACTCTCTCTCTCTTTCTCTCTCTCTCTCTCTCCTTCTTCCTTCTGGTATTCTACGATTTTCTCTAATTCGTAGGGAAAATTTTCTAACGATCGTCATTCAATGGGCTCGCAAAATACATTCCCCGGTAATTCAAACAAGCTTGAGACAATCTCGAAACGTGTGCCACTTGTCGTCATTAATTTTCAACAACCATACAATTTCGTATCTGATTTTCTTGAATTACGAAAACGGCTTGTTAGTCCGAACAGAAATTCCATCAGAAACGAACTCCCAATTGCTCATCAGGCTCAATAATTGTCAAATTTCCCTCGATTTTACTTCCTGCCGGCATCAATTTTTCTTTTCGATCAACTGAATTCATTTCCAACATGATTCTTGCTCATAAATTGAGGTCATTGACCTTGAACGTAACGCTAAAATTAACACAATTACACTTCCGCATTTTACAATTTTGTATCTGATTTTCTTGAATTACGAAACGGGCTTGTTAGTCCGAACAGAAATTCCATCAGAAACGAACTCCCAATTGCTCATCAGGCTCAATAATTGTCAAATTTCCCTCGATTTTACTTCCTGCCGGCATCAATTTTTCTTTTCGATCAACTGAATTCATTTTCAACATGATTCTTGCTCATAAATTGAGGTCATTGACCTTGAACGGGACGCTAAAATTAACCCTTTAATCCCGCGCCCTTTCACCGTTCGTTCTCTCGTTGTTCATCGTTTCACCCCATTTTTGACTAATTTTTCGACTCCAAACAAAATTGCCGCAGGCTTACGTGCTCCTGCATTAAAAAACGAAAATAATGAGCCCAAGTTGAACCCTTTTCGTTAAATTTTACAGAAGATATGAATTCTTCGAAATTGGGGCCATTTATGAGGCCAGTTTACTGAAATGGGAAAAAAAAATAAGGTTATCGTTCTAGGGTGAAATTAAAATTGCGTAAATTGGTTTTTCGAGACCCAATAATTGGAATAATTTTTTTTTTTCGAACTCACCCACCAAAAAGCTATAATTCTCGTGGTCGAGGAAAGAGTTTGACATTTTTGTAAAGGCCAGATATATCTCGAAGCTGCGTTGTAAATTCGTTTCAAGTTTCGCGAGTGTGCGTTGCTTTTCCTCTGAAAGAGCTTGTCTGAGCAAAGGAGAAAAGTTGAAGGAAGCGAAACGTAGATTGGGGGGGAAAAAGGATAAAAAGAAAGTACAAGACAGAGGAGAGAAAGGGAGCGAGAGGACACGGAGATGACTCGGAAAAGTGGAACGAGGAAGAGGACATTTATTTTGAATAATGCGAAGTGGAAGTATGTATTCAAGAACGATGCGCTTGGGCGTCGTAAATACAGGAACAGCCCGGCATAAAGATAAGAGTTTTTCCCTTCGGCCTTTTTTTCGTCTCGTCCAAAAAAATTTGAGCAAAAAGCCACGTAATATAAAAAGCTTATCGTGTCGTGTAAAAAATTTGTTAACACAATTTGGTGCCTTCGAATTTTTTCGTCTACACTGGATTTAACTCGGTCAATAATTTTCATTTCTTCAAAGTTTAACAAACGGGAAGATTTTCGAAATAGTTCAAACAGCGTGAAATTCAATTAATTAGTAATTACGAGAATGACATTGTCCTCAAAATCCGATTGTCGAAAAGTCAAATATACAAGCGAGAGTTTCCCGAAGCAGCAACTTCCGTCGAGCAAGACAAATATTGTCACTGAATTTTCCGTAAGCTCGGAGAATGAATAGAGTGCAAGTGACACTTGAGTAATTTTTTTTCTCTGCACAAATAGAACCATTGGAATGTTATGTAGAATGGCGTGTCGATGTATTTGCGACGCGTTACCATCGTCGTGCCGGGATGTAGGTCGCAAGGATTGGATATAAACGAGTAGAAATGATTGCACACTTGGCTGATAGGGTGAATGACAAAAGGATGGAAAATTGCGAGATGCTGATGCTACACGAGGTAACGATCCGATATTTCGCAATCAACCTGGGCTGCCATCCTTCTCCGACGGTTTATTCGTGTTCCTCGAGTAATTCGATATTACAAAAACGTTCTTACGTATCTTTATATACGTTCCATCCTGCTGTACACGTAGGAAGTTGAAATCTGGGGTAAAATGGAACTGTGGGGCAAAATGGACCACCGGCTCAATTTTATTTTCTCCTTGATTCAGAAAATCGATTATTATTTAATAAATCAATGACTCTCACGCTTAAAAAATGGGTTTCCGGTGCCTCGGCAGTTCGTCGACAAGCCCGACGCCTTGTGGAACCTTCAGCGAGCCCTCTCGATGCATTCCAGTTGCAAAGTTCTAGGCTCATTTCCTTCAGGGTTCCATTTTGCCCCACATCCTCGCAAAAACAAGCCCGCAGCTGGCTATAAAGTACGTTTACTTATGACGTTTACTCTCGCTATTGTTGTCGGCTTAGTTGCGATCTTGTACGCGATACGATGATCTCCCATTAGTTTACATTGCCACGTATAGCTTCATCAAACTGTGTGACGCTGATAAAACCGAGAATATCGCTTGTTCTCCTTACACTGTCTATGTAATGACACTGTTTCTTAATAAATACGCGTCACGCATGCACAACGTTATTCATTATCTCGAGAAGCTTGCGGTACATTTTTGCATGGCTGCTGCGTGAGAAAACTCCAAAACATGGCAAATCTGGATTTTTAAACCTTGTTCATTAGTTTATGAATGAATTCCAGTTGATTCTACATTTCTCTTAAAGAGGGTGGCTACACAGAACAATGTTGCCATGTTAAAAGCTTATTAGGAAAGTTCGAAATGATTAGAATTTAGTGAAATTTGGCGAAGATATTCTTTAGTATTAAATATTAATATTCAAATTGTTTAAGATTTTTCTTCTACACAGTTATCGAGTTATTGAACTCTAGAGTTTACATGCATAAGCATAGGATTCGGATATATATAGGTATATCTTTTGCATATTGTAAACTCGAATTATTCGCCAACTATGGAGACAAAAAATTTGAAAAAATTAGTGTCATAGTATTTGATGCTTAAGAATGTTATCACCAAATTTTATTGAATTCTTATCATATTGTCGTATGTAGCCAACCTCCTTAACATTCGATCGAATGAAGACGATCCGGATGGTCAAATTCTCCGAGTTCTACTTTCGAATGAAGAGTTTCGCGATTTTAAATGCTGATATGCGTCAAAGTTTCCGCGAGAATTTGCTTGGCTATTCGGTCCTGAATGCGGAACGAGCTTCTTCCAGTCTCTCTTCTTCAGAATATTATAAAGTGGAATTTGTAAAAAGGAGTAGGTGCGTGAAAAAAAATGTTTACACATACATTATATTACGAGATGTCGTGAAAATAAGATTTTTTTTTGTATACTGAACCACAACTCCGATAAAACTAAGAGCCTACGCAATAACTCACTCGGGCTATGATATAACATCCATGTATGCCTCGAAGATGAGTGATAGAGTACTCGCACACCCTCGACGTCGATGTGCTCGCAACCACACCTCAATCTCGCGCACCTGTTCACGATCCATAAGGCCTTTTTCCTATCGCTATTATAAAAACCACGTTACCTTTCTTCCATTCTTTTTTTCATGCTCATCCTACTTTACCATTTTCTCAAATTTATCGACATACGCGTTCCTCGCTCACAAGATTCATTTCGAACCTAATTCTGGCAGCTCTGGATCGCGATTAACGTTTATCTGATATGCATTTCTCATGCAAGCCTACCACGTAACTGGGACAGGGTGTGTTTGAATAGAAGCCCAGTTTTATCAGAAATTTATTTTACTTTCGTATCTATTTTTCATCGTGACGAAAAAAACTTGAAGAACGACACATTTTCGAGAAATAAACGATAGAGATTTCGTTACAATGTACAAAAAACTTCAATAGACTCGTTCCTGATCCTCGTAACCTTTTTATTGAGACAGTTTTCGGTCAAATTCACCGGACGCACTTTGTGGGCTCATAACTTTTAGTAGAATCAATAATTTTTGACATATTTTTTTTTTCTACAATCGTACGTTTCCCGACAAAGCTAATGGCATAAAATTTGATATCGACAAAAGATTATTTCGCCTATGGTTTTTATATTTTACCCCTGGTCCATTTTACGCCGTTTTTAAACCTGTTAATGACTTATTGTCGCATTACTGTGCCCGTTTTGATTCACTGAACTCTTACAAATCAAAAAGTGCATCCGCGAAGCTCTGGCTTTTTTGCGAACCCCATAAATCTGTCGGTCTCGTTATATTTTCTCGGGAACTTCGGTCTCGTCGGGTGTCATCGACAGGGTCGTAATAAAAATACCTGCGATACGATTAATTGATTTTTTTTCGTAATTTTTGTTGCCTGTTTTTAGATTCTAGAATGGTCGGGCGTGCCTTTGATCGATCGAAGTTTCGAGGACGTGGCGCAAATAATCGAACACACAGGAGATGTGGCAGAGCTCGTTGTCGAACACGCTACTGACATGTGAGTTATTTTCTTTTTCGCTCTCTTTTCTGTCCTCCTTGTCCAGCAACGAAGCTCGGGCTTGTAATACGGACGATAGAAAAAAAACAAGAAAAATGAACACCGAGAACAATAAGAACAGTAGCGAGCTGCACGTGAAAACAATGCTCGAAATACTCGTTCACACTCGAATCACTTTTTTATTCCCTATTTTCCTTTTTTTTTTGTTTTTTTTTTTTTTCATCTCTCCATCGCGTATCTCATCGGAGGCTTTTTCATTTACTCCATGTTTCGTGCATTTTTCTTTCCTTCCTCGCAGCATCGATCTGTTCGACGATCCGGGCATGCCGAGCACTGGAAAAAATTCTGGCAGCATGGGACTCCAATTAGGTGAGTTTGCAACATTCTGCCTTGATTTACAAAGCAACACGAGCAATCAAAATGTTTTCAATAAAATTGAGACGAGTCTCATTTCCTCGTCAATTTTTTGTATTTTTGTTCAACCAACTCGTGAAATTCATGAGCAACTCATCGTACAGAATTTTATTGCGAATGATAATTTGCATAAAAACGAGAAGCAAATAACGAACGAGCGGCTGAGAATTAAACCAACTACTTAAGAAATCTTTTGGATTCATTTCGCAGAATCCGAAGCTGAGAAAACGCCGTCGTCGTCGAAAGGACGAAGGACCTTACCAAAGACGCCGGTATAACGAGTTCATAAATTGAGCCTACAAAGTGTGACCTCTCTTATCTCTTGCCTCTACCTCATTATCGCTCACTCTCTGTCACCACTAATTACACCATCGTCACCCTAAATCCCCAAAGAGAAAATACAACAAAAAAAAAACAAAACTCTCTCTCTCTCTCTCCTTTTCTCTTCCTTTCACAAACACGTACACACATAATGATCCTGAAGTTTGCATCGTCGGAATGCAACGAAATTCTGTTATTTCTTCCGCAAAGCCAATAATTATTATTCAACATTTGGTCTGGCCAATAAAACGATTCTTTCTTGCGACCAAAAAACTCAATCGACTCGAAAAATTGCCACGATTTTCAAAATTCAATAAACAATCAATAGAAAAAATGTTTTTCGTTGAATCTCAACGTTGCAAACTTCAGAGTCATACACACATAGGCAATTTCCTTCCCTTCAATAACGCCAATTTCTCCAACAACATATTCATTTTTCTTCGCCTCGCTTTCATTTT
The DNA here is from genome assembly GCA_037043255.1 of Diadegma fenestrale. Taxonomy (NCBI): domain Eukaryota; kingdom Metazoa; phylum Arthropoda; class Insecta; order Hymenoptera; family Ichneumonidae; genus Diadegma; species Diadegma fenestrale. The sequence goes on from CM073317.1 coordinate 9,752,376, forward strand.
CAAAATCATCGTAATTTTATCGTACGGATTAAAAAACAATATATATGTGTACTATTGCGGTTAAGATGTGACGTTATTGGAAATGACACTCAGGCATTGGGAACTCGATGAAAAAAAAGATTGAAAATTATCGTAATACACTGTGGAACGTTGGAAACGATATTTTTCCGAAATTTCGTTTGATTTTTTGACCGAAATCTCTCGTCGAACCGTCGTTCGACCACATTTTTCCAGTTTTTTGTGATTTTTGTGCACGAGGATACTCGATATATTGGCAATCAAAGGATTTACACGCGTTCGTATGGAAAGCTGTAGAGAAATTGATACTTCGTGAAATAACTTCGACACTTGTTGAAACTTTTTTATTTCTATTCTCAATTACAGAAAAATAGAAATTCAAGAATCGTTTAAAAAATTCGATTGTTCTCCTGCGTTCCCATGATATTTACGATAACTTTTCAAACGCGGATCTTCGAGAGGGGATTGATGTGAGACACTTGAGAAAAACAGACACACACCCACAACTTTTATTCCAACCATATTTTCTATGTTGTGATTATTATCGTTATCATTATTATTATTTTGTAAATAATTATTTAATCATACAATATAGTTACGTGTAATGCAGTGCCAAAAATAAATGGCGAGGTTCCCGTGTACCTGCGGATGGTTTGGGAGCAAGAAAATATTAAGGAGGTTGGCTACATACGACAATATTATAAGAATTCAATGAAATTTGGTGATAACACTCTTAAGCATCAAATACAATGACACTAATTTTTTCTAATTTTTTGTCTACATAGTTGGCGAATAATTCGAGTTTACAATATGCAAAAGATATTCCTATATATATATCTGAATCCTGTGCTTATGCATGTAAACTCGAGTGTTCAATTACTCGACAACTGTGTAGAAGAAAAATCTCAAAAATTTGAATATTCATATTTAATACTAAAGAATATCCTCACCAAATTTCATTAAATTCTAATCATCTCGAACTTTCCTATGCTTTTAACATGGCAACATTGTTCTGTGTAGCCACCGTCCTTAAGAGGATGCAGCAGTCACCTCGAATATTCGAAATGAAAATTCTCCGGTCTCGTTTGACTAATCAAAAAAAGGCCCGGTCAGCGGACGCGGAAAAATGGCAAAAATACGCCGACAGGAGCTTTTTTTAATGGGTGAGACCGTATCGAAAACATTCAATTTCGAAAATCGCAGCTGTCTCTCTCGCACTCACATAGCGAGAAACGACTGCTGCATCCTCTTGAGCCAAAAATTTGTTTGAAATTTCAAGCAAATTGCTCCACAAAACGTGGGAATTGAATTTTCATGATTTTTCCAAAGTTTTATTCCCTGCGATTATTTCTCATACTTTTTTTTTCCTTATCAAATACTCAACGTTTGAACAACATTTTATCTGACCTCGAAACTGTTTCGGGACACGATATTTCCATTAATTAAAAACTCTATTATTTCGATTGAAAATATCCAAATGAATAACGACCAGTTTGTATCGTCGATCTGGAGGAGCGAATGAATATTTTTAAGTTTGCAGAGTGCGTGAAAATCGTGATGACAAAAATGATATGATTGACTTGTAAATACTCGACTGATTGCACGCTCGATATTAATGTGTGTGCGCGCTTGTATGTGTGTGTGAGTGTGAAAAAGAATAATTATTCGTATGGGATGAAAAGTGCGAATTGTTACAGCAAAATCGAAGATGAAAAATTTTCTTTATCGTCATAATTATTTGGTCATTTTTATTGTTGTTGATTTTCGTCTCCGTTGTATTACGATCTGTCGCACACGCACACACACAGACGAACACATTCACGAATAACACTCACGCTATATTTTTCCTTTGCACCTGTTAGTACGTTCGGTCCTTTGGCCAATGATATTTTTAGACTTTGGCTTCGAAAATCATTAAAAAAGAGAAAAAAAACTCGAGGATTTTTGCAAAAAAAAAAAAAGGATGTGAAAAAAAGTGGAAAAATGAATTTAATCGAGGCGGCTGGTGCTCGATCGTTTTATCGAAATTGGATGTTTAGGATTCATTGCATTCGTACAATCAGAATTTCGTCCACGTCGACAATTTGCCTGTGGAAATATATGATTGAAGATATTATTTTTCGTTTTCGTTTTTAACGCAAATTTGAGCTTTTATCACCGGTAATCGAACCGAGAATTAAAAAAAAAACTCAAAATGCTCTCGTACAATCAACGCTAGTGACCTGGTCGTCGCGTAAATCAAGAATTCCTCTTAAGCTTTTATTTTTCTCTCGAATCTCGCTGCTTTGGTGACTGTCGTTTTTTATCTTTTTCGCGATGTTGTGCAATTTTTTTTTTTTAAGTTAAAAATTCGATCTATATCAAAGAACGAAAGAATTTAATTAGAAAAAAATGGCGAATGAGGGAATTTTATTTTCCGAAATAATCAATCGAAATCTTTTTTTTTTTATATTCGTTCACGAAAATCTGCATCAGATTTTTAAAAAATCCCCGTGTCAATTTTTCGATACTAGCGACTGGCGACTGGATATCCCGGAGCGATCGGCTCCGGGATATTCGCAGAGCCATGGAAATTGTTTTTTTTTTTTTTTTTCAAATTTTATCTTTCGCAGGATGGGCGGGCTGAACAATCCCGACGGGGATTAATAATGAAATTTACAACCGTTGAAAAACTGAACGCCACCGGGCAACGAGATTCGGAGTGAAAAATCGCGGCGACGTAATAGAACCAAATGAATAAATAATAACAACCAAAAAAATAAACAAATCTCTGAATACGAGCTTCAAATTGAATCATCATCGTGAATTAGGATTTAGCGATTCAATTTTTTTTTCGATACTTGACGTAATTTTTTGAAACTCCAATGATAGAGAGAATGGAAAAAAAAACGTATAAAATGTATTCATAAATTTATATCAATGGACAGGTCCGTTACCTTTTGACCAAAACCTGCGAATTTGGACCATCAATTTACCCCAATCGTCGATTTTTTTTTTTTTAAACTGAATTAGAACAAAAACTCGATCGTCAAAATTTACATTTAGTATCACCAAATCCAGACGCTGCAGAAATTCGTGATAGGAAGAAAAAAAATTGTAAAACTTTGCCAAAGCTCAATTTTTCAAACATTTCGTGCCCAAATCTTGAGGATCGTGTTTTTTTTTTTGTTTTATTGGACTAAAACGACACTGAAGTTCGCAACGTCGGGATCCAACGAAAAATACGTTTTCCCTTAATTTTTTGTTAAATTTCAAGAGAAAAGCCAATTTTCGTATCAATTTTGTGTTTGAATCCTGAAAAACGATCCTTTTATCTTCCTGATTAAATATCGAATAAAAATCTTGAGTTTCGCTCAAGAAAAAACCGAATTTCGTTGCATTTCAACGTTGCATACTTCAACATTGTCGAACTATATAGAAAATTGGGTGATAAAGTCCTGAGCCAAGTTTGCAAGCTTCGGTCGAAAAGGAGGTGCCCATGCCCATGAATTGAGAAAAAGACCATTTGAAGGGGAGTTTGAATAGAGATTATTTAAATATATCAGTGTTAATCCATTTCTTCCAATCGATTTAATGACAATTAACCATTTACACGTACGATCCTTCGTCCTGAATCGTCTTATTAATTGTAATATTTGTCTAAAATAACGTCCCGATGTTGACTTTACACACAAGTCTTATTGTAATCGTTTACCTACGAATTTCTACCTTGAGAATGTGAAAAAAACGTTCTGAGAAAACACAAAAAAACAACAAAAGGATCGACTTTGAAAAATAATCATTGAAACTTCACCATTTGTCATTTATCGAAAGTGTTTAGACGAGCATCTCAATGTGTAATTATTCGCCAAGTAGATGTTTTAGACTCGAATAGACGGCAAGAGAAAACCGTGATAGGTTTATTGTTGAATAATTAAAAAAATATATGTATGTACATTATTGCTCAAAAGTTTCAAAAGCAAAACGTCGAGAAAATGATTTTAATTTCCCATTCAAAAAGATTTATAAAAAAAACGATCAATTTTTCATTTTAATTAAGCCTGAAAATTTTGTTCTTCATAATCAACGTAAACTTTTGAAGAATTTAAAGATTTTTCAAACCAAAAGAACTTGGAAAGATATTGAAAAATGTTCGGAAACTAGAATTTGCCAAACTTTTGAACGGTATTTACGTGCATGCATATATATTTGTGAATATCTATAGTTTGAGAATGAAGAGCCGGAGGCAACGGGTATCGGGACGAAAATTTCACGATTAAATTAATTCGCAGATCAAAGTTTATTTTCATTTAGCTTCAAAGTATTTTCCCTGACGTTCCTCAGATTTTTTATTGCTCTGTCCATCCTCGTCCTCTGTACATACACAAACCCACGATTTTCGTAACGCTATTGTTTCTCTATCCTCTCTGTGACTGATGCTCAAATTATATTTCGTAGTGTGCGCTTGAAAACTGAGAAAATAATCGAAAAATTCCACAAAATTGCTTTGCAAATAGAAAAAAATAGCAGAATAAAAATCAAACAAGTGTCAGTTGGGGTGAGTTGCGTTGGTTCTCCGAGAATTATTTTGACTCACCATCTCCGCGTCTCAATTCCGAATGGGAATTGAAGAAGCTTGAAAATTTCGTAAAACTATGGAAAAATCGCGCGTCATCGCGATCGATGAGATGAATAATGAGAATCAAATTTTCAGTACCACACTGAAAATCAAATTTTTTTTTCGAAAAATCGCGAAAACTTTGTCATTTCAGGAAAAAACATTCTAGAAAATCTTTTCGAAAAGTGAATTTTTGTCCTTCCAATCGTAAATTTAGCTGACAGTTCCGTTACAAATAAAAATATTGTCGAAATAACGAAAATTTTGAAATTATCCCAAAATATTTACTTCGCTGTATTCAACAAAATATCGACGTTTTTTGACAAAATTGAATTTTCAGTTCAAAAATTCTGTCACAGAGCCCCGATAACTTGAGAACGAGAAAAAAAAACTCGACCTGTGCGAGCAAAGCAGTCGTGAGTCTTAGGGTTACGTTTTTTTTTCCGCACCATCGTATTTTTCCTTTTTTCCATATATTTTCTATACGACTAATTGTAATTCCCCGACAAAACGACACTGTAATTTTAAATCACGAAAATCTGAATGAAAAGAAAAAAAATACTAACGATTGGTAAAGAGACCAGAAAGAATATATGTCGTATGTGTAAAACTGAATGTACGCTGGGAATAAAAGGAAAATATACAAAAAAAGTATATATTATGTATAAAGAAGAAAATCTACAAAAATAGAAAGAAATTAATAAGCACAATATTCCCGTAAAGACATAAGGAACAGCCGAAACCTATAAATCACACTTTTTCACCGTCTGCTCCGTATCTATATCTCGACTTTGGGATCCGTTTCATTCATATTCTCCGATCTTTTCATGAATGTTTTATTTCTTATTAGAAATTTCTTCATTTCCACTCACGAATCTGTCCCATCCAGCCAAAAGTCTTGATTCATTCGTGCTGTGTCGTCGCTGTGCTTTTGAAACAAAGATTTCGTATCTGTCTTTACGTTATTCACGTTTGTTCTCGCATAATCCGTTTCTCTCAACTCTCATTCCCTACCAAATTTGAGCCCCCAAAGAATGAAACAAATAAATCGTAACCGCTGACGAATCACGAAAGAGAAAAATGTAAGTTGTCATGTAAAAAAACAATAGCATAAATATATGCATATTCATAATGATATAATTAATAATGATACTGGCCCTCACGCTATCTCTCCCAACTGGCACGACTCTAGTGTGTATTAGCGTATATATATATCTAAAAAATATATACATACATATATACTATTTATTGTATTTTCCCCCGTATTTTTATCATTATTAATAAAATTAATTTTATAATTTACATTTTTTTCGTTTCTTTCTGATGAAATTCAATTTTTTACTCATGCGTATGTGTCTCGAATGTTCGGCAGAAGTAACCAAAATAATACACTACACACGATACTAAATATTTTTCGTTCGAAACGAAAATTACGTTTTTATCATTATTTTTGCTGCTGCATAAATTTTCATTTTTTTTGTCCAACGACCAAGAGCCAGACGATGATGATTTCTGTCGAAGGACTCGTTGCAAAAACGAGCTTTTCGAAGAAAATAGTTATCTTTTTTAACCCTCCGTGGTCACTGTGGGTAGAATCTACCCTGTGACCAACTTGTGACGTAAATGTCTCCTAGTTTCTGATAATGAATGGGGCTCTTATCGTCATTTAACGACAGTTTGTAGTGTCCATTGCGCGTTGGCGGCGATAATTATTACCGCCGCTAACGCAAAATCTCTAACATCCACTCTGAAATCGACCCACTTCCAATAACGGAATTAATATGTTTTTTCAAACCCGCGCTATCCTACTATTTTTTTCACGAAAGAACTAGATCTGATGAAAATCGGGTCCAAATTTTAGGCAAAAATATTGAAAATCCACAAAGTGACGATTATTTTAGTGAAAAAACTTTTTTTTCCCGTTTATTTTCTTCATTTTGTATTTTAAAAAATATGTTAGCCTTGGATTTATTTCGGGAAAGTTTTTCGTATCTAAACTGGAATGTCCGAGGGTTGTTCAGTAATTTTTTGAGAATTTTCGGGCCGATAAGTTGGTCACAATACGGGTTCGAAAATGGACTGGGTAGAATCAAGCCAGTGTGACCACCGAGATCGGTGGCGGAAGTGGGACCACGGAAGGTTAAGGATTGATAATTTTTTGTTGGAAAAAATGAAATTTGTATCGTCAAAGTGGCTGGTCTTTGGAAGAGCAACTTTTCCCTTGTATTTCCATTCTGTTAACTGGCGTACTAACGATGGAATAATAAAAAATGAAGTGGAGGAAAAAAGCGCGGAACATAAAGAACAGTTATCGAGGTGCGAAGAGAAGAATGGTCGAAGGAAAAGAATGGAAAAAAGAAAAGAGTCGTTAAAATGTGTATGAACGTGGAGCAGCGATGCAATGCTTGCTGCGAGGGGATGTACCAGGGAAAAGCTAATTACACGCTGCGCCCTCGAACTATTTTATTTTCTCGCATACATACTAATTTTTTTTTTATCTTTTTAACAAATCTCTGAACGATGTATCGTTGCATTTACCCCAAGCGTTGGCTGCCCCAGCTAAGAATTCTTATTACTTTTCGTTCTCGTAGCTATAGAAATAATGGAAAGACTGAACAATATTAAACGATCCAGATTTTTATATACATTCGTAGACCACGCTATGTTTTCGAGTGTACACGTAGAAATCCATGACCTCGAAGTTTCGCTTGCGTAGATTACCAATTAATCCTGCCCCTAACCACCTGAAATATCAATCATTGGTCAGCTCCCCACAAAATACCCACAAAATAATGACTCTGAAGTTTGCAACGTTGAGATTCAACGAAAAACATTTTTTCTATTGATTATTTATTGAATTTTGAAAATTGTGGCAATTTTTCGAGTCGATTGAGTTTTTTGGTTGCAAGAGAGGATCGTTTTAGGGGCCGGAGCAAGTATTGAATAATAATTATTGGCTCTGCTGAATAAATAACAGAATTTCGTTGCATTCCAACGATGGAAACTTATACGAGCAAAAAAAAACCCCCAAGACGATTTAGAATTAAATATATTGAAGAAAAAAAGAACGAGGCTCGGAGCCAGCTCCAAGTTCTTGTCCATCTACAGAATTTCCTCGCGGCTTTCTGTACTTCGATTACGATTTTTTCAATTCCACGATCTCCCATTCGTCCAGCAATCGCTTTTTTTAATTTCCTTCATATTTTTATAATTCATTGGCTCTTTATCTCTATGTCTTTGTCATCCTTATCGATATTTTTGCTCGCATTTTTCAACCATCGCTCTTGTGATAATATTCAATTAGTAATTCATGTAGAAAATTGAGATGAAGCTTTTACGATTTATACCTCGATCGCTTTGCATGAATATTCGATATTGTATTCGTAATCTGTGATTATCTTTCATTTTCGTACACATTTAACATTCACGGATATGTGAGATGGCAGTTTATATCTAAAAGTTCAATTTTTCTCTTCAATTATTAATAAATTAATGACCCAATTAATCGTAATTGGAAAATTAAGTTCGGACCAACGATTTTTTCCAATCAAAACCAATTTTAATTATTTGACGTTGTAGAAATGAAAAAAATGCTGATATTTTTATTTTTATTTTTAAGTTTATTCATGAAATTTTTAAAAAATTTTATTTATATTTATATTTATAAGAATTTTTTATTTTTCATCAAATATTTATAAAAATTTGATGTTCAAAAGTAACGAGGCGTGAAAAAATTCTCTAAACTGCCTGTCACATATGAACGTAATATTTGAATAAACATTCATGAGATGTTTATGCATATTTTATGACTTAACCATCTGTCTGGGTATTTTTATGAACTCGAGTTGGAAAGTTGAAGCTTTGACAACCAAAAACACGACGTGGGCGGAAGCGTTTTATTGCGTGTCATTGAAATTCTTTGAGTTTGTACTTTTTATCGATTTTTTCCATCGTGCATCTTTCCAGTCATTTCAAACAGGCACGTGATAAATGTTCACTCTAGTGAAAACTTTCCTTCGGTATATTCCTCTCTCTCGTGGATTTCCGAACATCTTTTCTTCATTTTTTTGGTACAAAAGAAAAGAAGAAAAGCAGGCGAATCTTTTAGTGGCAACTCGTGAAATTTTTATACAGAGGCTTTGTCGTTTTTCTCACAGAAACGAGTATTGCTGGGATTTTGGCTCATGTGACTCGATATCCTTTCGCCCACGTCCTGTTTCTTTACCATTTTTACACACTTTTCATATTTAACAAAAAACAAATCATGTATCCGTGACTTTTGAAAATAGTAGTCGAAAAATATTCACTAAAAATCGAGAAAAAGTATTTTTTACGTACAATCCAAATCATCATTGAGAACTTTTTTGTTTTTTTGTGGCGCTCCAGTTTGTTTTGATATCGAGAACGAAAAAAAAAACTATTTTTTCTCGCTGATTGCTTATTAATTAATTTGACATATTTAATTTTTTTTAAATTTGCGGTTTCATTGAGATGCAACAAATTTCCAGGAGCCAGTAACGAAGCAAATCACCGGGAGAGTTCAAATTCACGTTTGGTACGAGGCTGACAGACGCGAGCTCATTGTGTCTATTTTGGCAGCTGATGAACTTTGCACCCGAGATGACACCGGCCTACCGCCTCAAGCTTATGCGAAACTCGTTATTTTGCCACCTTGGTGAGTCTTTTAATTAAAAAATCCAAAATTCTGCATCAACTCAATTCGCAATTTTATTGATTTTCATTCCAAAATATTTTGCGTAATACGAATTTCTTTGACTTCCATTTGTTTCGATATAAAAATGCCAAATTCTTCAACTTTAGGAATTTCTTTGTTTTCATTCGAAAATTTGTTTCCCAAATTCTTCAACTCTGGACATTTTTTGAATTTCCGTTCGAAAATATGTTTGAGAATAAATATTGTGGATGGTTGAAAAATTTGTTGGTAAATTGTCATTTCAGCGGAGACCAGAGCACCCTCCAGACTGACGTGTCAAAATCGACACAAAATCCCATTTGGAACGCGAATCTGACGTTCCCTGGAATATCGGGTGAAGATTTGTTGGATCGTACGATTGATGTGACACTTTGGGACTGTTTACCGGATGGTGACACGACGTATCTTGGGGAATGTTCGGTGGACCTTCAGAATGCTTTCGAGACCGATCGAGCAGTCTGGTAAATATTCGATTGAAACCCCAAAAACGCATATAGAACGAGAAAAAAAAGCGAAAACAAGCCAGAACGAATATTCGATCGTATCGAATCGAAATTTCCTCGTTAATTATTGGTCCACATTGCGAATTGAAAACCTTGCGGGGTCCTCAATAAATAAAAATTAATAACTCGAGTTTTGTCCCATATCGACTCGGTCGTGTCTCGATTTTGAATAATTGAGAAGGAAAAAAAATGATAACAGGTATCGTTTGGAAGATCCGCGAGGTATACGTTCAGGAAAGTCGCCGTTCTGTTCGCCTCGGGGTTCGATATCGACGGAAATAGCGCAAAGACTTTTGCGACGTACAGAAATACGTGAGAGAAGTTACAGCGATGATACCCCAAGCGACAGTGGAAGTCCGGAGCCGTATTATCTCCATCCGGATCACGCTTGGCAAGCTAATTCGAGACGCGGCTCTAGTCAGTCCGAACAACTGGAGATCGAGCCGTACGAACTCAGCAAGGATTATAGCAGATCATTACCCGGCAGTCGAAGAAGCAGTTTCCAGAGTCAAGGAGGCACCGATAGCAAACGTAATTCCCCATTTTATTGCCCATCGACCTCGTTATCTCATTCCGATGCTTATTTTTATCATCATTAGCATATCTCAAATCTAATGAAAATAAAAGTAACGAGATTCCGTTAATAAATTCTTAGAAGCCGATTAAGCGAATCTGCAGAACAAAATAACATTTTTTCCTACCGTTGCATTTTTCCCTTAACGATGACATTTAAATTTTCCATCCACCTCCATTTTTTTCACATTCGTCCAATTTCCAGAGCCACACTCGAGACCCAGTCCACAAAATCATTTTAAAGCGACACTCAACCCAAAAACTCGTCCAATGTTAACAACACGCTGAACTCTTATGAGAGCTTTGGAAAAAAGAAAGAAAAAAATCGGTCAGGGACGATTGGATCGAAATAAACGGTTTCCTCGATTCTTCATCAATCTGAACCGCAACCAAGCAATTTGATTTTTAATTTGACCGATTTCGCGAATATGGGACATTCGCACTAAAGCAAAAAAAGGTCAATGCAGCTTTCTCCTGAATCTCTCTCCCAGTTTCAATTCCGTTCCTTCTCCAAGCAACTAAAAGCTAAAAAAAATCCCACTCAAAATATCTGCACCATGGTTTATTGCTTCGGGAACGAATTCCACAGCTGCGGCGAGTTTTTTTTTATCCCTACACGGAGAAAACGAAGTCGAAAATTATTACGAAATATACTAGGAATCCACTTACTTATTGTTGAACATTATTGTATTTTGAGGACAGTTCCGAAATTACAGCAATATCTCGAATGGCAGTGCGACAAATCGTTCCAAACAGCATAGTAAAACGTAATCATCAGATTAAAACCGAATTTACAATTTGGCATAGCAATTAAAGAAAATCGCAATGGTCATGGTAAACAAAACAATACGTGGGATAAAATTTCACACATGTTCGATATATATTCATATTGGGATTATAGAATTTTACTATGTCGACGTTTAAAATTTAAGATATTCTCACTCGAAACTAAATTCTTGTCTGACATAGTAAATTGTTCATGAAAACAAACCTGAAATTCATTATTGCGCGCATTACTGTTTCTTATTCATATAGAACTGTTTATAATTCATGCTAAGAAAAATTGTAAGTGTTAAAAAATACTATGCTGTTTTGCAATTGGTGCTACGATTCTTTTGCTTCTCAGCCTTCGTATAGGACATTTTCCCAAAACGTTTTATTTCTTACCAAACAAAACGAAACCATTTTCTCCGTGTAAAAGTAACTCAGGTCCTTGAGAAAAGAAAGAAAAATGGGAGAGCCTGTATCGACTGTTTTTAACAAAAAGCAACATTTGCGAGTTGCAGGAGGAAGCATGGGGGAAACGGACACATCGGTAGCTTATTACAACCGTGATCGGCGAAGGAGTTCTTGTACGAGGCATCCGCGTGATCACGACGAAATAATGAGATCGTTGAAGGCGGCAACTAAAGGAGAACTCGGGAGGACGATGAGCCTGACGGGCGACAAAAGACGCGGAAGCCGTGAGTTTTTTTCTCCATAATTCTCAACAAAACGTAACGAGGGGAAGCGAGCAAACGAATGACGAGAGACTGATCGGGACAAATTCTGAAATTCTAAAAAATTAAATAGCAAAATTATAAAACGATCGATTCTGATTTATTACTGAAAAAAAAAAACATTTTTACGTCGTCCAAAAATTCAGGAATTTTATGCTTTTAGCCTTTCCCTCGTTGCTCAATATTTACACTCGATAAATATGAATGAAAAAAAAAAGAATCTTAACCGTTGCTACCACCAATCATTGTTTCACGTCTTTCTCTCTCTTTCTCTTTCTCTTTGGCATTATTCCTTTCTGTCACTGCGTGTCTGATCGTCTTTCCTTCGCATATTCGCCAGTTACTAATAATTACATACATAAACATTAGGGGTGTGCGAATAGTGATCGAATCGAATCGGATCGAATATTAAAATTCGATCCAATTCTCGAATCGAATATTCGATGAATTTTCGATTCGATTTTCGAATCGAATATGCATCGATTTTTCGAGTGTTCGATAAATTTCCGAAAAATAGCGGATTTTTGCAAATCCTTTCGAGATTTTTTTCCGAATATTTTCGAAATAAAATCGAATATTTGAAGAAAAATCGGATATTTGAAAAAAAAATCGAATACTCGAAAAAATGTCACATATTCAAAAATATCGAATATTCGGTTTGAAATTCGAACGAAACAATTTGATTTGATTTGATGCCGAATATTCCAAGTTTTCAAATATTCGCACACCTCTAATAAACATATGTACTATATATAAATATATATACATAAGTGTTATGGAAAAATTGCACATATATTGTGACGTCTCTATGTTTCTCACACGACGAGCTATCGTCGGTTCATAATAATATCATAATTAATACTGCATCAAACGAGCATCCATTCGTCCACGATTATCTTCGTCGACGTCGTCGTCGTCGTCTCCCGTCTGTGTGCCATCGATCCTCCAAACAACAGTACGTGTCATCTGTGCTACCTTTGTTGTCTCTGTGCGCATTGCTTACATCTCACTACAGGCCGAAGCATCTTACGTCAAAGTTTAATTCTCCAATCCTGCAAATTCATGAAAACTTGAAAATTTCAATATTTTCTTCGTGAAATTAACCCTAGAACGGTAGACTTGTTAGTTTTTTTACCTATTCCGGTAATCTGGGGTCGCAAATGACCCAAATTTTTAAAAATTAATTTCTCAGGTAAAATTTACTGGAAAGGATATGACTCTGAAGTTTGCATCGTTGGAATGCAACGAAATTCATTTTTATCTTTGACAAAAATAATTATTCAAATGCAGATTGTAATTACGATGATAAAATGATCCATTTTTGCCATTCAAAAAGCATATTGGCTCGAAAAATTCGGATGACATTGAAAATTGAACGAATCTTCAATAAAATTCAATATTTTTCGATGCATTCCAACGTTGCAAACTTCAGCATCACGGAAAGTGCTCAACTTGAGCTCATTTTTTCGGTTTTTGATGCAGGATCGCGAAAGCCTGAGGCAATTTTGCTTGACGTCGAAAAATCAGTCGACGTTAAACGTTTAAAAACGGGAGAACGAAGGGAATGTCGCCTGGGGTCGTTCTTGACCCCAGGACACCGTTCTAGGGTTAAGAAAAATGGGAGACTCGACGTTGTGAATTTTTCGTTGCATTTTGTGGCGAAATATTTTGATTGCACGATGTTGGAATATCGCGAGAGATTCGGAACTTAAACTTTCATGTGAAATGCGTCATGAAACGCAGGGAATTACTATCCTCGTCTGTGTCACTCTGATCGCATATGTCTCCATCGTCCAAACCTCCAAACCTAGAGGAACATTTACCCACAAACATATACATTCATGAATGTTCCATGCCCATGACTTGCTGTCATCTGAGCCTGTACATTTGCACACGAACAAACTCCAACAATTGCTCCGATTAATTAAATACGAGAAGGACTTGTCACTGAAATTCTCTCTGTGAGAGAATTCTCTGGGTCTCGACAACTCACGGATCTCGGGGCATAAATTTCCATTATTGATCGTGCGTTTTTTCCCCTCATTTAGTAATTTTTTCGCGTGGGATCTCATTCCGCAAAACATTGGAAAAAATCTGTCCCGAATTTCATTTCCCGGTCGATATAATTTGTGATTTTTGTAATTAATTAAATTAATCAACTTCGGAGCATCTTTCGCGACATTTGATCACTGAATCAACTCAAATTTATTCTTCGCGCACACAAACGCACGCATTTACGTACACGTAGCAGTCACACGTTGTTCCTTAAATTCACCCTATCGCATCGTCATCAAGCGCTTTGACCGAGCGAACGAAACATCCTGTGTCGTCGGCCTTGACCTCGTGGATTTGAATTTACAAACTTCATCACTTTTATTATTATTTTTCTCTTCAGTTTGTCAACAATTTGTTCTCTTTTATTTATTTTTTTGAGTAAATTCACGTCTCGAGCAAAACGAAGCGGACAATGACTTCGGAGTTGGAAAAAAAATGCCAAATAAAACAATTGCAAGAATTTGAATCGACAAAACAATTTTGTGCTGCATCCCTGCAGTTTTTTAAGTGAATCCTGAAACACACGGACTCGTTTCCCTTTTTTTATTCACGTCGTGGTCATTGTTCGAAATGAAAGCAGAAAAAAATGAAGTTATTTTGATTTATTGTTACAAAAGTTCCCACTTGCGTTCATAATTAATCGTAAATCTCATTTGACTGTCGCTGAAGCCACTGTGCGAGCCATATCAATCACAAAAGCTGTCTATGCCGTGCGTGTTTTGCCAATTGATATGATTATTGACCAACAACATAAACGTTATCTAATTCACATGGTAAAAAAACTTTCGAACCTGCACAAGACACACAAAAAATTAACAGAAAACATTTGTTTTAAAGAAATTTTTTTTTAATTAAAAAAAAAATACACACACACGAAAAAAAATGATCGTTTGCTTGTGTGATCTGTCCTGCCTGACAGTTCGTTTCCACGACACAACACCAACACACCAACATTAAACGTAATATGTTTGATAATAATGAACCTGCTGGTTACTTAACTTTGCTATGTGATCGCGTTACCCGGATGCAATTTGTGAAGTTACTATATCGAGCCTAAAGTACGCCCAAGATTGGACGACACTCTGACGTCGTTATTAAAATCGGCAACAACGATTAATCATCGAAAACTTAGACACGAAAAAAAAAAACAAAAATCCTTTATCGCTTAATTCTCGACTCGATAAAATTGCTAAAAAATTTACGATGACTTGGAAAAACGAGAGCGAGAGTTCATTGGATTGGTGGAAGAAAACGAGTCTGTTTAAATTATTTCCGGACCCTTCAAAGTAGATTTTAGAGGATCGAGAACAAAAACAAACGTTTTTAATGGGAAATTTTGATTAGAAAAACTTGTGGATCCTGAACGCTCTCGACGTCAGACTGACGTCTGACCAAACGCGGACTTTGACTACTCGGCGTCGTTTGCTCTGTACGTTTCTCTCCATTTCTCTCTTTCTCTCTCTCCTCTCTCGCTCACTGTCTCTGTATATTTGTCTGTTACATATCCATGTGCTAAAAATATTGCACACGAAAAAACACTCACACACTCACACACACTCAGACGACATTTTTTTTGGAGATGAAAAAAAACAAGTAATGAGTATTCCATACTAATTGTGCAAAGGCTGTATCAGTGGTCGATGTGAAGCAAAGCAAAGTGAAAGGAAAAAAAATTGATATTAAAAAAAATGACTCGGGCTTAATGAGAAAAATAATTAAAAAAATGAGAAGAAAATTTGATGAAAATATTTGCATTCGTGAATTTTGTTTTTCGGGCCCTCGATCTCTCCCCTTTGTACGAACGTCTCGACGATAACGACGGAAAACGTTTTGGTCGTGAAAAATAAAATCAATATGCAATTTGAACGAAAAAAAAATCGAAAATGAAACAACAACAACGAAAAACGAAAATTTCGTTGCGATATTGTTCGCTCGGTCGAAACGCAATTAAATATCGATCGATGACCTTCACCACCACCAACCACCACCACCACGACATCAAAACCTCAGCACGAAATCTCGGGCCACCGGTTACCCGAGTCAACCAAGCAGAGTGCATAGTCCCAACAGTTACTGTGTGCCAGTGCGAGCCTGTTTCTCCGAGGACCGCTAATTCGGCCTCCTTCCCGCTACCGCACTCCGCACCATCCCGATTATAAACAAGCAACGCAATCTGTGTGTCCAACAACGTTTCAGGGCTACGGTAAGAATTTATACTCTCAAACTCTTTCTCTCTCACGCTCACTTTTCTTCTTCTATGCTTTGCTTTTTTAAGTTCATTTTATTTTTTCCGTATACTAATTATATTGCCTTATGCTTCACGTTAATTGTATCTCAAAACGGCGTTCACGAGTATTGGTAACAACATCCTTCATTCAAATCATTTTGGTTATTCAATTAAACGTCATTTAGCCACATTCTCGACACTCTACGTGGAGGAAAAATAATCTTTAAAAAACGCTGCAAATTCTTCAAGATTTAGCACGATCCTCAAAGATTCGTCTATGAGAAAGCCGAAATTACAAATTTTAGTACTTTTTAGAGGAAAATTTGAACATCGTGTGCTAAATCTTTTCAATTTGCAGTGTTTTTGAAAAAATAATTTCGACTATTTTTTTAGGGAGTTGAGAGGAACTGCAGACTTATAAACAATATTTGTTGGGAAATTTGCAAAAATTTATGCGGTTAGACGATTTTTTGAAAAACTCAAATTTTCGTGGAATTCGAATAATTGTAAAATTTTAATCGTTCAATCGATGTTTTCCAAATTCAAGACCAAACTCCCCATTATGATACTTCATTTGTATAAAAAAAAAAATGAAATGGCGGGAAATTTGACATTTTTAGCGTAATTTTGACATTTTTCGCACAATTTTGGATTGAAAATTGCGATTTATTTGAGAAACTCTCGCGGGGCGACAATATGGTCCAGAGTACTTTGATTTTATAGCAATTTTCGATATTATTTTCCAAATTTAAGACCAAACTTCCTATTATAATACTCGATTTATGAATGAAAACATTCATAATAAATCGTAAAATTTGCGGAGGTTGAGCAAGAATGGCTCCGCTTAAAAGAAAACAAATAAAAATATTGAAAATTAATTGTTTGATGCATAGAATTTATCGAAATTGGCGGGGAATTTGCCATTTTTGATGCAATTTTGACATTTTTCGCACAATTTCGGGTTAAAAATTGCGATTCATTTCATAAAATCTGTCAGGGCGACGATGTGGTCCAGGGGACTGAGATTTTATAGTAATTTTTTATATTATTTTCTCTCCACGTACCACCTACAGGTACTTTTGGAAATTCGTTGTACCACAGCATTCTGACATGCAGTCGAATTGACCCAAGCCAATTAGCGAGCTCAAAACTAGTAGTAAAATCGAAATTTCTTTATAAACCAATCACCCGAGTCGAGAGTGAGCAGTCTCGAAATTGGCTTGGATCAAAATGACCCTGGACAGGAAGACGGGGCTAAATCTTGCATCGTTATTGTTCTGCTTTTGCATCTGAATTTGGATTCAATTTAATGAATAAAGAAAAAAATTCGACGTCTAATTAAAATTGCGGCTCATTACGATTTTCGTAATGAGGTACGAAACGAATTTCATTTGGTTCATATTTCAATTATCGAAACTCCAATTTTCCTTTTGGTAAAATTCTCATCGAAAAATATTTCCGCGAATAAAAATAAAGTTGTAAAGAATCGACGAGTCGTTGAGGTTCGAAAAACCGAATGAAATTCTTCGAAATTCAATAAAAATTGATTCCAATCAAGTGATTATGTAATTAACATTAATTAATCATAAGCAATGTCCATCATAACATCATGAGCATCAATTAATCGGCGATGGAATTTTGTACTAATTAATTTACAATCCTAAGTATTTTTTGATTATTTTCGTATCAATTGTGCAAGTGATTTTATTTTGTGCAGCTGAAAAACGCAACAAAAACATTGTAATCCATCACATCGATATAGAAACGAAGGAAAATGATTTCGTAATTGTTTTGAAACTCTTGTTTATCATTAAGTTAATTTGCGTATCCATGTACGAAATTGTGTACCTTTATCCCTAAGAGGCTTACTCGTAGATACGTTGATTGCAACCAGTTGCTAAACCGCAGTCGTGTCACACACTTTAGGTAAGAGTCTATCAAAAAAAGGTACAGCTCGATCAACATATTTCTTTCATTTTTACTCCTCGTTATTTTTCAACATGGTTGTCGAACGAAATTCCTTATTATTTTTTCTCATCGTCTCTTAAAAACGTTAAGAATTTCAATGAACCCCATTCAATGGGTTTGCAAAGCTGCATTTCAAGTTTTGTTGTATCCTCCTCTCTCTTTTTCATCGTTTTTCATAAAATGCTAGTAGAAGTTTGACAAAAATTTAAAAAACCGTCTGAATCTTCAATTTATCGTCGAAAAAATCTGTGAAATTCAGTCTTTTTCTCTTTTCCTGTCCCCGACTGTTTCTCAAATCGATCGAAAGTGCATTCCGGTTCTCTAAAAATAACATAGTCGTAAATCGTCTATTAATATTTCTCTGAAAATCTCATCTCATTTTTCATTTGCTCTCTATGCCCCTCAGTAATTTTATTTCTCTCGGACTTTCATCCAATTTACAAGTTCTCGAGTCTTCTCTCAATCTCAGTCCTCTCTCATGCCTCTTTCTAGTGAAATTCTCGTTTCACATTCAAACTATTTTACTCGCAATACGACAAAAAGAACTCTCCCATTTCATTATTCCATCAAATTTTTCTTTCTGTCCGTTCGTCGCTCTCCGGAATAATAAAAACGAAAAGAAAAATAAAAAGTTGTAGTGAAAAAGAGAAATTCTTTGAGGTACAACAGAACGATATTCCGAGACATCGATTTATTTCGTTCTTTCAAGCTCTTTCATAATTTCATTCGACAACTAAAAACTATTTTCTTACGTAGGACGTGACGTAGATTTTTCCACATCTAGTTTACATTTTAAAACACGTGTAATGATCATTTCGTAAAACAGTAGAAAGCTTTTACTATATTTGTGCTTTGTGTGTCTTATCTTCTTGGGCTTTGTGGTGATTGGATGGAAATTGTCAATTTATATGTTTTTTCTATTGAATTATGAAATAATAAATAAATCAACTCAAGCATTATGACTCTGAAGTTTGCAACGTTGAGATTCAACGAAAAACATTTTCTCTATTGATTAATTATTACATTTTGAAAATCGTGGCAATTTTTCGAGTCAATTGAGTTTTTTGGTCGCAAGAGAGAATCGTTTTATCGGCCGGACCAAATATTCAATAATTATTATTGGCTCTGCTGTAGAAATAACAGAATTTCGTTGCATTCCAACGATGCAAACTTCAGGATCATCAAGCATTTTGATAATATACAATTTGATAACATAACGAATATTTGACGAGCATGGAAATAAAATTAATTAGAAAATTGGTAAATTTTAGGAAATTCTACGATCGATACGAATAATTATTATTTTCGCAGGCTATAAATCAATTATTGCGAAAATTTTAAATTCTCCCGAAGGATTGCAAAGATGTTGAAAACGGTTGGGGGAAATGGAAAGAGAAAAAGTTTAAAAAAAAAAAAAAATCGTAAACGTGACACAATTCGGAATCGTGTTGTCGGATCTTTTTCCTGAAATTGGGCTGTGAAGAAATTCTTCAGTGCCGAGTAGATTTGTGGCTTGAGATAAATCGGATTTGCAACTTTGGTCCTCGCTCTGAGAAGCTTGAAAAGAGCAATTGTGGTAGGGGAAGAAAAAAAGGAAAAAAAGAATTTATAAAACGGGCAAAGGAGAGCAAAGTTTAATTTAGAACTTTGGGATCCCATTGGTGTGATTCCGAAGGAAAAGTAATGCGGAGGAAGGTGAAGAAAAACACTGAAGCATGCCTCGCGAATTTACGTCAAGGGAAACGTTAAAGTCGTTGAGAATTTTTTCTCTATCCTCATTGGCCACTCGATTCTGCTAAATATATCTATATACTATTGTTCGTTCCAACGAAATTGCCATCTGCCTTCTCAAAGCCAACAGCAAACTTTTCCGATACCGAATTATCGTACCCTCATATTAGAGTTAAAAAAAGTTTTCAAGCCTCTAAGAAACGTGGTTTCGTTTTGAATTTAAAAAATGAAGAAATTAGAAAACTACGAGAGCCCAGATATTAAATCGTTAATTAATTTTCCCACTACATTGGCTGCAAAAATCGACAGCCAATAAAACGTCGCGAATATTTCGTCATTGGACATTTAATTGTCAGTGCAAAACGAACGTTATCATTGAATCGATTTTTTTTATTTGATCAGAAATAATTGAAAATTATTCAAAATATGGCAAAATGATTCATTTTCATTCGAGCTAAACTTTCAATGAAATACCATAAAAACTTTGGCCATGTCATTCCATAATAAGCCTAGATTACATCCTAATCTTCGGAGACGCGGGAGCAAATTTATTCCAGATTAAGACTGTTGACACGGGGAGCTCTGGGTGTTTGAATAAACTCTCAGAACATCTCAGAGCTGTCTCTCTTTTCGATGATGAGTTTTCGTAGCAACATCAAAGTGTCAATCTAGAGTAAAGTTTGTAAATTCACAAGATATTTGATTTCTCGAATTGTAACGATTCTTTTTACGAGTTTCTTTTGATGTAATTTTTGAAATTCATCAGAACGTTTAGGTTTTTTAATTATCTGGAAATCAATGATGGTTTTTAGAATGAAATTAGGGAGTTATTTAGTTACATGTCTGCTAGCTTTTGAAATGTATGAGGGAGAGTATTTTCTGGTAGCAGTAACAAACTCTGGTTGACGAAGTTTTGCCAAACACACTCGGAGGCCCAAAAAGTTATATCCTTCTCAATCTAGCAACGTCTACATCCCAGCTACACACATAACTAGTGTGTATAACGATAGATATGGGCAAAGAGTGTACAAGAGTGTGAGGAAACTCACTCAGGGGATAAATTTCCTCAGAGAGCTAAAGGAAAGAAGTGAGACCTCGTCGTACGTGTCGGAAGGTTGGCAAAGATTTCAAAAGCCTGCAATTTACCCTGAGTCCTGTATATATCAGATAAATGTCCATGGGGCATTTCGTGGGAGATTCAGAGTTCGTACACTGAGAATAAAATTTTGTTGGAAAAGACTCGACTAAACGATTTTTTTGAAAAATCACAAAAATGTAGTGCACCAAGAAGTATTCTGGAAAGTCTCTTCGAAAAGTAAATTTTAGTCAGTTCAATCGTAAAATTTGCTTGCAGTTTCGTTAGAAATGAAAAATATTGTTAAAAGAAGGAAAATCTTGAAATTATCAAAAAATATTTAGTTGACCGTATTCAACAAAATATCGACGTTTTTTTGACAAAATTTTATTTTCAGTGTACGATGGAACTTGCAAACTTTTTTCTCACTTACTCTCGTCGTATCATCAATTTTACAAATTACTAGTTTTTTCGCACATACTGCAAAATGCTGAATCAAGATTTTCGTCTGTATGTTGCCCATATTTTGAAAATCATACTGTTTTGTCAATAAAGTCTTGAAATTGTCACTTTATCTATCGATTGACAAATATTAGTCTCTGAAAAGTTGATCAGAAAATAAACTTTCGTTCAAGCATCTTATCGACAAGGGAAACTGGAAGAAATTTAATTTTATGTGATAAAATATCGACGATTGAGCCTGGAAGGAACGATATACGTGTGAGACAAGTTTTCTCGGACGTAACTCACAGTAGACTGGCAAAACTTTTTAGCGAACGTCACTAACTCGATTTGAGAGAGTTCCCTTACATATTTTTCGTTTCTCCAGCACGGGTCGGAAATAAATTCGCGACCAAGATACGAAAAAATTGTTATGGTGAGCTGGATATGTATTTTTTTTTTTCCCCATTATGAAAGAAGGGTGTGGAAAATATGTGGCAAGATCGCGACGTTACCAGGTGAACGATTCAGCGATGAAAAACTCGAATATTGGTTGCATCGTTGATAATAAAATAGGTTTCGTGTATCACAGGGCGAGGTGAGCGCAAAGACAGCATTGGACAATCGGGGGTTGGTTTTCCAGAACGACTTTACGATCGTAACAGCGAGTCCGACGAGGATGATAAATTAAGGTGAGCTTGCCACGAAAAAAAATTTGCAAAAGTCATTCTTTTTCTTCTAAAACTAATTTACAATTTCCACAATAAAATTGTAGCCAGCAATCGACGAAGGACGAGAATGGAGTTGAAATGAAATTAGGACCTGGTCAAGTTGTACCGAGAGGATTCAAACTCGCGAGTGGTGAATATTCTCATTTTTTTCTGCAAACTAAACAACCAGTTTTTCATTGTTTATAGGGACAAACAAAAATGTCGCAAAATTCACATTTTTTTATATAATTTTGACAACTTTTCCAGGAACTTAAGAGAAAGTATAGACTTTAACACAATATCTTTAAAAATTTGCAAAAATTGAAACGATTTGACAATTTTGCGAAAAACTCAGATTTTCGTAAAATTCGAAAAATCATAAAATTAAAATCGTTCGACCCACATTTCCCAAATTCAATACCAATTTTCTCATTATGATAGTCTATTTATTGAATAATAAAAATTAGTAAAGAATTTTCAAATTTTCGCAAGTTAGAGAGGTGGACAGACTTTTTTTGACAATTTAAAAATACCGTAACATCTGCATTTTTCTGTAGCTCAAACCGTTCTCGAGTTTCAAACGTTTTAATTAAAATAAAAATTGAAATTAATAATAATAATAATAATAAAATAAGTTAATAAAATAAATTAAATTAAATTAAATCAAAAAAATTAAAATCAAAAAAATAAAAATTGAAATTAAAACGTTTGAAACTCGAGAAGGGTTTGAGCTACAGAAAAATGCGGATTTTACGGTATTTTTACAGAACCAGAACACCCACACACACACGCATCCAGATATTTTTTCTATGGATATGATTTTTCGATGTTTTGGGAAATTTCAAACATATTGACATTGAAAACCGGGGGAAAAAAAAATTCACCGTCACACAATTTCCTCTGCGAGGAAGCGAAATATTGAAAAACGGAAAAACTTTTGTTGAAACGTGAGAAACGACGAGGAACGAGATAATTCATTAGTATAAATGTGATTCAAGGTGTGAACAACGGAGAAGTCAAGCTGGCCTTGTTTCTCAGCAAAGGTACTCTCGAGGTCGAGGTCATCTCAGCCCGAGATATATGTCCCGGCGAACGGGAGGAGCCAGGTAATGAGATGCAAATTACTTTTAATCACTGATTACAGAGAAACTTTTTTAAATGACTGTTTTTATTTGTATTTTATGTTTTTTTCAGATACTTACGTCAAGACTTATCTTCGTGACGGGGAGCGTTGGTTGCACAAACGAAAGACACGCGTCGTAAAACATTCGCGAACACCGCAATATCGTCAGACACTGAAATACGGAAGTTGCGACGCCCTCGGACGTAACTTGCTCGTTATGCTTTGGGAAAAAAAACAAGGATTCGAGAGCAATCAAGGTCTTGGCGGCGCAGAGGTCGACCTCGATTTATTGCCATTGACGAAATTAACTGTTGGCTGGTATCCGTTGTTCCCTATTCATACGCTCGGTACTCAAAACGCTGATTCCCCATGATGGTTGAGGGAAAAATGGGCCCTCGAAGCCGGCGAACTCGATCTTCGTCTGAGCCTTTTGCTCAAGGACGAAGGCGAGTCCGTCGTCAAGATAATCTCTTGATATGACAATCTCAAGGCCATAACAACGTTGACAATCGATCATTACTATTTAATTGATAAAAAAATGTCAAATTTTCAAAATTCTGTCATTCCTGTCGACGTATTTCCAATTTTTCGACATTCGATATTGCTCATTTAATCAAAAAATCAAGCCCACGAAATTTATCAGTTTCAAATTTCATTCAATTTCGAAATTCGTCTCTTAAGGATTTTCAATAGTTTTCAAAAAATTCCGCAACGAGCATTCGCTTCCAATTTTTTTTCAAATATAAAAAAAAATGAATAATTTTGCAAAAAATATATCCGAATTTCTCTGCAACATATTGGAGTCGATTTCCGTTTCTTTAGTTCCTTAGCAAATCGCTCGGTATCGAAATACTAATAAAATAAAATATATTGGCTATAAAAATAAATGGAAAGTATTCCTAACCGTGAGAATGGAATTTTCGTGTCAATCAATCTCCGATCGAAAGTGCGTTGCATCGTTTTAGTGACAAAAGAAAAACGAGGAACAAAAAAATTCAAGAGAATCGCTGTCAAGAAAAAAACACTCTTCTCGAAATTAGAGCGATCTTAAAAAAAAAGCCTCAATCCGACAATCAAAAAATGAATCAATCAACACAAAATAGTCATTAAACACAAATGTACGCTTAGGAATTCCCAAATAATTGAATCGAGAAAAATCGAGCAAATACCGTGAGAAAAAAAAGTCATTTTCGAGTCGTCGAGCATCTGATTGATCGCATTTTTATTTTCCGAGTGAAAATCAA
Source organism: Diadegma fenestrale (assembly GCA_037043255.1). Classification (NCBI taxonomy): domain Eukaryota; kingdom Metazoa; phylum Arthropoda; class Insecta; order Hymenoptera; family Ichneumonidae; genus Diadegma; species Diadegma fenestrale. The sequence goes on from CM073317.1 coordinate 9,776,854, forward strand.
TTATTTAGTAAATTTTGAGGCCCAATGGAACGAAATTGCAATGTGAAATATAAATTCTTGAGAAAAATCTGGAAGACTCAGATCATTTTGTCATCGGAGCTCGTTCTTGAGCCGGAAGAACCGTTCGAGTCCGCTCAACGGAGAATTAATTGGTGCGATCACAGCTGAGCACGCGATTCGATGAATAAACGACGAATCAACCAGAATTTCCCTCGTGAAACTGACAATCAATAAAAACAACGTGACTCCAATCGTATACGAGTAGAAAATACTGAAAGGATTTAAAATTAATTTGACGATACGTTGGGCAGGCACTCGCAGGACTACAAATAGAGAATTAAAACAATAATAATAATAATGATAATCAATTATAGTAATAATATGAATTCTGAAGCCTGAGCTGCTTAATAGAATAATCAACTGAACGATGCAACGATCCAAATTCCTCGAAACGATTTCGATCGATTGAACACAAAATAAATTTCGATAAATTCAATGAATTTCATCATTTCGGGACGGTGAGAAGGAAAAACGAACCATTGCTTAATTAATTGAAAAAAAAAACAAAGAAACAAGAAACGTGTCGAAGTTTATTGATAAATTATAGCGATGAACTATTTCAGTGCCGAAACAATATTTTTATCTGCAAAACTAAATGGAATCGGGTTCCTTCCAACTGTACGGACAAAAATATATTAAAAATATATGGAAACGTGTGTATGGGCGATAAATCGACGATATTCGTACACCAGAGCGATGATGTATTTTTGTAGAAAATGTTTAAAGTATTCCTGTCATTTTTCGTCCGACACGCCGTCCCGATTAAATAATCGATAATAAATTTTGAAAAACTCAACAAAAACCATCGAGGTTGATACGAAAAAATGTCTATTGAAGAAAGAAAAACGAATAGAAACTTAAGCAATACGACGCGAATAAATACCGGAATGATTCTATTAGCAATAAAGCTGTACCTGGGCACGTCTCGATGGACGAAGGAACAGAGAAAAGTGATCAATTCAAAACACACTAGAATGACGAGAAAAAACAACAACACGATGAAATCTTCGGGGGAGTAATTTTCATCGGAAAATAAACGAAATACGAGATACAAAATCATTTTTATTTTTGAATTATTAAATTCATACTGATCAAATGGTTAAGTCGACGCGTGTCTGTCATGGTCGAGAGAATTGACGTTGAAAAAATCAAGAGATTTATCGAAGGGTCTGTTTTTCCCGAAACTTGGCAGTGGAAATTTGTCGGTGGTGAAACGAAGTGATAAAAATCAACACGAGAGTCGATCGATATCGTGATAAATGCCAATGTCTGCAATTACCTGGTTGATCCAGTTTTGGATTCGATCGATTCTCGAGTGAATTATTCAGAAGAGATTTGTATGGCGAAACTGGTGACGGAAAGAAAAATTCGCGCCAGTTTCGAATCCTCGATCGAGGAATATGAAAAATTTCGAAGTATTGCGACGTTTCGTTTTTTTTTCAACGACAACAAAATTGGGAAGAAAGTTGGATTTTTTAATCACGATATCGAGAAAAATGTTCGAAATTTTTCATATTCTTGCGATTACTTAGTAAATTAATTATTATGATCGTGGTTGAGCAAAATCCCTGCTGCGATGACACTCGCTGGTCGAGTCTCTCAGGAAAGCAGCGTGGATATTGCGAACCGAAGAAAGTAAAAATAAAGTAAATGCTTGGTGGCCAATTCTCAAGTAGCGAAAATGATAAAATCTCGAAAAATTAAGTATTACGAAAAAATTAAGAAACAAAACCAATGATTGATGTTCTAGAAAGTCGCACAATTTTTGCAGCTCTTTATTAGACTGAAAATCAACTAATTTCATGAACGAATATTCTTCCGACATCATAAATGTATCGATTTTAATATCCTCAACGTTCGTCATTTATTTTGAACATTTAAATCAATGAAAATAGAAAATTGAAAAATTCTAGAAAATGACGAATAAAAAGTGACAACTTTTGAAATTTCTACAATACGCAAAAGCGTATTGCCTAATTATTTCGTTTTTCCATAAATGTCACGCGATCGTCTATGAAATTTCGCGGGAAAAAATTCAAATTCTCGATCCTAACGATTCATTAAAATCTGCGTAAGCATCTGTTGGGAAACATACCCAAATCGGTCTAAAAAAGTTCTCTGCGCTCACCTCGCCTAACGAATGAGAATAGAAAGAAAAAAAAAGGGCAGGCGGATTATTTGGGAGTCGGTAAACGCTCCGAACGTGATAAATCGTATAATACGTATATTTAATAATAATTATCAACGGATACAGACGTTTAACGATGAAATACGATAATAATGATGAATGTAATTTAATTAAACAAGATTTGAAATATTCGGCGAGCAGAAAAAAAGGTCAAGCATCGAAAAGCACGAGAGGAAAAAAAATGCATGCTCAAAAACTTTTTTTTTCCACAATCCAGAAATGCTTCGGATTTCTTACGAAAACGAGTACGTTTGATGCTTAAAATATATATTTATTTATATTTTGTCTGTCGTCGCAGTTTTCGTCGAAATTCAAACAGTGCGACTCTTCGTAATCGATTCAAAGTTGTACGAAGTTTTTAAAAAATCCATTGAATCTATAATTTCGCAATGCAACGCGTGGGAAAACGATTGATTTTCCATTTTTTATTTCGACCATCGATATTTGCAAATAATTCTTTTCCTTTGCAAAAAATTATTCATAAATGGGAATATAAACGTGAAGAAAAAAATTGCGTTCGAAGCTTGACACGAAAACTCATTAAAATTGAATAATTTGTGCGAAAATACGTTTACGAAAGTCACAGCGAGGGGAGGAATCTATAAAAAGTCATAACGGCCTAGAAAATTGTTTGGGAGAGTGAGGTGGAGGGAGTAAAATAATTATGAAATAAATTGAAAATTATAATGACTATGATAATGATAATAATAAAAATAAAAATGATAACAACGCGTTGAAATAATTGATCGCCGGGACAATCTTCCAGACGAGGTCGCAATCAATTAATCGAAAGTGCACAAAGATAAATATTGTCCTTTTTAGAAAACGAGCCAAGTTCCTCGATCTTTAAAACGTTCTGTGCATATGAAATAGAAAAAATGTGTTTTTTCTACTCTAACATCGAAAATAGTACGCGATCTCTATTTTTACTCTACATAAGAAATTTAACGATCCACGAAAATATAAAAATCACTCGAAATAATGTAGAATTAGGTGAAAAATTTATCGGAGTAATTTCTTTGACGCTGCTTTAGAACGGAGAAATTTTCCTTGATCAATCGACTGGAGAAAATGGAAAATTCTTTTTCCGATAGCCGGGACTCTCTTGAAGATTTATTTAAACTTTCCAATGGCTCTTCATCGATTTCGAAAGCGTGGAAAATAAAAAAATTGTTTCCAACACGCGCTGTAACCAAAAAATCGACATAGCGATCTAAACTTCCATGAAATCCTTGAGGAAATGGCTTCAACAGATTCTAAAATTCATCACCGACGCTATGCGAATGATACAAAAAAAATGAATCACTAATTCATCGAGCGTTTCACGTTGAAGCTAAATGCGAAAATCTTAAATTATTCTTCATTTTTTCTCGAGGCCAATAAGTTTTTGTGAATTTCTCAATTTTGCTATTGATGAAATTTCTACAACGAGATTCCAATTTCTTTTTTTTTCCATCCAACAGCCAACTTTGGGCCATGAAAATTACAACGAACGACGAATAACATATTTTTTGAAAAAAGAAAAAATAACAATTTTGCTTATCGGCCGAAAGAATGAGAATAACTTTTCGGAATGAAAATTTTGTCACGTTTTACATGCCTAAAAACCACAAACTTCCACATTAAAAACTTCGGATCCGAGAGTCTCTTGAGAAATCATAAATTATTCAGACCTAATATATACAAAAATATACGTACATAAATATATTTCGATCGGTGATAATCGCTCTTTAACATAATTGAACGAAATTGAAAGCTTTAACCTAAATTAGATATTATCTCGAATCGCATATGCAAAAAAAACAACCTCAATGACAAGTCGACACTTCAAATTTTCCCAAAATCCCCAACGTCAGCTTTTCGATCGATAGAAATTTCAATAAAAAGATTATCGATCGAAAATTCTTTTCTCATGATTTTTATAGTCAAGACTTGTCCTCTAATTTTCGATTATTTTCATAAACAAAGAATCTGTCCCAGAAACGATTAAAACGAATTCTCGGCGTTCCAACTTTGGGACATCGAGGTCGAATTTTGTTTGCGTAATAAAATCGCATAAAAATTTCCTTTACAAGTCAACCACGTCCGAAATGTGCTACGAAAATCTTCCGCAAAAAATAAAAACCAATGTCATTGACGATGTTGAAGTATGCAACGTTGGAATGCAACGAAATTCGGTTTTTTCTTGAGCAAAACTCAAGTTTTTTATTCGATATTTAATCAGGAAAATAAAACGATCGTTTTTCAGGATTCAATCACCAAATTTATACGAAACTTGGCTTTTCACTGGAAATTTAACAAGAAATGAAGGGAAAAAGTATTTTTCGTTGGATCATCCCAACGTTGCGAACTTTAGTGTCATTTATTATTGTCGTTCTCCAACAAGCCAGTTGTGAAGGTGAAGGTTTTCAATTTAAAAACTCCAGACGTTGGGGAATAAAAAGAAAAAATGAAACTGAACGATGCAAAATGAGAAAAAATGAGACGAGCTGTACTTTGTCTAAAAATATGAAAAAAAAAAAAACAACAACAACAACAAAAAACGCTGGAAAAACAAAAATTTATATTTCATAAATCTCAAACTCTTTGCCTAACTAGTGTGAAAAACTATATAATATTTTCTACATACGACGAGTAAAGAAAATATAAATACATCAGGCCTAGATACTGTATCGACTCGAGAAATAAAATATAACGATAACGACTTTTTCGACCTACCGTATCTACTTTGACAATCGAAACTATTAGAGCGCAACTTGCACTAATAATAATTAATTAAAATCTTACTATAAATACGCTGTATGCATACGCTATATTATTTTATTGTCACATTCGTATGGATTGTAAAGCATATATTTACATGTGAATGGATACTTTATAGAGACTATGCGAAAATATGGCATAAATATAAATAATCACTAGATAATTATTAAGTCTGTCTGCTAAAATGGTAGATTTCGATTTCGCACAATGTCAACGTGTCCGAAATTGATGAAAATTCCGAAAATCGTAGATTTTGCTATCGCTGAATAAACATTTTAATTACGATTTTTCCTTGCACGTTTTATAAGTTCGGTCTCGATCGATTTCGCGATAAGCACCGAATTGTTTTTCAAGAAATTGCCTGAATTCCAAGCTTTTTGTACGAACGAATTTGATAACGTAATAAAAAGGTTTCATGTTTGAAATTGATAAATTTGGAGAGAAAATTAAAGAAGCATTTATGCCATTTGTTCAATCGTTCCAAGTTTCGTTGGCGATGTTAATTTTCAAACAGAAATGATTGTGCGAGGAAAAATGGGGAGTACGTTAAGCACTTGAACGAGAACAAAAATTAATCGCGATAAGAAATAAGATAAAATTCATTCGTATTTAAAAATCGAATCCAAGCAACGGCCTCTTCCCTGCATATCTGTGTTGTACTTGTTATTAGGTGTCTGACAATCTACAATAAGTGCTCCGAAAAATTACGGTCCATCGAATCGAGAGATGGATGCAGAGCAATGAAAAAAAAAATGTTCAATAAAATGTAAAAACAAGGAAAAGAAGCAAATCCACGTTTTCCACTGCGTGACAAAACGGTGGAGAAAAAAAAATGTATTGACGACCGTATCAAAACGTCGATGAAACTCAAAAGTGAAGGTTTTTTCCAACTCGATACAAAGACGAAAAAAAACTGTCAAAAACACGCTTCGTCCTTGTTGAGAGGCGAAAATAAAATCGCTCGTAAATTATTACTATAGAAAATAGACCAAATCCTTCAGGAAGAAAGAAATAATTGAGTTACGAGAATAATGTCAGACGATTTAGAGACAGTAACGAAATTTGGGCAACCGTTTGACCGCACGAATGAAACTCTTGAGCAAAACAAAAGAGCAGAAACGAATTTTCATCTAAAATTGGGGAAAATTATGAATAAAATCACGAGGCATGCAAAAAAGGTAAAAAAACAATAATTATCCGGGACCCAAACGACGTACTGGCGAAGCAGAACGTTAAATAAGACTATCATAGTATCCATCATAGTACACGTAGACTTAATTACTAATTATCGTTGCTTTAACGTTCAATTAAATTGTCGACTGATGCAAAAATATTTTAAACGATATTTGCGTGACGAAATGTACTCGAAATCTCCAGAACGACATGAAAAAATGTTCTCGTTTACCCTGAAAACAGTCCAATTTCGTTTAAATAATATTTATCAGTATAAATAGTATTTAAGTTTAAGTTAAGAGAAAATTTATCGATAATGTTTTAATGATAAATTTAGCCGCATACAGAAAGGCGAGGGGAGGGAAAGGAGCCCTTAATACACTTAGCTAAATCTAAATTAGTCCATTGAACTCGATTGTCAATGACACGACGATTGCCATTTAAAAATATTACGAAAAGATCAAAAATCTGATGAGAAATTAATGTGATGTTCTTATGTGTTGAATGTTGGTTGTGTCGCACGCGTGAAAACAAAAGTATATAAAAATATACATCTAAATATTATTCGCGTGTTTTAGGCTATTCCGAATCCAGATTTTTCCAAAGAAATATTCAAAATGTGTATCAAAACCGCGAGCGAAAGAATAATGGAAAGAAAAAATCAGTCGATTTGACAATTATATTTCAATGATTATCGATTTTTCAACGAATTACGGAATTTTACAACCAAATTTTCCAATTATTTCGTACACAAAACAGCAACTTTTTTTCTCGTACCAAATAGTTAAGGAATTTGGCTACATACGACAATGTGATAAGAATTCAATAAAATTTGGTGATAACATTCTTAAGCATCAAATACAATGAAACAATTTTTTTCTAATTTTTTGTCTACATAGTTGGCGAATAATTCGAGTTTACAATATGCAAAAGATATTCCTATATATATCTGAATCCTATGCTTATGCATGTAAACTCTCGTGTTCAATTACTCGATAACTGTGTAGAAGAAAAATGTCAAAAAATTTGAATATTCATATTTAATACTAAAGAATATCCTCACCAAATTTCATTGAATTCTAATCATTTCGAAATTTCGTATGCTTTTAACATGGCAACATTGTTGTGTAGCCACCCTCCTTAATAATTTTCATCCTCAATTCATTTTTTATGTTGGATCTAACAAGATCCCGATGCAGGAAAAAACTGATTAGATTGGGAACGAAATACGTTATTTTCAAAATTCCTAGTAACCCCTTAAAGAATGGTGAATTGTGTTCGCTGTGAAAAGTCGAAACATAAGAAAATTTTTGGTATTTTTTTAAACCAGTTTTCTGGCACTTTTTTCTTTCCACTGTTCATGGGAAAGAAGCCGAAATATAGTATGAAAAATGGATTTTATGAATGAAAGTCACTTGAAAGAGTCAAAATACAAAAAAAAAAATTCGGTCTGATGGAAAAAAACAGTGGCCAGCGAGAGTGACGAGCGTTGAAAGAGAAAAAGCGTGTTTGTGGACACCAAGAAAATAGTAATTTAATGAAAAAGACAAGAGATAGAGGGAGGAGAAAATTGTAAAGTTGAAGAAACAAAGCTGCGGTCTAAGAACGATTGTTTAAACGATATAATTATTTATTAACATATAAATGAGTGGAGAGAAGAAAATCGAAGAAGGATAACGGACGAGAGTTTACATAATCGATATAACGTTATCCCTCGAGCGGGACGTTGAAAGTTTAAATTCGTATATATCAGAGGACTGGAGAATGACTGATTTTTGTAGTAAACGCGTATATAATTGTGTATTAATGATTATATTTAAAAGAATAAAATAAAAGAGAAAAAAATGAAATATCCAATGAGAATGAAGCGAGAGATGGAACAATGTAAAAATAAACATCAACTGTGAAATAAAAATACACCACCAACACTGGAACCATCATTTTTGAAAAAAAAAAAATTCAACCCTGAGATGCTGAGGTTTCGTGACGAATTCTCGTAGATCTTGCAATTCTGAGTGATGCAGAAAGTCTGCGTGAACTCGTGAAGAGTCAGTTCTAGCCTGTTGCGTTCCTGGGAAAATTTTCAGCCACACTATTTGTGAAAAAAATGACTAAAACATTGCTGAGAGTAAAATGTTGAACGCGCCAGTTTCTCAGTCGGTAAGTACCAATTTTTTTTACTAGCGAGAGCTTCCTTACCGACCGTGAGTAACAAATATATCTCACGACGCAACGACGAACGATAATGATAATAATAACAATTGACGAATTTCGGGGAATTCCAGTTCGCTCTTGCCATCTACCACGGTCTATCTCTGTTCTTTGCTTTTATTTTGGCGCAGCCACCGACTGAGCACTCGAGACTCGAGATTAGATGAGATAAGACGTGGAGCTATGGAACAAAGGCGCGTCGAAGTCAAAACTCTTGCACTTCTGACAGTTGAGTAGTGCATCGAAGAGATTCAAAGAGAATAATAGTTTGTTCGCGTAATTTTCGATACTGCAGGATGATCGATTGATCAACGTCGGAAAATTATAAAATTTTGCACAGTGCAGAGTATGATCGCGACCTAAAGTTCGAAAGCGAAACGGCGGCGGCGTCATTGTGACGTCACTTGCGACGCAATTTTATCAATTGTTTTGAAAAGTGCGAAACGCAAGAAAGCCTTCAACGGTTTTACTAAACTCAGTGAAAAGGATTGAACTTTGAATTGCTAACATGCGATTTGAACGAAAATCATCGAACAGCGGCGATTTTCCGATCGGAATAATTCGTGGACGGGGACACGAAGAATTCCTTTGTATTCTGTGCGCGACTGGAGAAATTTTACAGGATTTCGAAGCTCACATCGAGGCTCCTCGACACGTAAGTGCGATTGAACAATTTCGTTTGCTTTTTGGTTTCGATGAGGATGAGATCAATTACAAAACTTGCAACGCGAGCATCGATTGGACAGGCCTTAGAACACATGCCAATTGGCACAAAATTGCTTCCTCGAATGAGACAAGCGTTTCCGGTGCCGCGGCAACTACGAAAGATGCTGAAGAGGCTGTTGCGTGCGATCCGAAATTATCGGTCGTTGCGAGGGTCAGAAAAAATCCAACAGTTTCCAGCTTGGCTGAAAGTTTGCGAAATTGCACTTTCCCAGCCTCAGCGACACGAAATAATGTCCCCGAAATTCGTCCTCCTGACGATTGCATCATCATCCTCGGCAAATTCGATTTCTGTTGCAAAATCTGTCGCATTCTGTTCGGCGATCATACTTCCATTCAAATTCACCTCCAAGGAGAAAAACATTTCACAGCGTCGCAAAAATCTAAAGTCGTAAAGCCAAGGGGACTCCATTACGATTGCTTGAGTTGCAAATGCTCCATTCCGAGCTTGGCGAGAGTTCCGTTTCACGTTTTTGGGAGTCAGCATAAAAAAACGAGTCCAGCGTCAAATTCTCTTTGGAAATCGTATTCGAGGCAGTTGGGACGCAATTACGTTGCCCGAATCGATCAAGCCGATTATTACTGCATGATTTGTGACGCGACAATTTTGACGCCGGACAATCTCGATCAACATCTTGCAACCAAAAGGCATTCCGACTCGCTCGCCAAATACGGATGCCAGGAATTCGTCGCACCGAGACATCGTTCCGATGAATTTGTCTGCAATTGTTGCGACTGCGCCATTCCGGACTTTGAAAGCCTTTGCATTCACATCGCAAGTCGCAGACACTCCAAGAATGCCGTGGTCAAAAGATCGGACATAGGTACGGATGAAAATTTTGTTTGCATGGCTATTTCACGATCTTCGGCTAGGCTGGGATTTGAAATGACTCTGAAGTTTGCAAGGTTGAGATTCAACGAAAAATATTGTTTCTATTAATTATTTATTGAACTTTGAAAATCGTGGCTATTTTTCGTCTCGATTTAGTTTTTGGGACTCGAGAGACGATCGTTTTAGGGCCCGGGCCAAATATTGAATAATAATTATGAGCTCTGGTTAAGAAAAAACAGAATTTCGTTGCATTCCAATGATGCAAACTTCAGCATCATGATTCGAATCAAGTTTCACATTGGCTTTACGCACTTTTTTCATTGTTTGTTCCATTTTGAAAACAATTACAATTTTCGAATTTGTGTTCAGAAGCTGAAAAATTATCGTTTTGTCCTGATTAAATATGGAAAAAGAATCTTGACCTTTGAGAAAAAAAAAACAGGATTTTCGTTGCATTCCAACTCGATGCAAACTCCAACATTTTCTTTTTTTTTCGTATTTCTTTAGTTATAATTTTATTCAATCGAAAATGAATATTTGCATTTTTACCGCTGATAATGGATGGCCATGGATGTACAAACAACTAAAAATTAATCGATTTTTCCAATCGTTCAGAAACGGAAAATGAGACCATTACAGATGGAAATATTTTTCAGAGCGTTTGATGATTTAACAAGATTCTTTCCGATTTTCATTACGATTCTTGAAATTTAACGCCGTTGAACTTTGCAACGTTGAGATTCAACGAAAAACATTTTTGCTATTGATTCTTTATCGAATTTTGAAAATCGTGGCACTTTTTCGAGTTGACTGAGTTTTTTGGTCGCAAGAGAGAATCGTTTTATTGGCCGGACCAAATATTGAATAGGAATTATTGGCTCTGCTGAAGAAATAACAGAATTTCGTTGCATTCCAACGATGCAAGCTTCAGGATCATGAAGTTTGCTTCGTTGGAATGCAACGAAAATTGACTATTTGTTGAATAAGAGCACGAAATTTTCATACAGTATTTGTCAAAGACAAGGGGACAGTCATTTTTGCCATTTGAAAACTGAATTTTCTAGAAAAATCGAAAAGAGTGCATGACTTATCAAAATTTGCCTTGTATCCTAACGATGCAAACTTCTATATCATGAAATTTCGAGGTTTCTGCAAAAGCAAGTGGCATTTTCCTCACGAATGAAAATTCTTTCCACCTCCGTCGGTTCGGCAACGATTTTTTACTAATGGGCGATATTGCTTTTGTAGAGAAACTGCTGAAGGAGCGCGACGAGAGATGGAGAAATAAAAACGATCAAGAGAAAGAAGCAGCGAGAAAGCAAACCGAAAAAAAAGATGGGGCATCGTCGTTGCTGATTTCGGCGCTGCGCAAGGCGGCAGGAATTCCTCAAGCAGAAAATTTAAACAACGTTGATGTAGATGTAGATTTGATTTTAAGAATGAGAGACAAGCTCCAGGTTTTGGTGAAGTTTGCGGGACTTTGTGCAACGGAAATTGGTCCGGACGGGGCGAGCGAGTATCGTTGCATGGTTTGCAAGAAAAAAATTGGTGGAGAGTCACTTCTGGTTGAGCATTTCCATAGTCTCGAGCATTACGAAGCGTACAAAAGCGTGAGGGAAATGGGTTTGAATCACGAACTCGTTGGGGAAACGAACAGCGACAACGACCTCGTCGAAGAGTTTTTGGAGGAGGAATCGGAGGACGCAATTCATTGTTACGCTTGTGACATGGAGATCGACAACTTGGACGAGTCGATAGAATGCCACATCGGAAAAAAAAGCCACGTCGAGAAACGGGACTGGATGCGGCAGAAAAATCGTCTGCTGTTCATGGCCGACCTGGCGCCGAATCTTGGCTGCGATTGGTACGACATGGATAAATATTTTTGTGCGCTTTGCGACGTAAATTTCGAGACGGAATTCGAATTCGTCCAGCACGAGAAAAGCCTCGAGCACGAGATCGTCGCTAAAAATGCCGATTGTCTCTTTCGTCCTTTGACTCATGATTTTTGCTCCGACTGCTCGATCCTCTGGTACGGCGACTGCGTCGAACATGCACGACATGCCAAAACCTCCCGACACAATGAATTTCAATCACGGAAAGCAAAATCCTCCAAAGTCTCCGAATCTTTCTCCGACAATGATTTCATAACGTCGATGTTGAAGTTCCTGCGTCTTCCGAACCAGTGGCTCGATGGCAATCGATCAATGATTCTAGAGGATTTCAAAGACGTCGTCGCATCTTCTTTCCCGAACGCAAAAATCATAATAACCGAAACCATCCAAACCTTATGCGGGAAGGGATGCAACATTTTTCTTAGTTTCGGTGAGTTGTACGTTTTCTTTCAGCCCATTTACATTTCTTTCACGATGTTGAAGTTTCCATAGTTGGAATGCAACGAAATTCGGGTTTTTCTTGATCAGAGCTCATGATTCTCGTTCAATATTCCGTCCGGACACTAGAGCGTTCTTTTTTATAGAATCGAACCAGAAAATCAGTACGAAAATTCTCATTGTTTTCGAAATTCAACAAAAAAATGCATAGGAAAAGAATTTTTCGTTGGACCCCAACGTTGCGAACTTCAGTTTCATTTTTTTCACCAGTAATTCGTCCATGAATATAAAAAACAAAAAAATAATCGAAAAAATACTGACGCAAGGGAAAAGAGACGAAATTTTGAGTCCAGGTTAGCGATACTGTGTATATTTGGCGTTTTTAGATGAAACGAATGTGAAAACGTTATTGTTGCAGGCTCCACAGGGGAATCCGTTAGATTTTCGGACAATCGAATCGATTCCTTTGCACGTGCAATCACGGTCGCTTTGGGCTCGCATTTTCAAACGAAAACAATCAGCGCAGCCTACAAAATGAGCCGGGTCACTTTGAAAAAATGGGAGCAAGTCGCTATCAATGAAAATGCTCCACGAAGCAACATAACGGCGCTTCATGTTTCCAGTCAGTATGTCGTGAACATCCGGTTGTGCAATGACATCAAGATCGATCGTTCAGAATTCTTTGGGTAAAAAAAAAAAAATTTCTAAATATAATTATTTAAAAATATAAATTATCATTACATATAATATATAAATATAAATAATGAAATGAATGAATAAATAATAAATTAAAAATATACACAAATATAATTGGAAAATATAAATATTAATTATTTATAAACATAAATATCGGTTAATGAATTTTTATTGATACGTTTCAATTTATTTTTCTGTAACGTTCAACGAAAAATTATATTCTCGATTATTCCAACAGCTTTTTAGCCAGTGTGAGTGAAAACTTCAGAGAAACGGAGCGAACGATAACGACGCTGCAGGCTCAAGCTCTAAGGCCGGAGCACGAAATCCAAAATATATCAATCAGCGAGCTGATCATTTTTTTTCTCCAACACAAATCTTGGTTTCCTCCAATATCGGAATTTGTAGAACTCTCGGGAGTCACGGTGGACTTCAAGCCTGGCAAGTTCGGATTTTTTCACACTGATTAACGTGTTTTTTTTTCTAATAACAGGGAAACCGTGGAAATATTATTAAAAACCATTTTGGACAATGTCAAGAAAATCGTTTACTCTTTGAGCCGCAACTTTTTGCTCCAGGTCCTCGAAAATTAACGAAACGCTTGTTTAAAAAATAAACCGAATTCTAACGAATGCTCAATTATTTTTTCAGGCTGGCACAGGATGATTACGAAATCCGATGGTCGAGTGACTTGGCATTACAAGACAATGAAAGTAATGATTGAATTCCATAGATTTTGGGCAAATTTTGATTATCACCATGAGGTGGTGTGTCCATGGATTGGGAAGACCATGAAAAAACAGGATTTCAGAAATCTCACGTCCGAGAAATCGCGCGATTGGGACAATGACGAATTTTCTACGCCACTGAGCGTTCAGAGTGAATTTGGCCTTATGGAGAACAAAACGAAAAAAGTTAGCAAAGCTGAATTAATCGCATTCCGACGATATTGCGCCTTCGTCGTTGACAGCTTCGAAAAAAGTTTAAAGGGCAATCCAGGATTGTCAATCACAAAAACTCCGGAACATTCATAAACGCATTGTTTTTGTTCCATTTTTTTTGTCTTTTTTTTTCATTTTGGCGCGAATTTAATTCGCTGTTTCTTTACGCCAACGATTATCTGTTAAAGTATCTTTATGATTTCAAATTTTTTAAGTGCAAAGCCTCCGAATTACGAAGGAAAATAAAATTATTCGCGAAAACGACAATTGATGTATTTTTTTCGTGAACTTTTGAACAGAAAAATCAAAATCTAATACAAGAAATCGGCTTTGAATCCGTTTTACGTGATAACTTCGCCGGTTGGAATTCCCATTCACACGGAAATCGAACAAAAATGATTGACAGGCTTGAAAATCGCAAAAATCTTCACTTTTAGTGAACACAGCCGAGTCAAAACGTGCTCGGATTTTTTTCGGTATTTTTCTACATTTATTTGGTTCAAATTCAAAAAATTTGCATTATTTTGCTTATGTGCGATATTCAAACAGGTAAGACAAACATTTGGGAGTTGTTGTTGATTCAGACTCGAAAAAAAAGTTTCGTTTTTTGGAATTTTATTATGAAAAAATGTCGAAATAAAAGTTTTACAAAAGTGTATCAAAAAGTCCTCTGAATCCATAATGGGAAAAAAGTTTTGAAAGGTCAATGAGAAATAGGAACGCCCGTGACGATGGGTTTGGGTCTGCCCTTGAAAATGAGTTTTTTTTTCACGATCGCTTCTACGATGTATTCGGTTTTTGAAGTCCCTTCATTTGCCCCGTCGTCGATCCCATCGCCGTCTTCGTTTCGTCGAATTTTCTTCAACACGGCAAACGGTTTCGGGAGCGCAGTTTCCTTTCCGTACAGCACATGAACTCCTATTATCAGGAGGGGAATCCCTTCAATCGTAAAGTGCAAATCACCGACGAATTTGCTGTTTTCAATGTTGCCGGTAGAGTGCGACAAGTCGCCTTGCAACTCGATTATCGCCCATTCCCCCAGCGTACCGTCCTGCCTGCACCCACAGAAAACAAAATAAATGAGACGAATTCGCGCGGGCTGGATACGTCGTTCGATGACAAAAAACATAACCTCTTAATCGGAACGATCATGTTTTATTCTGTCACACTACCCAAACAGAAAAATTCACAATGAATAACTGCTCGGAAGACGATAAATAAATAAATATTAATTCAAAAGGACTGACGTCCTGACACTTGTTGTTTATAATTCACAGGCCGAAACGCAGCTGCGTTTGGTAACTTTTTAGAGCCGGAAATTTCTAGCTGGGCAGGCTGGGCTGCGATGATGCTCAGTGCAAAAAATCACCACCAGGCAGCGACACTTGTCGATTCGAGAAATGTGATTTTTTTCCGATTGTTTTACTTTCGCACGTGTCAATTACGCTGCTAATTACTGCAACGAGATGAACAGTCCTCGTTAAAACCGATAATTGAGGCTAATTTGAAATTAAATAAATCGTGAGAGATGCAAAAATTTGAAAATTCATTCGTCGGTAAAACAGTTTCGACGGACAGAGACGTTTCTTTCCAAGTGTCAAATTTGAGACTTTTGAGAGTCGAAATTTTTCAGAGGTTTCCCATCTCTAGAGTAGCACGTGTCGGATTTCAATGACAAAATCACTTGTTTTCTTTCCGTGTTCTTTGTCCTCTGTAACATTCAAACGGATTCGCAGGAAATTCATTTATTTAACCTAAAAACTTTGGTAAACAATCGCGAAATAAAATCTTCAGCATTCACGACACATTCTTTCCATAAAAAACATCAAATATACGAATGTCTTCGAGAATTAAAACTCGTAGAAAATCACGAGACGGTTTATCGCAACGAAACAATACCCGATGAAAAAAAAACAACAACAAAAGTGTCGTGTTACCCGGCTATTCGCACCGGTTCTCCTAACTCGTAAGTTTCCGTTTCTCAATCTACAAACATAACCATTATTTAACAATAACCGCTCGAGTCTTGATCCAAACTTTCTCATTCTATGCTATAATTTCTCTTTATCAAAATCGCTAACATTTGAATTTTGATAATCAACATTACAAAGATTAATGCGTTGAGACTTTTTGGGCTGATGATCCAAGACAAATTCGATCTTTTTTATTTCAAGTGTTTATATCGCTCGATCCAAAACGTTCCGAAATGATAATTCGCTGCACTGAAAATTGCTTTATAACCAAAAAAAACGACTCTTCCGGGTCTCTCGATCTCAATTCTATCAAAATTGTAAAAATTGACGCGATGCTGACATTTGCATCGTTGAAATGCAACGAAATTCTGTTTTTTTTTCACCAAAGCTCAAGATTCTCATTCTATATTTGATCAGGACAGTCAAACGATCTTTTTCGCTATTCAAACACAAACCGCTGCGATTAATTAATAGAAAAAGGATTTTTTGTTGGACCCCAACGTTGCGAGCTTTAGTGTCGTCAATTTGACTCTCCTGAAGGGTGCCGAATCGATTATTCAGTCAGTCGAGACCCTGCGGAGCATTTTTTTCCAGGCAGGTCGAATTTTCAAGAAAACTCAAAGTTTTTCAGGCTGTTTTCTTCTCGAATTTTTCTTTCCCCCCCAATAAAGTCTCGAGCAATAAGAATTCACTTTTTCCCAGGAAATTAAATTTGTGGAACAGTTTAGGAATTTCCTGTGCGGCTCTCGAGCTTCCCCGATGACGAGTCTCGAGGAAATGCTTAACGGACGGAATCGTCTTACCCGAGAATAATTTTTCATCGCTAAATTATGAAAATAACTCGTTGAAGGTTCGTCATAGTAAAAAACTTTATTTTCGTCTCATTATTTGTCTTTTTTCACATTTAAAAAATGATCTTTCTGAATTCCACGTACATTTTGCCACAAGTTTCAATAATTTAACGTGTCAGGCCAGCTGGTTAAAAAGTGGAGAAACAATTGATCGAACGATTTTTCGATTAGGAGAGAAAACGCAATGGAAGGAAACGGCAAGACGGAGCTCGAGGGAGATGGGATAATTCTGGACTTTGTCAGTGGGAAATACATCTGCGTGTTGTGTCCACCATCAAAGTCAAAAAATTTGACGGTAGATCATAGAATTACGAAAGAACACAAAGTTAGGCTGCAAGCTCTAGACAATGCGTTTGTTATGCGCAACAAACAGCCATTTTGCACTATTTGCGACACGAGAATCGAGTGGGAAAAGGTACAAGGACATGCAAAGTTCCATGAAATAACTCCGTATTGGGATCCGCCGACGAAAATCCTGACATTTTTTGCAAATTACGTGACGCGCGCCGCCGCCGCGTATCATTGTCATCTCTGCGACCGAGCGATGGTGCATTGGTCCGACGCTTGGAGCCACTTGAAAGACGAAGGTCACGCGGAGCTGCAAAGAAAAGCTGGAAAGCGAGAGCTCGCGAAAAAGTGGAGGGATCATGTGAGCAAATGGCATCGGCAAGGAATCACATTCGGGAAAATGAACCAGCTGGAATGTCGAGTGTGCCAAGTCGCGATGGAGCCCGACGAAGCCGAGAGTCACGTGGAACTGAGTGACCATGCGACACGTAAAATTCTCTTCAACGACAGTGTCGAGAAGCGTCTGAGAAACGAAGAATCTTCTGGAAAGTCAAACAATCCGCAAGTCTCTAAAAGCAGCGAGCAAATTAATTCAAAACCCTCAACTCGTCCGAGTTCCGCAGCGAGTAGCACGAGTTTGCAGTCTGAGCGAGTGGATTCGAGGCGAGAGAGCGAATCGGACGAGCGTGTTTTGATTAACAGCAACGCGAAGCGTCTGAGAAACGAAGAATCTTCTGGAAAGTCAAACAATCCGCAAGTCTCTAAAAGCAGCGAGCAAATTAATTCAAAACCCTCAACTCGTCCGAGTTCTGCAGCGAGTAGCACGAGTTTGCAGTCTGAGCGAGTGGATTCGAGGCGAGAGAGCGAATCGGACGATCGTGTTTCGATGAACAGCATCGCGACCGAATGCTCGTTGACACAAGAAGACGTTTCTGTGACTAAAAAACAACGCGCCGAGTATCATTCCCTCGTCTTGGATTCAAGTTGGATAACCGAGACGCAGCATCCGCAGTTTGGCATGAATTTCCCCGAAAGTCGTCGCGAGGATTGGCCCGCAAACGCCGCAACGCAATTGCACTTTTGTTTGCTCTGTCGCAAGGATTTCCCGTCTATGAAAAGTGCAAAAAAACACAAATCCAGCAGCGAGCACGTAAATTCGTTAAAAAAATATGGAACCGATTATCTCATTGTAACCGAACAAGGCTCATTTTTTTGCACGTGTTGCGAGAACCTCGGAACTCCGCTGTGGCGAATCTGCAGCCATATAATGACCCAGAGTCACCTTGAAACGGTCGAAAACGTGAATCGAGAAAAAACAGTTGAGGCTGAAAATAAATCGAAGGAAAGTGGATCGATCGACAGCGTCAAATCGCAACAATCGTCCAAAGATCCCGATCAAGGTTTGACCAGCTTAAGTCAAGAAATCGGACCATCCGGCGCGAAATCGAAGGCTCTCGACGAGAATTCACGCGCTAATGGTGAGCCGCCGGTTTCCTCGCTTACGACCGTTCCCGGCCCATCGACCGACCCAAAAATCTCCAATGCAGTCGCGAAAAACAGGAGCAAATTTTCCACTGCGGAGTTGAACTCGAACTGGATATTCGCGACCTCGGACGCGCTTTTCAGTCGCTTAATTTCCCCGGAACTTCGTTCCCTCCTGGTCATTAATGTCACGAAAAAATCCTTCTATTGCGTCATATGTTTCCAAAATTTGTTGCACATCAAGAATGCAGTGGATCATATTTCCGGGGAACAGCACGTAAACGCCAAGAAAAATTATGGCTGCGATTTCATTGCGAGGACCCAGAAAAACGGTTTTTATTGCAAATGCTGCGATCAACAAGAACAAAAAGTGGAAAAAATTTACAATCATTTATTAAGCAGCAGCCACGCTCAACGGCTCATCGCGAAAAGTCAACAAATCAATAGCGATTCCCTTTCGGTTCAAGCGGAACATGAACCCAAAAAAAGCGAAATTTCAATCAAAAATCCCGATGTTTCGCAACCATTTTCCAAAAGTTCTGATCAATCCTCGTACCAGCCAAAAAAAGATCCTGCGTCCGAGAGCAAAGAAGAAAACTCGAAGCAACCCAAAAAAAGCGAAATTTCGACCAAAAATCCCGACGTTTCGCAACCATTTTTCAAAAGTTCTGATCAATCCTCGTCCCAGCCAAAAAAAGATTCTGCGTCCGAGAGCAAAGAAGAAAACTCGAAGCAACCCAAAAAAAGCGAAATTTCGACCAAAAATCCCGGAGTTTCGCAACCATTTTCCAAAAGTTCTGATCAATCCTCGTCCCAGCCAAAAAAAGATCGTGCGTCCGAGAGCAAAGACGAAAACTCGAAAATTCTGAAGAAACAACCGAATTGGATCATCGAAGCTTCCAGCGAGTTGTACAAAAACCTTGTCCCCAAACAGATTCGCAATTCATTGACACAAGAGACGCAAAAAAAATTTCGCTATTGCTTCGTTTGTTCCAAAAGTTTTTTCCAAAAGGAAACCGTTGACGAACATCTTTCCAGCAAGAAGCATTTCAACCGCATGAAACAGCATGGATTTGATTTGATCGCGATGAATCAAACGGGGAACTATCACTGCACGTGTTGCGATCAGCCAGTCGGAGATAAGGAGAAAATTTACCGCCATCCAATGACCAAAATACACGGGGAACGCCTTCGTGAATACAATCAGCAAAATGCCAAAATAATCGACAACGAAAACCTTGAAAATTGGGTCTGCGAAGAAGCGACACGATCGCAAGAGCAACCGGAGTCTGTTCTTGAGAATTTCCTGAAAACGATCAAACCGGAAGGTTCGTCATACGCCAATGTTTGTCCAATCGACTCGGGACAATCGACGAAGCCAGAAATTGCCAGGAAAAACGAGGTAAACTCGAGTTTTCTCGAGACAAACTGGATCGTCAAGGTCACGACGACGGGGCTATATATTCGCGTGGTGCCTGTGAATCGCCGTCAGCAATCCGCCAAAAATACCGGCAAAACATTTTTCTATTGCCTCATTTGCTTGGAACATCTTCGCGGCTTCGACGCCGCTTTGGCTCACGTTTCCTGCGAGAAGCACGCGAGATCCTTGGAAAAATGGGGATGCCATTGCATAGAAAAGATCAGCGAAAATTGTTATCGTTGCAGCCGCTGCGAACGTGAAATAAAAAGTTATGAAGGAATCTACAACCATTTCACAAGCGACGGACACGCAAAACGAAGAAACGTGGACGGTGAAGCGCCAAAAACGTCGCTTCACGTTGAAACCAACGATACAGGCGACTCTCGCTCGACTAGCGAGGATCTCCGAACAGTTTCGACGAATTCGCGATCGTCGCGAGATAATTCTTGCAATACCAGCGAACTGGATTTTGACGAAAACTTTAAATTTGTTGAAACGGACTTGAACTGGGTCGTTGACGACCATCACCCGTTATTTTCCGTACGGGGACCAAAAAACATTGCAAGAGCAAGAAAACCAAAAAAGACTTGCTGCCTCATCTGTTGGAGTTTTCATAGCAAGCGCGGAAGTGCACAGCGCCATATCGCCAGTGAAAAACACAAAAACGAATTGAAATTACACGGATGCAATTACGTCGAAGTGACTGAAGGATCAAAATTTCGTTGTACATGCTGCGGCTCCCAGAAAATGGTTTTCGCGAAGATTTACGCGCACGTCAATAGCGAGAAGCACGTGATGAGGCTCCGTGAGGTCGAGGGGCAGGACCGTGAACTGCATATGAAAATTGAGTCGAACTCGAAAGAATTAAAAACTGCACTAGCGGACTGGAACGTTGGATACCTCGACAGTGCCCTGAATTGGCTCATCAGCCGTGAACATTCGATGTTCAAAAAGACGTTCGAATCACCAAAGAAGAATACGAGCCAAAGATTGTTCTATTGTCTCATTTGTAATTGGCCGTTCGGTGGTGCGTTAATGAACGTCGACGAAGCTCGAGAGCACATTGCCAGCAGCTCACACGTCGACGCCATCGAACGATATGGCTGCGATCGCATCCAATTAGGCCCGAGCTACACTTTTCATTGCACATGCTGCAAACTCGGGAAAAAAACCTTCGCCGAAATCGTCAACCATTTCACCGGCAACACGCACCGGGACCGGGTTCGCCTGGAGAGAAAAAAAACGGAACCGAGCGAGGCCACAAGTAACGAGAGGCTGGTGGACCAGCTGATTGAGGAAGAATCAAAAAATTCCGTTTCCTCGAACGGCATTGAAATCGTGTCTCAATCTCCGTTACCTCCGGAAATCCTCTCATCGGCTGAAAAAACTGTCGAGGACCTGAATTCCCTGCAGGCTGACTTTCCGTGGATAATGCACATCTCTGATCGAATAGCCAGAAAATTAGATCCCGAACATTTTGTTGGAAATATGAATGACAGCACGCCAGGCGAACAGTTCCGTTGCCCTCTCTGTTCAACCGTTTTGTACGGTCCCAAAATGGCAATCGATCACATTCACAGTGAACAGCATGCGAAATCGATGAAGAAATATGGATGTCAACACATTTTTAATATCAAGAACGTTAAGTATCGTTGTACGTGTTGCAATCGCGAACTGAAAAATTTCCGTCGAATGCGCGAACACGTCATAAGTGACGGACATCTCAAACGGGTGCGGGGGTTTAATCCATCGGAAAACAACGAAATCGTGGAGCAGCGAATCGATGAAAATTCCGGGGGATTTCCGACAAATTTGCCAACGATCGAAGAGACTCCGAGGCAAGAGAGCCAGTCGAGAAACTGGTTTCCCGAAAATTTCCTCGAACCCAACGCCCAAACTTCGATGAACCCGAAAACGGGCCCAGAGGCTGAGAAATCCAGGGAAACTGACATTTTTTTCGCGAGGGATTTAGATTGGGTGATCGACAGATTCCACGCGATGTTTCCGCACCGAATCGTCAACGAACCTCATGAAAAATTGGCCAGTCACACGGGAAACCAAATTTTTCATTGTCTCGTATGTTTCGCCGATTTCCCCGACGCGAAAACCACAAAAAATCACATTTCCAGTGACCAACACAAAAATTCGCTTGTCCGATTTGGCTGCAACGTCGTTCATGTGACCCCCCAACTGAATTATCGTTGCGAGCTTTGCCAACACGAAACTAAAACTTTCCTGAACATTTACACGCACGTCATGAGCGACCAACACGCCAGAATACTTTGCGAGAGCATTCGGCAAACTTCTCTTTCCTATTATAAGGAAAAAGAAGCGCGTGTGGTTGAAAACAACGTCAACAGCATCTTGCCATCGTTATGGCACGCTGGTCCATTTTCTTTCGACTGGCCAGAGCCTCAAGAGCGATACAAACCATCTTACGAAAATTTGCAATCCTCCCGGAAGAGTTCGCCCGATAGAAGCGACTCGGACGACGAGTTTTCCCGGAATTTCCCTAAAATAAATTCCGCCCCCTCGACGCGACGAATCGCTAAGAAAACTGAGCAGAATTTTGAGCTCCGCGACGAAGATTTGAATTGGGTCGTCGGCAGCAGTCACACGTTGTACAAAGGAAAAACGGCCAAAAGTTCGCGCCGTCGATCGAGCAAAAATCTGCAAGAACAATCGTTCTTTTGTCTTCTCTGTTCTTTCAATTTTTCCGGCATCGAGGCCGCCGTTATGCACATTTCCAGCGAAGACCACGCAGACGCGATCAAACGGTTCGGCTGCACTTTCATCCAAGTAACTCCGGACTCAAAGTTTCATTGCGCCTGTTGCAATCGCGAGAAGAATCATTTTTGCAAAATCTACAATCACATTTTGAGCGAGGCTCACATGGATCGGATCAGCGAAATAAATCGAGAAACCGATGGAAAATCTCCCGTCGAATTAGCGGCTAAAGAATCCAGTGACCTTGATAATCACGACAATGACATCGACCAATCTTTTTCGGAAAATTCGGACCTCTGTTCTACCGGTTGTCCGACATTCTCCGAAAAACCAAGCAACCTGAACGAAGAAACGACTTCGTCGCTGGAAATCCCGTCCTGCATCTTCGTCACTAAGAGAAACGCGAAAAAGTCTTATTGCCACATCTGCGAGAGCATCGAAATACCGGTAGCGACGAAAAATCTAGAAAACCATATAAATTCAATGCGGCATAAATTTTCGTTGAAAAGATACGGTTGCGAAAACATCGAGAGCCGAGAAGACGGCAGTTTTTATTGCGCTTGTTGCCATTACGAAATTTCAAATCTCCAGAACGTTTATCTTCACATCAAGGATAAAAAACACACGAGTTCCTTGATCAAGGTCAAGGAAAAGTGGAAACGAGTTAAAAAGGCCACGAGGACAGTGAGCCCTGCGAATCGCTTCAAAACAACCGGCGGCAAACCTTTATTGAGCGAATTTATCGTGAAAAAAATTTGCGAACCGGACGAAATTTCTGACGAAGACGTTTACGAGCCTCTCGAAGAATCTCGCCAAAATCTTCTGCCCAGATACACTGGAAACTTGAAAAAGGACTTGGAAAAATTAAATTCCATTTCCGGCCAGTTGGACAACTCGAATCAACCGCAACTCAACTCCATGCTCATCACCATGGCCGACAAGTTGTCGCAACTGTCCAAGCAAATCGCAGATTCCAACGATTCCTCGATACGTGATAAATCGATTAATTTCCAGGCCAACAGAAAACGCTGGATAACGGCGAAACCCTCGTCATGTGTGTTTTGTGAAAATTCCTTTCACAGTCTCGAAGCTCTTCACTGTCACCTGGCGAAGCACATAAACGAACAACTCGTTTCCATGAGAAATAAAGAGCAACAAAAAGATCCATGGAACGAGACCGGAAGTGACGATCGTTTTGTGGAATTGCTCGATCCGGAGAATTCTGAATCGGTAAATCCATCGATCGATTGTCAACGAAATCGCTTGACGAAACAAAACTCGCTGACGTTGGACGATCTGACCGATTCTCGAAAATCCGATGGATCATCGAGTTCGTTCGACGATTCTTCGTCCTCGGGATCGGATGCCGAACTCGGGGAACTCGAAGCCGAGGGAAGGAGGCCCGTATGGGATCGTGAACAATATTCCAAGGACGCGAAAAAGGCGGCATCGAAGAAAATAGACCTGAAGGCAGTTCTGGAAGAGTTGGATTTCAAGGCGAATTATATTTACGAACTGGAGGGCAAGTTGAAAGATCTCGAAATGGGATCGAGGATGTTGTTGGTAATCGACAAAGAGACGATTTATTGTCTGGTGTGTCGTGAGCGCGTGAAAAATACTTTGAAAGATTATTCCGCTCATTTGTGGAGTCTCGACCACTGTTCGTGTTTGGACCTCATGGAAAAAGATGCAGCAGCGTTTGAAGAGTTTCCAGATCAATTTAGCGACCTCGATCTTGCCCAGGAATACATGGAGGAAATAAGTTCGGAAACGGTTCGTTGTTATTTGTGCAACAGAGACGTAGAAAACGAGACTGAAGTCTTGAGAGATCACATTTACGATGAGGAACACGAACGTGCATGTGCTTCGACGCGATCGAACGGTTTGGCCATTTTCGAGACTTTGAAAAGCTCCGTCAAGTGCGATTGGTACGGAATCGAGCAATACACGTGTCTCGCGTGTGGAAGCTGCTCACGATCCGAGGTTCATTTTGTCAGGCACTTGAACAGCGGAAAACACGCGAAAGAAATGCTCCGGTCGCCAAATGTCGGGACTAAAATGCTGTTCGATTATTGTCCCACGTGCGCGGTCCTCTGGTACGGTTATCGAGCCTCGTACTCGTACCACGTAAGCGAGGTCGGCGTCCACGAGTTGCTAACGAAGGATGGATTTTACTTGTCAAATACAATCCGCGAATCCGCCAAAATGCTTCTCCAGCATCCGGAAGACGCAGTCGATCGACTTATTCGACAACTCGATGGAATAAAAGCCACCGAAAAATCCAAGGAAGACTCTCTTGTCGCTGATCTTCAAAAAATCGTTACACCAACTTTCCCACGCGCCAAAGCTTACACTTTTGGGTCCAGAGTTACCGGCTTGAGCTCGCAAGACAGCGACATTGATATTTTTCTCGATTGTCGTGAGTTTTTTTTTGTTTACGACTTTTTTTCTCCTTTTTCATATTTTCAAGACCATTTTTTTTAACGAAATTTCTTTTTTCGTTCTGATTCTTCAATTTTTCCAGCATTTTTCAATTTTTCGCAATAACGTACGATTTGTTTTCATTTTTTTTTTTAATTTTTCGATATAATTCGTTCGCTGTGCCGATAATTTTTTTGTCTTCACGATTTGAAAATTTCTACTAGAATGAAATA
The DNA here is from genome assembly GCA_037043255.1 of Diadegma fenestrale. Taxonomy (NCBI): domain Eukaryota; kingdom Metazoa; phylum Arthropoda; class Insecta; order Hymenoptera; family Ichneumonidae; genus Diadegma; species Diadegma fenestrale. The sequence goes on from CM073317.1 coordinate 9,802,169, forward strand.
AATTTATCCCCAGAGATGAATAGATTTCGTTTTTCTCGTACTTACAGGCAACGTTTACAATGGAAAAGGAAAGTCCGATACTCTGTTTTTCATCGATCACGTTTACAAATGTTTAAACCAACATCCTGAGCGTTGGGACATCCAGGAAGTCTTGACTCGATGTCGTTCGCCCATTATACGAGTCGATCATCGACCAACAGGATTGGCTTGCGACATATCCTTCGACAACGGCCTCACCGTAGAAAAAACCAAATTTATCAAGTACGCCATTTTTATTACAAATTTTTTAATCTCCTCATTCGCTTTCTTTTTATTCTTGTTCGGATTATTCAGTAGAAAAAAAATAAAAATAAAAAATCGGTCGATTTGACAATTATATTTCAATGATTATCGATTTTTCAACGAATTACCAATTTTACAACCAAATTTTCCAATTATTTCGTACACAAAACAGCAACTTTTTTTCTCGTACCAAATAGTTAAGGAATTTGGCTACATACGACAATATGATAAGCATTCAATAAAATTTGGTGATAACATTCTTAAGCATCAAATACAATGAAACAAATTTTTTCTAATTTTTTGTCTACATAGTTGGCGAATAATTCGAGTTTACAATATGCAAAAGATATTCCTATATATATCTGAATCCTATGCTTATGCATGTAAACTCTCGTGTTCAATAACTCGATAACTGTGTAGAAGAAAAGTCTCAAAAAATTTGAATATTCATATTTAAAACTAAAGAATATCTTCACCAAATTTCATTAAATTCTAATCATTTCGAACTTTTCTATGCTTTTAAAATGGCAACATTGTTCTGTGTAGTCACCCTCCTTAATAATTTTCATCTTCAAATCATTTTTTATGTTCGATCTAACAAGATCCCGATGCAGGAAAAAAACTGATTAGATCGGGAACGAAATACGTTATTTTCAAAATTCCTAGTAACCCCTTCAAGAATGGTGAATTGTTTTCGCTGTGAAAAGTCGAAACATAAGAAAATTTTTGGTATTTTTGTAAACCATTTTCCTGGCACTTTTTCCACTGTTCATGGAACACTCTCCACCCTCCTTAAAATCCTTGAAAGGCAACTTTAAATCCCGCGCCCTTTCGCTCTTTCCCCATTTTTCTTTTAGTCATTTTACTGCATTCTATGCCTAATTTTGCGACTTGAAGCAAAAATGCCGCAGGCTCACGTGATCCTGCAATAAAAAGCGAAAAGAATGAGCCCGAGTTGTCTTTTCGTTAAATTTTACGGTAGTTATGAAGAAAAAAATCAAGTTTACCGTTCTAGGGTTGAATTTGAAAAAAAAAAGGAATTCCACCGGAAACAACGTTTGATCAATAATTTCGATTTGCAGGCGCATCGTCGAGGTTTATCCCACGTTTAGAAAATTGGTGTTAATCCTTAAAATGTGGATGGGTTATTGCGATTTGTCTGGATCGGAGCGTATCAGTCACAGCAGCCTTTACTGGCTCGTCATTTTCTTCCTACAAAACGAAAAGATTCTGCCGAGCATCGCATATTTGATTTCGATGAAAAGCAAATCTCATGTGATTGCGGGTGAGTTTGAAAACACTCTCGTTGGACAATTTCTTTTCTTTAATTTTGAACATTCTCGGGGATGATGATTTTCGTTTTTCGTCTCGGGAGAGAATGTTTTTCAAGGAATTGGTCAATTGTTTCGTGTCTTTTGCATTGATTTTCTTGCATTTTTTGCAGGTTGCGAAGTTGGCGTTTCGTACGATTTTGGTTATTTTGAGGCGGACAATAATACGAGCGTGACGGAATTGCTGCAACGATTTTTCATCTTTTACGCAAACTTTGACTTCCGGCTCGACGTCGCGTGTCCGTTGCTCGGCGAAGCGATACCAAAACGCGATTTTGCTTACCCTCAACAATTGCCCAAAGAAATGAAAATGTACGTGAAGCAGGTTACGAAATCGAAAAACGTCGAAATGTTCAGAATCGATTCGCCAATGTGCATTCAAGATCCCTTTGATTTGTCACACAACACGACTAAAGCCGCGAGGAAAGAAATTGTTAATCAGTTTCGTACGTGTTGCTTGAAAAGTGTCGAATTTATGGCCTCCTTGTAAAGCGGGCAAGGAATTCTCAGTTTTTTTTCGATTTTTCTTTCATAAAAACCAAGAATTATCTGTTTTTTTTTGTTATCAAACAATTTTGGCGAAAAATTGACTTGTTTATTTTTTTTTTAGTTTGCTGGCCCCACAGTTTTTGGGGCTCGAGCTTAATTCGCCAAAATCCATTTCATAGTTCACTGCCTTTTTTTTAGCTCGTGAATCCTAAGAATTTTCCTCCAGACTTTGCGATGATTGCAGGTTGAGCCAAAAAAACGATTCTCCCCTCAAAAACAATCATTTTTCGAGAGTCGAATCCTTGAGTGAGGAAAATTGTCGAAAATTCTTTCAATCTCGTTCGTTTCCCTGTGGGTACGAAAAAAAAGGAAAAAAGTAGCGAGCATTATCGAAAACTTTGTGTAGAATTTCTTAAATTTAATTAAATTTGTGTAAAATCGAAAAAAAAATTGCGAATTGGCTTCTCTTTGAAAAAAATTTCAAGAATTTTCAGTATTTTTTTCCCCAGCGAGAACGAAATCTAATATCGTGACAAAAGTAATGGCAGATTTGCTGGCACAAATTTTAACAATTATTACGGATCCGTTATAATTTTACGCTGTTTTTGTTTATTTTTAAAACGCTGAATTCGAGCTGAAGTGGCTTTGAGTATAATTTCGAAAAAAAAGACATTCTCATCGAGGATTTTGAGCGGCCAAAAAGTTGGGGAATTTTTTTTCCTTCTTCCGAACTCTCCAACTTGCTTTTGAACTTTTTTTTTTAATGTTCTTTTTTTTTTACGCTTATGCTCTCTTTTCATTTTATCTCTAATCCCTGCGAGTGATGTAACGCCAAATAAAAGATTTTTGTAAGAAAATCGAAATACAGGAAATTTATCGCCGAGCGATATATTTGGGAGGAAAATAATCCGCAGGCTGGATTCCCTGTTGATGTATCAGTATAAGAAATCGATATAAATAAAGTTAATTACTTATTATTACATCGATTTCCATTTTTTACGTCGTTTTTTTCCTTTCCTGAGCCTGTGGGAAAAGAGAAATAGCAATCGGAATGACTTTCGCCTTTTCCGACTTTGTCCGCTTTGCACGAAGCCATTACTCGGTTGGGTGACCGCTTAATTCGTTAGCGGTGAGTTAATCACCCTCGAGACGTTAATTGCAGCTCGAGAAAATTCTTCGAACTGACAATGAGTCAGCGTAAAGCATTAGGGCATTTTGAAAGTGAACAATTTAGGCCACGTGGTTCGTTTTTGAGCCAGTTCTCTACGTGGGGCTGGATTTTTCTTTTACTCTGTTGACTCTGTCAGAAGCGGTCGAAAGTTTCAGATTTTGTGGATTTTGACGCTGCACCGCGGTCCACGCGGTTCTTTGGGGCTGTCGTACCGACCGAGCCGCAGTGCATGTGTGCGAATTTTAAAAAATCCATTCTCTCACTCTCGTCTCAGAAAAATCAAGAATTTCGGTGAATTTTTTTTATTTCGGATAAATTTCTGACTGATGTAAATGTTACGAGATCGATTTTCATTCTGGTTTACGCTGCTTTATCGAAATAGCAAAAAGTAAGCAGAAGTAGCGAAAAAAAAGTTATAATGGCCGAATGCTCGTTTCGGGCTCGTGTTGCGTGGTCGTCGCGATCAGTATTTTGATGGAATCGGAACGTGACACAGCAAACTGAGATTTTGAACACTTGAAAATCTGAAATTTAAATTTATGAAGCAATTTTACGCACAAAAAGTCGTGATGGTTTCGGGTTTTTATACAAATGGCTTATGGATTTGTAGAAAAAAAAGATAAATGTGACAGTTTCTTGACGGACTTGCGAGGACTGGTGGGAGAAAAAAGGCGCACAAACAAAAATTATAGAGATTCGTGCAAATTTGGAGATTCGTGCGAGAATAGCCGGCGCTGCCATGCGCCAATTGCATTCCCCCGATGCGGCAAATTCCACCGCAATGCTTTTTAACGGTTGACGGGAAAAAGATTAATATGCAGTTCTAATCACATTTTTCGCGATAAATACTCGCAAACGTGCGAAATATTCCGGCTGACATTCCGAAAAAGTCGTTTCCATCATGATGGTAAGTTCGCTTATTTTCACTTGCATTCCGTTGCTCAGCCCATGGGGATTTTCATCGCGTAACCTCAAACGATTTCATAAGCAAATTTTTTATGCAAAAACGACGAAACTACGGAAAACTCGTAAAATTCGTGGAAAAATTAAAAATCACTTTTCCATTTTGCTTCGTGATTCGAAACTTGTCTTTTCACATTTATTTATAAACTAATGTGACGTATATCGAAAATACGCATGTACAAAAAATAAACAATTTGACAAAAATAATGTTTACAGTCCGTTCTTGAGTCACGTCGCGATCTTTCTTCTTCTACTCGATCAAAATTGTCGTTTTCGATCGATGTTTCGTAAATTTTTCTACCCATTCCTGCAGCAAATGAAAATCAAAACTTTCACGAAGATTTTCACACTTTCAGGGAATTCTCAAGTGTCTTTTACTCTTTCGCATCTTCGCGTTTTCCAGAATAAAATTCGAGCTCCAAAAATCGATCGAATTCGATAACTTTTTTACTCCACTCTGAAATTAGGTTAAAAAATTGAGATTAGATACAAATAAGATTAGATTTAAGCAAATTCTGACAGATTAGATTGTCAACGGATCGTTTTTGGCCGACGAGCTTGCAAATATTGTCCAAATTATTAACATTTATCGATTTTGATAAAAAAACTTAATAAACAATAGGAAAATAACTGCTCGGCATTTACAAATAAATTTTCATCTCCCAAAATTGAAGATCCTGATGAACTGGAAATTCCTGCTCGATCGATAAACTTTGACAAAAAATCTGTAATCAGTTTTCCCCGGCCTGATATTATTTCGGCAAGAAATTTTATGTAAATTTTGACAAAAACGTTTAATTCGGATAGAAATTGAGAGAAAATGCACAAAAAAGTTTTTTTACCATAATTTCTAAATGACGATTTCGTTTTAACTGAAAAATAACAATTTTTTAACGTGCAGAATTTGGGGCGAATGAAAATTGTAAAAATTTGTTTCCAGCGGGACGGGTTGAGATTCCGTCAGAACCTTTCGAGGCGACTGTCGGAGAATACGTTTTATAATTACAAAAATACTTCGAAGAAGAAATACGGATTGTCCAACGGGACGCAGCATTTATTATTCGTGTTGACGTTTTTCTTGTCCGTTTCGCTGATCGTCATCGTTCTGGAAAAGAATTTGCCAGAGGGCAAAACGATAGAGAACGAAGGAATTTACCCAGGGAATTTCATCGCCGAGCGAGCTCGCAACCACGTAGTTAATTTGACGTCCATCGGTCCAAGAATCACTGGAAGTTACGAGAACGAAGTTTTGGCAGTGAAATTCTTGGTCAGAGTCATTGACCAGATTGTCAAAGACGCTAGCAAAAATCACAAGATCCAGGTCGACGTGACCAAACACAGCGGAGCTTTTCCTCTCACGTTTCTTGATGGAATGACCAACGTTTATCGGAACGTTCAAAACGTAATCGTCAAGCTTGGACCTCACCATGACTCCAAAAACAGTTTACTTCTCAATTGCCATTTCGACACGTTCGTCGAAAGCCCCGGTGAATTTTCCTCTTTAATTCAACACCAGAATTTCCATCCTCACGCCTCAAACTTTCGTCACGATTTTAAATACCAAAAATATCCCATTGGGCATTCGAAAATTCGCTGCTTTTCCTAAAATTCTTGAATTTCTAAAAATTTTAATTAAATTAATTCAAATTAATTATTAAATAATTAATAAATTAATCAATAATTAAATTATTAATTAATTAATTAATTAATCATTAAGATAAATTATCAAATAAATAATTATTAAATAATTAATGAAAAAATAGTAATTTATTAAATTAAAATGAATAAATCCTAAAAATTTTAATATAATTAATTAAATAAAATTTAAAAATTTCCTAAAATCTAAAACTGATTTTCACTCGTACTTTAGACTAAAAATCCACTCCACATTTCTTTCTATCAAAAACACATTTCCGGCCATTTTTCTGAACTTTCTATCGAGTATTTTTACGTCAAATTGCTCTCTATTTGATTGGAATTCTTAAAAATTCGCAGGTGGATCGGACGACGGAGCAGGATGTGCCGTGATGCTCGAAATTCTGCGAGTCATGGCTCGGAGTCCAAAATACCTCAAACACAACATTGTTTTCCTTTTCAATGGAGCAGAAGAAAATTTGTTGCAGGTATTTATGAATAAATCGATAAACGAGTTTTCGGATTCAGAATAAATTATTTTTGGCATAAAACGTTCCGAACATTTGATTAAAAAAAAACAATTTTCGTCTTTTGATACGCAAGAGAATTCTGCGCGATGTCGTGACATTTGTTGACAGAGAAAACGATAAAAATTACGTGAAACTATAGAAAGTTTCAGGAAAAAAACGAAAAGTCTTTTCCAGGGACAAAAATTAAGATTCTGTTGAAATTTATTGCAGGCGTCTCATGGTTTTATTACGCAACATCCCTGGGCGAAAGAAATACGCGCGTTCATAAATATTGAAGCTTGCGGGGCCGGAGGTCGAGAACTATTGTTCCAAGCTGGTCCGGACAACCCTTGGATCATCGAGGTAATGATAATTCATTAAAAAACGTATAAATGTATGAATTTACGAAAAATTTATGAAAATGATTGTAAATTTCAATAATTACGAGTTTTTCGATTACAAAAATGTGACGAAAATGTGAAAACCGATTTTTTCTCGTTCCAGGTTTATTCCCAAGCTGTTCCATATCCCTACGCCTCGTCATTGGCTCAAGAAATATTTCAGAGTGGGATCGTTCCGGGTGATACAGATTTCCGGATATTTCGCGATTTTGGCAAAGTTTCCGGTAATTTTATTCGTATTTTTACGTCAAGATTCACGGTTGCATTTAGGAATTTAGGATTTCCATTTCCCAAACGTCTGATCTTAATAGTTTATTAAATTTCATGTGTTTTTGTTGATTTTGAAACAAAAGGTGTGGATTTCGCTTGGTCAACGAACGGCTACGTTTATCACACGAAATTTGACACAGTGAGTCAAATTCCTTTGGGCTCGTTGCAGCGAACGGGGGACAATATTTTGGCACTCGCTCGGGGAATTTCTTCCGGTTACTATTTGAGCGAATCCTATCACGAGGACAGCGATGGCAGCCTCGTATTTTTCGATTTTCTCGGTGCCTTTGTTATACGCTGGCCACAATACATCGCCGCGATTGTTAACGTGGCGAGCCTTTTTTTTGGGCTCTATTCAATTTATTTGAATATGGACAGCGCGAGACGAGGTCAGAGGCGACTTTTTTCCTTTTCCACTTGTTTTCCCCTTTTTTGCTGTTATTTCTAGTTTTTTTCTGTTGAGATTTCATTCATTTGCTTTTCTTGTTCTGTTTTTTTTTGTGCTTGCGGAATCTTGACTCGTGATTCACTCTTTACAGAAGTAAAAGGCTCGACGTATGTTAAACAAATCCTAATTTGCTCGTGTGCGGTTATCGGCTCGTGGCTAATCTCAATGGTATCCGCGACATTTATCGCTCTCGTGTTGACCAAACTTGGAAAAGTAATGAGTTGGTACGCCCGACCGGCTTGGCTTTTCTTTCTCTACATTTGTCCCACGGTCGCCACTTCCATGATACTTTTTTTGTACATGGGTGGTCGCCAAAAACAGGTTGGTATTGTCAGGGAATAAATAAACAATAATTTTGTAAAATGAACCAAATTCGAATTTAAATTCGAATTCGAATTTACTTTTTTAAAAAACTGAATTTACGAAAATTTATGAAAGTGACCGTAAAGTTCGATATTTACGAGTTTTTCGATTATAAAAATATAACAAAAACGTATGAATCGATTTTTCCTCGTTTCATCACCGTAATTCGAAAATAAATTCGATTTTTTTTTTTTTTAAACTGAATTTACGAAAATTTATGAAAATGACCGTAAAGTTTGATATTTACGAGTTTTTCGATTATAAAAATAGAACAAAAACGTATAAATCGATTTTTCCTCGTTCCATCACCGGAATTCGAAAATAAATTTGAATTCGAATTCGAATTTATTGCGAAATTCGTAATTAATTCAGTTTTTTTTTCTCAAGTGAACTGAATCAGTTTCATCGACATTTTCATGAGTTAAGAAAAATGAGAAAAAACCAAAATTAAACTTTTTCTCGTTGGAAATATTTTTATCAAGCGTTTTTTCGATTTTTTATTGAAATCGATGAAAAATTTGATAAATCACAGAATTTTGATGGTTTTTTCAATTAGCACCTGAAAAATTGCGAGAAAATTCAACGGAGCGTTTCGTTTTCAGGACATAAGCACGCCTTGGATTTTGTATCAACTCTACTGCGACGCCTACAGTGTAATTTGGATGTTTATCTTATTTTTGTGTATTTTGTTTGAAATACGCTCGGGATTCATTCCGTTACATTGGGTCATATTCCCGGCCGTTGGAAATATTTTGCGCCACAATTTCTTCGAGAAATGGAGAGGTAACGAATCGTCCGAAAATTTGAAGCGCATACCGTGATAAAAAAGCAAAAAACACGTCGATTTATTTCTAGAATCAAAAAAATGAAGGAAATTTCTAAATTCAATGTCTAAAAATAATCTTGATTTTATAATTTCACAAAATTCTTACAGACTGGAAATGGCTGTGTTTTCATGTCGGAATACTCAGTCTGCCCTACATACAGTCGTTCTATTTGGCCCTCGGAGCGCTTTACTTATTCATACCGATCATGGGCCGTTCGGGCGCTAGTATTAATTCCGAGGTCGTCATAGCGAATATGTTGTCATTGTTGTTCTGTCTATTACTCAGTTTCACCGTAAGTAAAAGAAAAAAATCAATAATTTTCAAAAAATATCGCAATAAAAAAAAAACCAAAACTTTTAAAAATATCGCAATCAAAAAAAAAAACAATAACTTTTAAAAATATCGCAATCCAAAAACTGAATGATCGATGAAAAATCGTAATTTCGATAATCTAATTTGTATTTTTTTCTTTTCATGTGATTTCGCAGCTGCCTTTAGTTCTTCTAATAAAAAATGCCAGCAGAGTGCTCAGCGTTATGATCGGAATGTTTTTAATTTCGATCGGAGTTCTCATTTTGACGCCTTTGGGGTTTCCTTACAGCGGTGATGTCACGTCCCCGGCACCGCAGCGTTTCATGATTGCAGTGAGTACATTTGTTTACTTTTTTCTACATAATAATAATTATAGTTAATTATTGTCATTTTATATTGTATCAATTAGTATTAATGACTTTTTATCGAAATTCCGTTTTTGCAACGTTTGTACAGATTTCTAGCGCATATCAGTTTTTTTATTCGAATATTCGACGTTGGTGATGAATTTTTCAGAAAATTTGACTTTTTTCTGTATTACTGAAGGACTGTGGCCGATTTTTGGAAAAGAATTTGAATAAAAATCACTCTCGAGTCTCTTTCCCCCATTTCTCTGGGTCGCGACTCAAATAAAATTTCTTCCCATCGCCAGCAACCGGAGAATCGTGATTCTCTAAAAAAAAACTCGTGCATTTTGGGTTTTAATTTTTTGGTTGTTTTTTTTCGTATTAGCACACCCAGCGACATTATTGGAACGCAGACGGTAGCACAAATTATTCGGGTAGCGGCTATTGGATCGTGGATTTGGACATGAACAGTCCTCACAGTGTCGAAGCAATGGTACCTGAAGTCGGGGCCGCGACACCGACCATTAAAGACTGTCAAGAACGGTTGTACTGCGGCCTGCCATATTTAATGCCCGTTACGACGTTTCTCTGGTTAGATATTCCTTCTTGTTATTATTATTATCATTTTGATATCGATATTCGTCAAATTTTGGGAATTCGTTGAATTTGTCGTCCGCAAACTGTCGATTTTATGGTTTCCTTGGTAATTTCCGGTCAATTATTGAAGCGGCGATAAGAAATTTTGATCTGGATCGCCCGAACGAGTCGCTAGTAAATCGCACTAACGAAATCTCAATTTTTTTGGGTCGCGATGATTTATCATTGGTTGGACGGGATTAATGTGGTGGAATTCACGATGTTGATGAATTTTTACGTTTCTTTTTTATTCGCAGGAAAACTAGTTGGATTCCTGGGCCTCCGCCGCTGATAAAAATTCCCACGAAGCTCGACTTGATTGCGAAAAACAGCCTGCGGAATATCGTCTCGTTCACGTTCAATGTTACCGGTACATTTTTTTTAAATTATCGTTTCGAAAATCGGACTTTTTAAATCCGGAATTGCGATTCGGGCTTAGAAGTTTCTTAACATTCGGTTTTACTCGATTTTTTAGGCCCTGACCACATAGGTATCATCCTCTCTCCCTACAAGGGAGTTCGACTGCAACAATGGACCATCATGGATGGAAAACCGTTGCGTGGTCCAGCCTGGAACGGGCGAGAAGTTTATTTCGTGTTTTATTCGTGCGCTGCTGATTGCGTTCCCTACGAGTTCAAAGTGTCTCTTATCGTAAGTTTGCTCCATTTATATTAATAATTATATTTATATGAATAATTTATATTAATTCGGCACTCAAAATACGCGAAATTGATTAGATTTTTTGGTGAGGGATCCGAATTCGTTGTTTCGCCCAAATAAATCACGATAAACGGGAAATTCTTCGTTGGCATTTTTTTTCCTTAAACTCAAAGTTCGTAAAACGTTTCTTCGACCTTAATTCACGTTCGATTTGCTGCAAAACTAATTCAACGCCATTCGCCAATTAAAATGATAATTTTGATTGTTTTAATGATTAATTCGGCAATTAAAATGATATTATGAATTTAAAAGCTGGAAAAAAATCGTGTTTTCGTGTCGTTTCAGGTTCCAATGAGTCACAGAGGGCCAACGCTGACCGTGGCACTCGCCGGTCATTTTCTTCACGGTGAAAATCAAGTTTCATTGAGATTCAAGAATTTTTTGGCGCAATTCCCGCCCTGGGCGGTCGTCACGCCTTGGACGGCTTCGTACACGTCCTGGGAATTCTAATCGTCGTTTTTCGTTCCAATCAACAAACAAAAAACCCAAAAGCATTCGTGAGAATTTATTATTTTCATTTCTTTTCAAGATTTTGCAACACGGACGTTGCTACGTCGACGATTTCGAACGACGATTTTTTCTGTCGATTTCTCGACCTCGTAGTCGGAAATAATTGACACATAGTTAATTACATAGTACAAGTTGAGCCTTGTAGCTTTTTGAATACTGACAATGGCACGCTCGTGACTTGAACGAAAGAAAAATTAATTCGTCGTCAACTCTCTTGACTGGGAAAATGATTTCCCATCAAATTTTCACGTTAGTTTCGTCGATTCTTCGCGTTATTGTTCCGGAATAATTATCAATTCCCAGGACGAATTAAAATTCATTAAAATGTCAAATCTGTTCGTTTTTTTTCGTTCCAAGTTCGAGAGTCGCCATTTTTTTAGCAAAGATCTTTGATCATCTAATTAACACGTATGCACATACCTGTTGAAAACAAAATAATCAGCAAGACATCAACCCCGCTGGATAGCGAGCACGAAGTTGAAGAAACAAAAAAGACAAATACTTAGTGATTAACTTAATATTAACACGATTTTTCACCAAAAATCAATTTTTCCTACATCTCGAAACTCGTCATTTATGCAGTTTTCGTATAAATTCGTACAGCGCGATTTTTTTCGTCTTTTCGGAACATAAAATCCTGAAAAACTTTCGGGGTTTGGAAATTTTCCCAAAATTTCAAGCCTCGTGCATGACGAGATGGTCACAAATTTTGAAAAAAAATGAAACATCAACGAATTTTTTGACATGAAGCTAAATAAATCGAAATATCGATTTTCGGTCAAAAAAATTAATCGAAATTAAAAATATCGGAAAGCAAGAGTCGCAAAATTACCAAAAAATTCGATTTGCGCGCTTTTTTGAGGTAAATTTTTTGTCTTTTCAAACGTAGACAAAAAATATAAGACACAAAAAAAATAATGTAGCATATCAGACGTAAATGATCAAGGGACTTTGTCCTGGAGAAGTTCAGCCCTTCGGAAGTTCGAGCGATAGAATAAAAGAAAAAAACACCAATTATTAACTAGACCAATTGAATAAGGATTTTAGAAATTAGGAAATTGCTGCATCCGATATATATATGAAAAAAAAAAGATTTACAATGCTTTGGGATGAATATTCCACAGGTAGAAAAAAAAACTTCCAATCAATGGAATTTATCCTCAGCAGAATCAATTCATTTTGTACCTAAAAAACTGTTTCATTTGGGTCGATTATGCAAAGTGTATTTTTGGCAAATTCGAATAGTTTTTCAAATTTCTGTAAAAATTGCAAAAAAAAAAACAAATATTCGTTGGTGCTCGATTGCGATGAAAATCGATGTTTTCACATTATTACAAATTTTCGAGAATGACAAACATTGAAAAATGCATGAAACGAATTTCCACGATTTTCGAGAAAAACAAAATCGAAATCATGCGCATTTGACAGTGTCGCGCATAATGGAACGACCAGCCAAATTGAATTAAATATTTTCCTTGTTTTTTATTTCGTAATAATTAACTTTAATGACGATCGGTGCAATTTTTGATGCTATTCTTAATTTATTTATTTATAATTACGGGTTTCGTGGAAATTTCATCAAACGGGTATTAATTTATAGAGGGAAAAAAAATCCGTAGGCTATCGGTTAAATGAAAATTCAGAAAAATTATTTCACGAGTCTTAATTTTAGTGGAAGTTGGTCGTTTTCTTCGGACACGACTTGTTAGAATAGCTTTTGAAAACTGCATTTTCTTGAAAAGTAAAACACTTTTTTGATTGACTTGCTACACAAAACGTTACGCTCAACTTTATCGTAAAACGATAAATAATTACTTGTTATTGTTGTTAACAATTATCACTATTTTGATTATTATTATTATTGTTAATATTATTTATCATCTGATTGTTTTTAGTAGGATGAAAATACACTGAAAATTCAATTTTGTCAAAAAACGTCGATATTTTGTCGAATACAGCGAACTAAATATTTCGAGCCAATATAAAAATTTTCGTTATTCCGACAATATTTTTCGTTTGTAACGGAACTGTCAGCAAAATTAACGATTGGAGAGACAAAAATTGACTTTTCGAAAAGATTTTCTAGAATGTTTTTTTCCTAAAATGACAAAATTTTCGTGATTTTTCGAAAAAACATTTAGTTTAACGTATCCAACAAATTATCGATCTTTTTCAACAAAATTTTCTTTTTAGTGTACGACCTTGTGTGATACATTTCGAAAAGGTACTCGTTTGTTTCGTTCATTTCGATGCGACAAATGTTTTATCGAACTTAATCTGCGAGGCAGGACGCCCGCAGAGAAACCAACAGCTATAAAATAATAACATTTTGTGCATGTGAAATAAAGTGCCTAATAAGTGTCCCCACGATTTCTCAGCCAAGTCATTTCTCTCCATTTTCTCCTCCTTTTCCTTCAAGTCTCGAGGACTCTCGTTTTTTTCATTTTTAAATGCAAACAAACTTCGCAACAACAAAAATTTCAATCAATTCAGAAGACACAAATCCATAAATTGATGCGCTTGCAATTATGCCATTAACGATTATTATTCGTTGCGAATTTCGCATCGAGACTGAATAATCGGATTTCACATTCTCGAATAATCATTTTTTCGACCATTGAATCGCAATCGTAAAAAAAAAAGTGGAAAAAGTTCGGACAGTGTTTCGTGGTCGAACGCGTCCGTTTTTTTTTTCTGTTTTGCTCCAAATCGTTCACAATGAAAAAATCCGGAAATTCGTATACATGCGTAAAACTTTAATTTCCGCTGATTTAATGAAATGATCGTTGCATTGTTGAGTTACGTAAGAGCTCGTGAATAGTGTGTCGAGATTTTTTTGGCGTCCGAGGCACCGAAATATCTTTTTTCACATTTTTTTATCGATACCGTTCGGTGAGTTTGGTAAACATTCTGCAAATATTGACGGACAAGTAACCGGTAAGACGATTTCCTGACGTTTCGTCGCGATTCCAGACACTCCTTTTTTTTTTTTTTTGTAAACACAATCCTCGGACGCCACGAACGCGAAGCTTGCAAGAATTTAATTCTCATTCAGTTTTCGACATTGCTGAGGTGAATAAGTTGTGCGGGAATTTCCAATTTTTCGTATTTCCGTAAAAAAATAGTTTTCGATAGCAATTTCGTGGTTTCAAGTTAGGAAAACTCATCGAGATTGAAAAAAAATGAGTTTTCGGCCTGTTTTTGGAATTTACAAAATTGCAAGCCATTTTTTCAATTTTTTGAGACCCTCGAAGCTTTTTGACACATTCCCAAGTCGTGTCCTGCAATTTTTGGTCTCGATATAAATTTTTTTTCTCCTATTTCGAACGATTGGACGAAAAATTATTGCATTTATCATCCACTCGCGACTATTCGTGTCTTTTTTTCCGTTCGCGAAATTATTTTGTTATTCATTGACGTTTGAATCGATTGCAAAAAAAAAAAACATTTTTAAGTTTTACGTGAATGAAATTTAAATATTCGAGTCGAAGGCCCGTCCACAAAATTGCAAAAATTTTATTTCGGTGAATGTATAAAGTATAACGCGAGAGATCCTAATTGGCAGGTGCGACTAATTACCACATGTATTTTAACTGGAGTTAATTATTGGCCACAAAATTTAAATGAACTTATTAACAAACAAGTGCGATCCCGAGTGAAGAAAAAAAAAATGTATCTGTGACGAGGCTCTCGTTGGCTACTCGACGCGACCACACAAGGATAAAAAACAAACAATTAGTCGAAGATCACTAAACATCGTAAATAGCAGAATAAGGTCTGTAATGAATTTTACGTCTCGTGTGGTGCAGAGCAGAGCGGAAAATTTCACGTCGAAAAAGGTGAGAGAAATAAATGATTAATGATCACCCTGGAACGGTAAAGTGAGGTCAAAAACGACCCTCAGGCAACTTTAAATCCCGCGCCCTTTCCTCCCTTCGTTTTCCCGTTTTACCGCATGCAGTGATTCTGCATTAAAAAACGAAAAGAATGAGCTCAAGTTGAGCCCTTTTCGTTCAATTTTACCGGAGATATGAATTTATCAAAATTGGGTATAAAAACTTTCGTATTGTCATGAAAAACCCATCGATCGAAATGTCGTGATTTTTGTTTTCTTTTCGAAAAATCGAACAACAAAGCGCGGGAAGTCGTAAACTGTCTTACCGACGAGCGGTTTTTGGTTCCCCACGAAAAATCGTGTCCCGGGAAGACAAGAATAAGAAGCAAAAAGGACCACACGTTGATAGAATAACGAGAACCGAAATGAGAAGAAAAAAAGGGGCAAAACGAATGAGGCACTGACGAATACGAATAATATTCATGACGTATTCTTCTTCGATAATTTATTCAGGAATAACCAACGGAGTCTCGCATAGAAGTGGAGAAAAAAATGTGTTAAAAAAATCAAAGACTCTTGCTCTCTCGTTATTTATGTAAACAAAGAGGTCCTTGATCTTTCCTAATTGTTACAGCCATACTGACTGTGAGCATTTTTCTTCACAACTCATCTCTCTGCATTTTTACGCACAAACGAAATTCTATAATCAACGATTTTGCTTAAACAATGTCACTCGTGAGATTCGATCATGAAACCCTAATTATTTTTGTAATTAAATTATATAATCGTCATCAAAGTAACGTTCGGAAGCCAATTTTTCGTTTAAATTTCGAAAACACAAATCGTTCTCATTAAAAATGTCCAAATCGTGAATTTTTCTCATTACGAAATGGAAAATCGTAGAAATTTTTCGGTGAAATGTCCTGAATTGTCAATTTTCCCACTGTTCGCCATGAGAACGAATGCAAAACGGGTTAAATCGTGAATCTTCTCATTAAAAATGTCCAAATCGTAAATTTTTCTCATTAAAAAATGCCAAAACGTATGAATTTTTCGGAAAAATGTTTTTTGGTCAAATCGTATAAATTTTTCAGAGAAACGTCCTGAATTGTCAATTTTCCTACTGTTCCCCATGAAAACGAATGCAAAAGAGGTGAAATCTTGAATCTTTCTCATTAAAAATGTCCAAATCGTCAATTTTTCAGATTAAAAAATGCCAAAACGTATGAGAATTTTTCCGAAAAATGCTTTTCGGTCGAATCGTATAAATTTTTCAGAGAAATGTCCCGAATTGTAAATTTCCTCACTGTTCCCCATGAGAACGAATGCAAAACGGGTCAAATCGTGAATCTTCTCATTAAAAATGTCCAAATCGTAAATTTTTGTCATTAAAAAATGCCAAAACGTATGAATTTTCCGGAAAAATGCTTTTCGGTACAGATTTTCATTGCCAATATGACGAAGAGGAATGGAAATTTTTTTCGCAATTTTGCAACGAAGTTTCAACCGTGCAATCAATATGTTTTTTTGATTTCTCGATAATTCTGTTAACGCGAACGCTGTGGCTTGATAAACGAAGTGAAATAAAGACTTTGTTGAAAATTTCCCACGATCTTTTTTGTTCCTCGTCGCTCACTGAATTGTCTAGTCTTCCAGGGCAGTTAGAACGACGAGACTTGAAAGGATCTCAACTGTATAAGTAGGGCGTACAAAAAAGAAGAAAAATCTTGAGTTTTTGCTACCGAAGACTTCGCAATACACGTGCAAGTGTTAATCACAAGACAAACGAGCATACATGCCAATGTACGCGAATACAGCACGAAGGAGAAAAAAGTAAAGATGAGAGACTCATTTTTTACTCGATTTTCAGTGCACAACGTGCGAAGGATTCCAAATTTTGAATTGGCCTAAAAAAATTGAAAAAAAAAACTTTGTTGCTCGTCGTTCAAGACTTTCTGCTCGTTGCCTCGAAAAATATCGACATTGGCGAACCAAGAAAAATGACGTGTACAAATTTATTGGGTTTCTGCCAAAAATTAAAAACCCAATTGCATGGTGCACCATGGTTAATTGTTTCCAAGGGGTCTATGGAGGATTTCAAGCAAATTTTCGCATGGACAATTCATTTAACGTATGACTATCACAAAATTACTTTATTGAGGATTTTTTAATCATTTTTTTGAACATTCCTGACACCAAAACTAAAAATTTGTCGACGTTAAGGATTTGAGATATTTTATTTCCATTGTTTCACTTTTCCGATCTGAACGCGTGTAAATTCGAGTCGCGTTTCGTTTACGAGTTGCGAAAAATGTGTTTAGGACTTTTCTTTAAAAAATTCAGCTCATGGCCTCTCTGGCAGTCTGCAAAAAAAATCCTAAATACATTTTTTTTTGCATCTCGATTTTGACAACTTTTTGACGAAGCTTTACACGCGTTTGGATGGGGAAAATAAAATTTGGAAATGAAATATTCCAAATTCTAAAAGTCAGTAAATTTTTCGTTATAGGAGAAAATTTTGCACAATTTTGTTTGTTTTTGCAATCACCTTGGCAAGGAAATTCGATACCGAAAAAAAAAATGAAAGTTTTTACGTGGATAAACTTTTAGGCGATGGCTCCGATATCTGCAGGTGAAAAAGTGCCTGAGTCTGTTTTGCGTGCACTTTGAAATCGCCGGCTCAAGGATTCGTCAATTCTTTGACCGATTTCAATGAGGATTTTGAAATGTTCAAACTTGCATACAAAATCGTCTGGGGATGAGCAAAGAAACGGGAAACGTCGTCTCAATGTCACGACCGCGCGAGAACGCATCAAATATTAATAATCCTAAGGGACATAACGAAGCGTCCCGACGACGAAAAGTTTCGGAGTTCAGGCCGGATGGAAGACAACGCGCGGGTTCCTTCCAACCTGCCTCTTCGCTCCCCCTCAACGCTCTTTTACGTGCGGGGGTCCCTACGTGTTTGGTTTACCGATTAATTATGTCCGTCCATCTTCATACCTTATGGCACTCTGGCGGTGGTAACCAGACTTACTAATGTCCATGTACCCCATAATATGCATACCAACAGGACAATCTTTACCTTTCTTCCCTATTCTTTCTTTTGACTTGCCTCTCTCGCCTTCCTTACACTCGTCCATGTCTCCGCCGAGACTTTCTCCGCAACGGAACCTCAAGAACCCTCGGTTTGCCTACTAATCGCGACTACTCGTATTTTCTCCAAAAAAAAAATCCTCGACAAAGATTTTCGTTCATCCAAACTGAAAAATCCAATTTTTAATCCGCATTTCCGAACTGCCCACCACTTTTCTTCAACTTTCCTTCAATTCCTCGAAGAACGTCTGGGACTTCGTGCGGTGCGTGAGTTTTCGCCCCCAAAACCCCATGAAGTGAATATTTTAAGGGATCGAACGTCTGGCCGGAAAAAAAGTTCAAAGCAAAAAATTGGAAATTCGCCAAGTGAAAATTGACATTTTAGTAGGAGGGAGAAGAAAATTCCAAATTTTGAGCCATTTTTACATTATTTTCTTTTCAATTTTTCAAAGAATGCCTGAAACTTTCTGATGACGGAAATTACGCGAATTCGCTAATAATTTTCGCCCTCAAAACCCCATGAAGTGAATATTTTAAGGGATCGAACGTCTGACCAAAAAAAAACGTTCCAAACAAAAAATTGGAAATTCTCCAAGTCGAAAATCGACATTTTAGTAGGAGGGAGAAGAAAATTCCAGGTTTCCAGCTGTGGAAATTCGTTGATGTCATTTTTAAGGACTTTTCGCTTGGAACTGAAACGCTGAGCTATTTTGTTGATTAGAAAAAAAAGAAAAACTTTTGCTACGTCGAATCGATGTACGAGTAAAGTCTCGAGTGTTTGGATACGTATATTTAATGACGCCATAGCAGCAACACACTCTCTTCGATGATGCGATCAATGATCGATTCGCCACATTCCTTCTGGGACTTCGTGAGCGGAATTGACAATAGAGAAAACGAAGAATAGCGCACGCGGCCATCGGTTGACTACATCACTTGACAACAGTTACGAAATATTTTGAATTTTCTAAATTTTACGTTCACCGAGTCAAAAAAAATGCTTTTTTCATTCTCCGGCAAATTTTTTTCTCAAGGCCATTGGCAATTGGGTTGTTCGGCCCCAAAATGCTCAATTTTCATGAAAAACCCAATTTTTCTAAATTTGGAAATTCGTTTTTTCTTCTTGTTATACAGAAAAATGAGAAATTTTGGTTTTTCATTCTGATTTTTACATTTTCGCGCCACTGCAATCGATTAATTGGCTCGCAGGAGAAATTGCGCAATTTTTTTCCTCAAAAGAGTTTTTCTCATGTATCAAAAAAATGTTGAGTCCGAAAAACAATGGCCTACGTGTAGAGTCTCCGAGAAATCTATCGAATTCTTCGTCATTTCCGGTCACCGTTGTCTCGTCATAACTTTTATATCGGGACCGGAAGTCACGAATGTCCCGAACAAGGCGATCGCGTGCCTTTCTTGCACGTACGCCTTTTCAAATTTTATCGAAGTTGTCAAAAACTAAGTGAAAAAAAAAGTTGAAAGTTTTTCACCAAGACGAAGTTTCAAAATTTCTCCAATTTTTTAAAAACTCGATTCGATTTTTCGACGAATCATTTTTTTTCTGCTCCTCCGGAAAATTTTGTTGTTGCGTTTCCCTTTTCTTCCATTTTTAATGAAAAAAGATTTTAGCAACGATCGATCGCGAGGAAATTGAGAAACCGGAAGTGGCTCGTTTCTTCCTTTTTCACGCTCGTTAAAACTTTTTTGTTTTTTTTCAACCAACTCGCAAAAGAGACTTAAAAATGAAGGGGAAGTGCGAGTCGGTCGTGGTGGCATTTTCATTAGCATCCAAAGTCATTGGGAGGCAACAACGGTGTCGAAAAAAGAAAAAAAAGGAAGAAAGAGGAGATACGAGAGTGTCTCCTTTCTTCCTTTTTCTTCTCTCCGCGAAGAGGCAGGCCGAACGATCGCTATGGCCAATGGAACTGATAGACAATACGTTTGACATCCGAGAGAGAGAGAGAGAGAGAGAGAGAGAGAGAGAGAGAGAGAGAGAGAGAGAGCGCGAGAAGCAGCGAAAGAGAGAGAAAGAACGAGAGAGAGAAAACTCATCCCCTCTTTAAAGGAATTGAAATACAAACGGCCAAGTAGCCGTCGGTCACGAAGTAGTGGCCATGCTCCTGAGGTTCGTCTTCACCGGCGTGTCACCCACGATATCAGTTCTCGACGAAACATCGTTCCATCAGCGGCCCGACGTATTCAAGCCCGAAAAGTCTCGTAGAAATCGCGCCAAAGTTCAAACCCAACGATCGGAGCCCCAAACCCTGCGGATTAATTTTCCCACGTGCAGATAAGTATACGAATTTTTATTTCTCCCCCAACAGCATTTTTTCACGGTCCCTCAAACGAGATTCTCCAGTTTCCTCGAAAAAATAGAGAAAAAAATGCAACAGTCGAAAAAACGCGATCGATCGTGGGATTTCATTTTTTATTCAGGGTTTTAATTTCGTTTCAAGTTGAAAAATTGTGGAAACCCCTTAACGCGTCAAATGCTCCGATCGATATTTCCATTTAAACAACTTCAGCCTTTCATTTCGATCGGAATCCTCACGCTGAGTTGCATAATTTAGCTCGAACATGATACGAAACGATAAAATTTTAAAAATGCGATAAAAAATCTTTGATTCATCGTCAATTCACTTTTTTTTGTGTTTCAATTGTTTCAAAAGCCAAAATAATCGAATCTGAGAGCAAAAGATAAAAAACACACGTTGACACGAATTTCCTGGCGCGTAAGAATCACAAAAGTTCGATGAACTTGGTTGACATTTATTTAAAACGTTTTTTTTTGTTCCCATTGAATTTGACCTTGAAATTTCGATGTTTTTGAAAATTTAGATAATTTTTAAATAACTCGTCGATATTTATAGAAACTTTGAACAGAAGGAAAGATCGTGATGCAGATTTTAGCGAAAACCGATTGTCTAGAAGGCAAGATGTCGGCATAGCTGATGCTTTTTGATATTTCGGCTGTGTCACATCCAGCCAGCCAAACTCTCGGAATCCAGCGATAGCCCAACCACAAAACAAACCTCAAAATTGCATGGAATATATGACAAATAGTTTGTGACTTTTACGCTGACTCGTTCGTTCCTTCGAAGTTTTCAGATCACGAGCATTCAATTCAAAAACTATATTCGGTAGTTTCGAGTACCAAAAACGACACAGTCTCTCGCACCGACCACCAGGCGGCGCGGCAGAGTGGCGAAACATTTCTCATTCAGGAATTTCGCGCGGAGGGTGTGGATAGATCGCCGCGACCGGCGAGATTTCTTGAATCTGATTCTCGATTACGTCGTCCGTAAATAAGAAAAAAAAATCACTGTTTTCAACCCTTCCGGGTTACGAGGAAATGTTACAGATAATTAATGAATTGAATAACTTGAAATTACTTGAATTTTTTGCTTGTCACATTCGTCAAACGTTTTCATTCCCTAAAAAGCTGAAAACTGGATTTTTCAATTGAAGGGAACGTGTTTAAGACGTTGAGATCGGAGAATTTTTGTTTTTTAGGTCGAATTTCGTCCCCACAAGGACGCGGGACATAGAAATTCGGTTGGGTGAGGTTTCAAGATTCGCGAATGTGTGCCTGAGAATGTTGAAAACTCTTTGCATGGGGATGAAGCGTTTGGACGCGAATTACTCTCCAAAACATTGAATTTTTTGATTGATTTTCCGACATTGTAAAAACTTTTATTACCTCGGCCGACCTCGTTGAAACGCGGATTTGAACTTTGCGTAGAGTTTCGCGTTGTAGTTGGGGA
Organism: Diadegma fenestrale; assembly: GCA_037043255.1. NCBI lineage: Eukaryota > Metazoa > Arthropoda > Insecta > Hymenoptera > Ichneumonidae > Diadegma > Diadegma fenestrale. The sequence continues at coordinate 9,824,075 of CM073317.1, forward strand.
AATGCAAAGAATGAAGGGGATTAGAATCGATGAGGATGAACGAGGAATCGCGTCGTCCGCCGCGCGGAACTTTCTCCGGGGTGTGTTTCATGTTTCGGGCGTCGCGGGTAAGTGGCGCGAGTGAGCAAAAAGCGCAGACGTGCGTGGCAAGCGGCTGTCACTTGAGGGTCCGAAGCGCATGCGCGACCACGTAAACCGCTACGTTCGCTTTCTCGTGGCGGCTGGTGTAGGGGCAAGGAGAGTGATTTTTTCGATTTTTTCAGTGGACTGTCCGTAGGCTGCTTCGAGATCGCGTTTCTTCCACTGCAGCGAGCAATTCCGGGAGTGCCTTTGCCCTATTTTTATTACTTTATAATCAACATAAATTCCGCAAGAAATAACCTAAAAATAACGCAACCAACAAGTATCCTCGTTCGTATTGTTTGACGTCGCCTCAATTCTTTTTTCCTCATTTAAACGTGAAAAAAACACACACAATATTGCCGCGTTATGTCGTCCGGTGGTTGGGAAATTGTTGGTAAAAAAAACAAAGACAAGAACAATGGAAAAGCCACGAAACTCACCAAGGCTGAGAAGAAAAACTTTATCATCAATTCACCCAAACTCGAGGATTTTCGTGAGTATCCATTCATCAGCTTTTCTTTCCCCCTTAATCACTCGAATTTCTAACCTCTTTGCCATACGTTCCCTTACTATCAACATACACACATACTCACCTGTATTAATTGTTCTAACAAATTCCATAAAATTACTGGCTCCAAAAACTTTTTGACACTTTCCACTTTCCTTACAAATTTCTGCTCCTACTTCTGCAGCTGATTTTCAGCTGATTGTTTATCATCATTATCATTATTTTCGTCAATGCGTTTGGCATCGCGATCTTTTATTCCATTAATTGAATACTCAAATTTTTATCGTTGAATCTTCTTGTTATCAAATAATTTTTGTTTCCCATTCAAATTAATTAACATTATTATCATTATTGTTGATATTTTCGTCTTTATTGTTTTAAACATTCTGATTATTTTCGTCAATGCATTTGGCATCGCGATCTTTTTTATTCTATTAATTAAAAAATCAAATTTTTGCCACTGAATCTTCTCGTTGTTAAATTTTTTTTTCCCCATTCAAATTAATTAACATTATTGTCATTATTGTTGATATTTTCGTCTTTATTGTTCTTAACATAATTATTTGATCACGATTTATTTGAATTTTTGAACGGCAAAAAATGTTTTGGCGATAAATTTTTGTTTTCATCCAAAAATGAATTTATCAATATTACATAATTAATATTTACCGGAATAAAACGATTGAAACACCGTCTTGGGTCAGATTGACCCGTGGGAAATTTTTCTGCCGTCAATTTATTGAAATTCATCATTAATCTTGTTATTTTCATCAATTAATAAACAGAGAAAGTTTTTGCATCACCTTTGAATGACTCAATTTTGGAAAAAATGGTTTACAAATTTTGGTGACTGATTTTTTTTCTCTTTTTGCCACATTTTAGTTCCTTTGAACGAAGTCAAGTCGCTTTACGACAGTCTCGACGGCAATAAAGAGAATAAGCGACCGTCTAAGGAAAAAGACAACAAGTCCAAGGAGAATGAAGAAAAAAAGAAACAACAAAAACTCAAGCAACAGCAGCAACAACAGGCGGAGAAAAATAAAAAACTTCAGCAACAGAAAACCAAGGAAAAAGCACCAAAGGACAAGAGCACCAACGGGGTAAATTTTTTCGTGTTTTTTTCAACAGAAAGTTCCGATGTCTTTGCAAAATGAAAAAATGTCATGAAATTTTTATAAAAGATGTGAAAATTTTGATTTTTTCGAATAATCGATGAAATCAATGAAAATAATTACAGATTAACGTCGACGAACTGAACGAATTATTGGAGAATGACAAGACCAGATTTCCGGACGCTCCGTTGATATGGTTGAAGGATCTGGTTTCGTATTTGGACGCGAAAATTCCAGCAGAGAAAGATGAATTGGCATTTGTCAATAAACCGGAAACGTATCCATTGAGTTTGATCTCAAAATCGGTGCGGACGAGTTTAGAAAAAACGATTAAAATAGCAGGAGCTGAAAATGTTCGATTGTGCTGGGAAGGGACTTTGGCAACGATGGTGAAAAATCTTTCCCAAGGAACTTGCGACCTGGGATGTAAAATATTTTTGCAATTATTGGCACAGACCAATCCCGAAATGACCACGGCCAATCTCGCCAAATTGGCCAGTCTACGCAATTCTTATCAAAATAAAAAGTCCATCGGTATTTCTTTGCTCTGGGCCTTTTCACAAAGTGGGAAAAAAAATCTTGCCACTGGCTTGACCGTCTGGCACGAAATCATGGCCCCCATGCTCGAATCACGAACTTACGCCTCTTACGTTCTCACCATTCTTCGTGACCTTCTTAACGCACCTAAAAATTCTAATCATCTCACTGCCGACCGATTCTTCGACGTAGTCGACGATCTGTCTGCCGGAAAAATTCACGTTCCTGCACATCTCGACAATGAAGTCGCCAACTGCTTGCAACTTTTGAGGGTAAATATTTCGTTTTTTTCTCACTCATATTCAGGAGCCTGAGTTTTTCCCATAAAAAATCTCAGCCACCGTTTCAAAAAATCTCCGACCCCGAAATTCACGATTTTTCTTTACATTTTTACTTATTCCAACAATTTTCGAGCTTCATTCGTGACGTCACTTCCGGTTTCAAAGTCCCGTGAATACCCAGAAATTTTTTGTTGTACTTTTTTCGTAAGAAAATTTTACCTCGAGAAAATATCCGGCTTCATTTTAATATTTTTGTCGTTCCGGTTTTCATCGTTTGTAATGAAAATTTTTAATGGCGTTTTTCGAATTTTTTCCATAAAAACTCCCAGTTTTCGAATCGTCAACGCATTTCGCGTAGATCGTGTTGCCGTTTTGCAGTTTTGTTGTTTTTTTTTTCAGTTACAAATGGTCAAGAGCGAATCAATAAATCTGCAAAAGATTTTTGAGAATCTTATGGGAAAATTAACTCCGAAAGTGAACGGAAAATACAGAGAAGAAATTGTGCGATCTCTCGTGGCCTGTGTGACTGCGGATTCTCGGTGTTTGTCCGTCTGGACGAGCTTGTATCCGAAGAATCTTTATCAATCTGATCTTTTGCTCAAACATCTCCGTAAGTAAACGAATAAGATCGAAAGGCGAATCTCGTTTGAGATTTTGTAATTATCAATATCGTTGATTTTCGATTTCAAAAAAAAAGACGACGTTGACAATTTTTGTCTCTTATCAATTTCGTGGCCAGAGATTTCGCAAAATTACTGATTATTTTCGTCGTTTATTACTATTTTAATTCTTGCTTTTCAAGTCGCTGATTGGAACACGTTACGCGTCGGAATCGAACCGAAACCTTTCAAAGCGTCTTTGGAAACTTTCCGCACGTTGGTCGTTTCCTCGAAGAAAGGGAAAGAAGACAATCTCCTGCTTTCCTGCTCAAGAACTTCCCAGGTAAGTTTATCTCACTTTTTTTTTATGCCCATAATTTCCTCGCAGTTTATTTTCATACGATGTTCCTGGTCCAGACAAATTTTCCCGTCAGAATTGATTGAATTAATGAAATTTAGAAAACGTCGATAAAAACTGTGATTGTGAGTTATTGCTTGAGCATTTCGCAATTTCCGAAAAAAATTGACGAAATTCGTAAAAACTACAATGAAGGAGGATTTTTGAAGTTCCGAACGCTACAGCAGCTTTTCTTGTCCATTACTGTCCAAGATTTTCTCCGGGGACGATATTTCATGTAAATTTCTTGCCTGAATTGACTAAAAACTGCGAATTTACGTGAAATCATGAAAATTCGATCAGCAAATCGATCTTCTTGATTAAAAATTGCAAAAAAAAAATCGAGGAAAAGTTACGCGTTATTCGCTGATCGTGAATAAAAAAATCAATCAAAATCGAGCAAAGTGTGAATTTGCTGCTCAGCTGATGAGCTTGGACTCGAATTTCGCGCGATCGCAGTGATGCCTTGATGGCAAAAATAAATAACTGCAACTCCAGTTTCCATTGAATAGTGACGTCACGTGAAAATGATTGCGATGTATGGCGACGACGAATGCGTCGTTGTATTGTGGCCTTTTGAACTTTGACACTAGCGTCTTGGCGACAGGCAAGCCAAGCCAATGAGCTTTGGACTCGTGAACCAATCGCACGGATCTCGAATCTGTGGGTGGGACGACGAAGAGGAAAAAAAACATTCATTGCTCACCTGATCGCGAAACGAGCGTCCGTTGTTTTTGTTTTTCTCGTGCTCAAAATCGTCGCCAGTGTTATTTTTGCCTCTCGCCCTATTTTGTGCTCCCGAACGATCATTGTCGCGTGTTTTTCAATTTTAATCTGATGCGTTTACGCCGGTTTTCGATCTAACGATTCGTAGTGGCCGCTCAAAGGGCGTAAGTCTTTTGTACAAAAAAATTCTTCAGTTTTACCAACACATGCCCCGAGAAACACGAACAAAATTTGTTATTTCTTCCGCCAATAAAAACCGAAGGGCCGTCGCAGTTCGAGGCTCGAATTATCAACAACAACAAAAATCGATATCAATTACGAGAGGTTAGATGAGCGATAAAGTTCTGGGACCTCGATCTCATAAAAATTCCACTCACGCTTTGCTGTAAGGTAAAAAAATCAAAATGAGTTTTTGTTTGACACGGGAATCAGAAAAAAAACGTTATTTTTCGGTTTTTTGAGGTTCGTTGCCATTTTTTGCAAACGCGAACAAAAAATGTCGAAATACCGTCAGTCGATAAATCGATAGACGTTGATCATCGGTCGGTAAAACAGCGCTCGCTCTGGAATGTTAGGCGCGCAGTTTTTTTTCGTGGACTGTAATTTGGTCGGGAAATTCAAACAATAGCGAAAGAGACAGCGCGGGGGGTGGGAGTAGAGACAGAAAAAGGAGAGAAAGAAAAACAAACCGATCACGAGAAGCAGATGGACGGAAAAAAGAGATGGAGGGGAATAAACAGCGAAAGAGAATGAGAGAAATGTGGATAGAAAGAGAAAGATATTCATGAGCGAAAGGGAAAGGACGAGAGACTGGAAACTGGAATGAGAGAAACTATCGATCGCTAGTTCCCCTCGCCCTCCAGGCTTTGCGGCGAGCTCCCCTCCTTTTTCCCCCGCCCCATCTCGCGGAAATCTCTCCGAGGTTTCGACGTTCAGTAGTTTCGGCAACGAGACCAAAGAGACATCGTATTGGCGTTATCGTTTTATTTTTTCGATCCCCCTTCGCTAGGAATTTATACACGTTATTTCAATATTCGTAAGTTCCGATGTCTGCAACGACGTAAATACACTTATACGCGAGTAAAATCACACAGACAGACTAGAATATATGTGGATATGGGTATACATGCGTTTCATGCGTTCCGGAAAATAGTCTCTCGTTCTCCTGTCACGAATTGTCACGATTAACAAACAAAAAATCCAAATGACGTATCGAGCACGGAATTGATGAAGATTTCATCGCGTTTCCGCGTCTTGTGACATTTATTTTCTCTCTCTTTCGCACGTGTCGAAATTCGATATCACCTTCGCAACGATCGCCCGGAAATAAGCGAGGAAAAATATTGACGCGAACATTCCTGCTGTCGTCTCGCGCGAACGAGAGACAAAAATCACACCCAACTCGTTATACCATCGTTTTTTTCTTCATTTCTTTCTATTTTTCTCCATCTCCAGGCTCTAGTCGAGAAAATGTCCGCGTCCAAGAAGAAACAGAACTCTTTCCCATTTAAAACGGGAATTATCGTTCTGCTCGTACTCATTGGTGCTGTCGTCACTTACGACTGTCAAAAACACGGCTCGTACGAAGGTGAGATTCATTTTCCCCCTTTTTTTTCTCATTCTTTCTTCCCTATTCTCTCTTCACGATTTTCATCCGCACTTTGAGTTTCTTCCTCGAAATTTTCTTGCTCAAAATTCTTTTCCGCTATTTTTATTGTTTAAACCGTGTTCCGAAATTATTGTTACTATAATTATTATTCTTGAACACGAAAACTTACCATTTTAACGAAATCTCCAAAAATACGTTTCACGTGCATTTCCCGAACTTTTTATCGTCGTATTTTCGCGAATTTTTTCACCCTGAAAATACATTGTTGAGAGTCTTATAAAAAAAAAATTTCTCGATCATTTTGAACGTTTATCGTGTTATTGTTACTTTCGGAGCTCCAAACAGTAAATTATTTCGGGTCAATCCAACCCAAGGCGTTTTTCAAATGGTTTTCTTCTGGAAAATGTGCATTTTTTGTTGATTTTTTGTTGTAGAGACGTTTTTTGTAGTAAATTGTCAAAATTTCGGGGCCCGAATTTTTTTTTGCACGTAAACGAAAATTCAATGCCAAACAATCGGTGACGGAAATGTTTCTGGGTCAAAACCGATACGAAATGATTATTATCATTATTATGATTATTGGATAACGTGAAATTTGACAATCGACTGATTTTCGTGTTTTTATCAATTCTTCATGATTTTTATGGATTGTCTGAATTTTGGAAATGAAATTTTGTTGCCATGGAATTGGCGTGATGAGTAATCGTGTTTTTTGTTTTATTTTGAAGCTTCTAGCACTGGAACATTTTTGAAAAACAGTGGCTTGGCTCAGTACGGACAAAATGCAGTGAAAGCTGTAGTTCACTGCAAGGACACGAGTCTGTCTTACCTGGAAAAAAATTTTCCGGAATATTACAAGCTCAGCGCGGAATATGGTGAAAAATATTACCGGCTCTTTGGCGATCTCTTTCTGGTCGGTAAAAATCTCTTGGTCAAAGCCTCCGTCAGTTTTGCCAAATTTTTGACCGACAAAAAACCTTTGGTCACCGACAATGTGAGTTTTTTTTTAGCTCTTTTTAAACGAAATTTCGTTGCTCGCGATTTTTTCGCGCTTTTCTCGAAGGAAAACTCACTCGAATTTTTCTTTCTGCTGTTTCTTTTTTCGCTCGTGTCAATTCATCCCGTGAAAAGCCTCGAATATGAATTTCATTCGTTTTTGTTCTTTTTCCAGATCGAATATTATTTCCCAGGATTCCTAGAGAATCTGCACAAAAGGAGCCTCGTTGAGATCGAGCGTGTGAAAACTTATTCGGCCATTGTCCAGGAACACGTGACTGTACAAACAATCGGTTTCGTTCGGTGGTTGGAAACCAACGTTTTTGTGTAAGTCGTTGAATCTCAAAAATCCTCATTTATTATTTCAAGTCCTTGATAATTTTGGGTCTTGGGATCTTTCGCTATTGTCGGAAATCTACGAAAAATAATTCAGAGGAAAATCACACTCGGATTTTTTTGATAAGAACGAAAATAATCGATTTTTCTATGATTTTCACGATTCGGAAAAACTATTCGTGACGTCATTCGTTTTGCACGTTCCAGGGGTAATTTGAGTCCGCAAAATATGCGAGGCTATGCAACGCAAGCGGTGGAGAGGACGCAAAGCTTTGCGAGTCAGACTTACGACTGGGTTTATGAAAAAGTCCAGACGCTTTCCAAAGTCCATTGATGAAGAAGGAAGAAAGAAGAACACGAGAAATGAGAAATTTTCAAAAAATAATAAAAACTGGTGAAAAAAAAAAAACAAAAAACAAGCATACAAAATGGCGGAACGACGTTTGAAACGAGCCTGTTGATTCCAACAACATCCATAAAAACTATCAATACAAATAAATGTGTGAATAAATTTCTTCCTACAAATATTTATTTATTGAAAAATAAATAAATATTTTGTAATTTATTTACTTATTTATTTAGAAAACTTATATTTATATTTTGGCATTTATCTTGCTAGACCGTGGATTCGGGATTTATTTTAATGCTGCGATTGTTGTTTATCGAATATTTTTATTTTTCACACCAACTATTCTTCACGGCCATTTTCGCACCTGTGATACTTCGATTAAATTCCAACTCAACGAGAAGAGACAACTCAGCCCCCAAGAAACAAAAATTACTTGCAATCATGTTTTCATTTCTCTTCCGCTTTTTTTCAGTATAAAAAAGTTTTGGGAACCTTTTTTTTTTATTTCGAAACGCCCACACGATCATTTTTCGTTCTTCAGGGAAAAAACCTTAGAAAAATTTCCACAATCACAAAATTGATTCCCGAATCGTTTTTTTTTTTTTAATGCACATTCATGTATTTTTTCCCGTAAAACTTAATATTCCGGCGTTGTTCTCATTAGCAGAAAATACTCAAATACATATTTTTTTTGTTTATAAAAAAAAACATACTTGAATATTCGTTCCATGATGTATTTTTTTTGTTAAAAACGAAAAAGTGAGGATACTTTTATTTTTGGCAACCGAACGACAAATTCAAGCCACGGAACGAAGCGCCCTCGAATCCCGTTATGAGCAGCTCCGAATCCAATCCCCCCCCGGACATAATATTTTGTATATTCATCGATGTATTTTGTTTCGAGGGTTTTAGTAAATAATGATCGAATTTAAACAACAACCAAAAAAATGTAAAAATAAAATGACACATTTTTTCATAAATAATTGCATTCGTTCGAATTTTTTCTTCGAATCTCGACCTTTCCGGATTCTTGGAATAATCTTTATAAAATGGAGCCATTTTGACAAATTCGGTTTGAAAAAAACGGAAAAATTGCGAATTGGAATTTCGAATTTCCGAGGATCCGGTTTTTTGGCTTAATTCAATGAAAAAAATCCATTTTGGAAAACGTCGATTAGTTTCTTTCCAATTAATTTCGACAAAGTGGGTTAAAAAAAAAAAAATGGAAAAAATGTGCCGTAGAAAACTGTAACCAAGTTTTTGGTGAAAGTTTTTAAAGGAAACATGGAAAAGAGTGAAAAAGCGACGTCTACCGAATTTTTTCTTTGAATCTCGACCTTTCCGGATTCTTGGAAAAATCTTTATAAAATTGAGCCATTTTGACGCGATCGGTTTGAAAAAAACGGAAAAATTGCGAATTGGAATTTCGAATTTCTGAAAATTCGGTTTTTTTTGCGTATTTTTTGCTAAATTCATCGAAATAAATCCATTTCGGAAAACGTCGATTAGTATCTTTCCAATTAATTTCGACAAATTGGGTTTAAGAAGGAAAAAAACGGAAAAAAGTGACGCGTAGAAAACTGTGAACCAAGTTTTTGGTGAAATTTTTTGAAGGAAAAATGGAAAAGAGAGAAAAAGCGACGTGTACCGAAGCAATATGAGAATAATATTATTAATTAAATACAATTATTATCGCTACAATGATTGTGGTGATGATTACAAGGTGGGATGAAGGTGAGTAACAAGAATATATTAAGTAATTTGTTGTTTTTTTTTCATCATGCGCATTGCTTTTGAGAAAATGTAAAAAAAAATGCACTCGAAGATACGAACTGTCCATTGGCGCAATTCTACCGGTAAAAAAAGCAGCTGCGATGGCTTGACCGACCAAGCCCGGCAGTTGTCTCTATTGACCGCGCACAAGGATGAGTTTTTCGACTCTTTTGTAATTCGGCTACGACTTTGTCGAGCGAACTTGGTAACGAGTTTTTGCCAACGAAACTCGGCGCCTTGAATTCCATCGGCATTTTTTCAATTGCGTGACTTTTCTCAGTCGAAAAGAATCGAAAATTCTCAGAGCTCGTACGGGAAAAACACTTTCATCGAATTCTTGTATATTTGGTTGCAGAGATATTCCTCCTCCTCGTCCCTTACTCGAGCCAGAACTTCCAATATTTGGCTGCAATTCCGAAATTATTTTTCTAAACATTTTTTTATCAATTTCCTCCACATTTTTCGATTTTTCAAACCAAAATCGACTTTTTTCACAACAAATTCAAGATTGAAAGCAAATGCAATTTTTCTCGGTCCCCCTTAAAATTTCGTAAGAAATAAAAGTTGCACATTCTTTCCTGACGGAGAAAGAACAATGAGCAACTTTTATTTTTCCTCAAATATTAAGAATCCTCGAGGAAAACCTGCAACAGGATTCTCATCGACTTTATAACCGATCGATCACCTTGAGGCGATGGATTAACCTCAAGATGCAGGAACATTGATAAGAAATATATTTACACTATAGTGCAGGGCTCGTTGCGTCCTTTGACCATTTTGTCGGCTTGCCATTTCTCTTTTTTGACCGATGGAAAAACCGTGATTACGTCTTTGGCTGACGCATGGGTTGGTCTGATCTCACACCATGGGCAATCAGTCTCGATCATCAGTCTGTCCGACGGTATGCTCGTCACAGCGATTAAATTATCTTCAGATCTCAACGAGCTGCAAACAAATTCATCCTCTCAAAACCACATTCCGATCAAACATTTCCATCCGCGTAAAAATCAAATTCAAGTGCTAATTAATTGTTAATAATTAATAATAATTAAATTAATAATGAATAATTAATGCCAATTCCAATGCCATATGAATGAATTAATAATGAATAATTATTAATTAATTAATTAATTAATTAATTAATTATTGAAAATTCAATTAACAATTTAATTTAATTTGAATTAAAATTAAACTCTCTCCTAGGAACGTCGCTGCAAATTTCGTTGGGAGCCGGTATTATGGCATTTTTCAAGGTCATCCTAGCTTCAGCTTGAAAATATTTTCGTTTTATCCACTTTTTCGAAAAATTGAGTTTTCTTGAATGAAAATTAAACCAAAACTGCGATTCTTTTTATGATGAATCTTCGCATGACCTTGAGGCGGGAAAAAATTGTTCGAAGACCTAGAACGATGTTTTTTGCTGGGAAAAAATGTTTTTTCAAGAGTGCACTAACCAGCCATTGATGCCTATGTATAATCCCAGTTGCAAAATGTTGTTGGCCTCCTCGGGATTACCGTCGAACGAGTGTACAACGCCCTCGGTCAGTTTGTCCTTGTGCTCGCGCAGAATGGCGACGAAATCGTCAGCGGCGTTACGACAATGTAAAAACATGGGCAACTTGAGACTGGAGCACAAGGACAATTGCATCTCGAAATATTTTTTCTGGGTCTCCTTGTTGCAGAAATTCAAACGGTCGTAATCCAATCCCATTTCTCCAAGTGCTATTATTTTGTCCCTGTTGTTTAATGCCAGGTCCGTCATACTCTGCAGATATCGTTCAGGGTCACCCGAATCCTCAAAAGCATTGCAACGCGTCGGATGGCAACCCACAGTTGTAAATAATCGCGCTGTTATCGAATAAACTATTAATTACAATATTTCCAGACTCTTCATTCCGTCGCTTCATAAACACAAGTCCATAGAAAATTTTCTACACAATTTTCATCAATTCAATCATCTTGCTGAAAGAAATTTGGACTAATTTTGTCAGAATCACAAAAAATCGAATTTCGAAAACGGAATTTCAAAATTTGAACCCAGACTTGCCGCAAGGAATTATTTCTGGAATAAAATTTGTACGCGGCTCCGAAACGTTGGAATATTCACGTAAACACGATTGAACAATTTGCATCAACAAAATTGGAAAAATTAGGCAATTTACTATGACGAGGAGAGAAAAAAACTTTGGCAGGGCATTTTTGGATAGAGGAAAGTTTGATAAGTCGATTGACACAAAGATTTTTATCAATTCCGTCATCTTGCTGAAAGAAATTCGGACTAATTGTGGCAGAATCACAAAAAATCGAATTTTGACAACGGAATTTCAAAATTTAAACCCAGACTTGCCACAAGAATTTATTTTGCGAATTAAATTTGTGTGCGGCTCCGAAACACGTTGGAATAGTCGCGTAACCACGATTGAACAATTTGCATCAACAAAATTGGAAAAAAAAGGCAATTTATTGTGACGAGAAGAGAAAAAAACTCTGGCAGTGCATTTTTGTATAGAGGAAAGATTCATAAGTCGATTGACACAAAGACAACAGTTTGAGGGATTAAATTTTTTCGTCAAGTTGACAGATTTAAAAAAAGATGGAAAATAATTCGTTTTTTTATTCGTTACCATCAGTTCTCGCCAATTCCAAAGCTTTAATTGTTTCTTCGAGGCTGCCAGCGGTAATAATAATTCGGGACAAATTATTGTCCCAGCTTCGCTCCAAAACCATTTCCAAATCACTTTGATGTTTTTGCGTGCCATGATAAATACCCTGATACATGGGATCCAGTAAATTAGCTCCGATATCTGTCGAAAAAATCCATTTCTTTCTCATTTTTTCTCCACTTTTTAAACGTTTGCATTGTTCACGAACATAACCTTGAAATTGAGTCTTCGTAAAATACGGATTTTTCGTTACTAATTTTCGGCAAAACGTTTTAAACTTTGAACGACACTATGATTTTTTCTTGCTCCTTTTTTTACCTATGAATTTTCGTAAATTCGTCATCCTCGTTAAGAGCATGAAGATCCTAAAAGTCTAGCAGGTGTCCGTTTGTTAGTGACCGGGCGGCCCTTCTGACACATGGATAACACTCCTGATGCTATTTCCAACCTCCGCCATTTTGGATTTCCACTCAATTACCAGATGCTCGATAATCGCACTTGTAAATAAAAATCTAAACAAAATCCCCATAGCTTTTTGTTTCCAGGCCGTTTCGTAAACAATCATTTCAAACTTTTCTATTAATCTATAGAAAATATGGGCAAAGCGCGCCATTTTCAATCCGATAATTTATCAATTCTTATTTTAAATTTCCTTCGATCTGCGACTAACAATAAATAAGCAAAAAACATAATTTCCTCATCGTTTCCGGAAGTTGAAAAGAAAATTTATTATTCAATAATTTGAGACTGATTGTGTGATTTTTTATTTTCCAAATCGAAATTTGCAACGAGGTATAAAATAATCAGTAAAAATTGCATTTTCGCGTAGAATAATTTGTTACAAATTGTATTTATTAACACGGCTGAATACGGTGTTACAGGAGTGACCTTAATTGCTATACGTACGTAAGAACTATCAACTTTTTCAGTTGCATTGTTGTTTTTCTGTTTTTTTATTAATTCAATAATCATTTGGATAAGTTTTTTTCTTCGCTGCCCTGGCATGGGTGTAGAATGTTCAAGTCTCAAAAACAAATGCACTGATTTCGAAGAATGTGGTTTTCTCTCTCGAAAAACAGCCAACAGTTGGAATGGTTAAAAATAAATCGTCGAAAGGAACGAGATATTTGAGGAAATTGAGTGATTTTCCAAATTGGCTTATTTTTACGAAAAATTGCCAATTCTCGGCAGTCTTCGAGCTGCTCCAATTTATTGGAGCGATTTTACGATCGAATTGATTTTCTCAACACATTCTTCTTTTTTCTTGGCGATGGCTGCTTCGGCGTGGACGAATTCGGGTCTGCCAATTTTACCAGGCACGAGTTTTTCGACGTAGAGAGTTTGTTGCTGATTGTAAAGTTCCTTGAGGTTTCTATCGAACTTTTGGAGCTCTTGAACTTTGTCGTAAACGTCAGGGGACTCGGACTTCAATTTAGCGGCGAATTCGTTCACGGAGTTGGTGGCGTTTTTGTATTCGGTGTTGATGCTCTTAACAGCAGTGAGGAAAGCATTTGCGTCTTTATTGGCCTTCAAATAGACGAGCTGATCGTCGAGCTCGTTGTACGAAGTGACTCGGCGATCTTGGGCGGCGAGAATTTTCTCGCAAACTCCAGCGATTCTCAACTTGCTCTCGGAGGCTTCGTCTTTGTCGATGGAGAAATCCATGCGCACGTAAACGATGACCATAAGGAAAAGTAAATAGAGAGCAATGGCGATGAGCAACGGTTCTTGGAGCATGAGAATCCGCGGGAAATGATATTTCAGTTGGAAGTTGGCGATGTGATTTTCGACGAGATTTTTCTTGGTGATCGAGATGACGGGACGACCGGCGACATCGAGATACGCGTAGTGATAAGAGTCGGGAAGCCGGGTCGCCGGATAAGGCAAGACGAGTTCAAAATTGCGGGCGCTTTCTGGCAGGATAACTCTGAGGACGAGTTCGTCTACGACCATGTCGTCGAACACGTGGTCCAGGAGTCTCATCTCCAGAACAAACTCGTCGTTGTTGTGATACAAATATTCGTAGCTCGGGACGTTGTATCCAAGAATATAGTGAGTTTTCCAGCCTCCGAAGAGCGGGAATCTGGGTCGGAGGTTGACCTCGACGGAATCTTTCTTGACCCTGGTGTGGGAAGTTGAAATGTTGCCGATTTCATCGCGATAATAAATATCGGAAGCCGCCGCAGGTAGAACAGTGTCAAAACTGTGTACGCTGGATTGGCCGACCTTGGTTGACCTTGAATACTCGTATCTGGAGAACGAGCCCTTGAGGAGTGCTCCGGTATGAACAATGTCGAGAGTTTCTTCGACGGCGATGTTTCCCCAGTGAGAAACTTCTATAACGCGCTCCAGCCTCTTCACCGTCAAGAATTTATTGTTGTTCTCAAAGTGAACCGTCAATTCTTGCTCCGTGAGCGGCGATTTCTTGTCAAACGGCCCGTACATCAAGGTCGCGTCGTTCTGGCTGACCGGCTTGGCGCGCGTGTAACTTTCTATGCTTCTTGACGGCAAGTTGACGACTGTCGTTTGTTTGTTGACAGTGTACGGAGAATACAGATAAAGATTTCCCGTGTAACGAACCAACTGCTTGTCCTTTTGCGTGATTTGACGAGGATACGGCTCCAGGTCGTGCGTCAACACGGTCTCCACCTCGACTGCGGTCGTCCTTCCCGGTTGCAGCACGTCTCTCAATTCAATCTCGTAAAAAATGCCAGGTTTCTCGACCTTGCGGAGCTTTACCTTCAATTCTCCTCGCGATGCGTCCCTCGTGTGAGCCGAGATCCAACTCAGGGCGTCCTTCTTGCTCTCCTCAAGGCCAAACAGCACGCTTCGCACTGGCGTTTTTCCGGCATTTTCAATAACCATTTTTGTCGTTATTTTCGTCAATTGCGACTGAATGTCGATGGTACGGTCGACATTTTTCAAGGATACGTCCTCTGACACGAGGGTCGCATAGTTCTCGTGAATTTGAAGCAACAAAGCTATCAATAAACACGAACATCTCACAAAACCCCACATTTTTGTGGCCCTTCGATATTTTCGGTTTTTAACCGTTTTTTCACGGATTTTTCGGCTTGCAAACGTGATTTATCCTCTCACTGCGTTTTTTTTCAAGATTTTTTAATACTATTTTCAGCACGGCTTGTGTCGACCGGCTTTTTCTTCAGAAAACATGGACGTGGCGCACAGTTATTGTAGGACGTGGCCGGTTTCACTTTTGCACGATACTGTACCTCGTTTATGTCGCTATTCCCTCGCGGTGCCTTCTCATTCGTCCGCCCTATCGGGATGCAATTTTTCTTTTTCTAATTTTCAGGCCAGCAGCTCCCGGACTTGCCGACTGTAGAGGTTTCGCGGCGCTGCAATCATCCGCTCAAGATATCGCATATATATATTCAAGTTACGTAATATTACGTTGGTAGGACATCGAGACGCATGCGCAAACAGAGGAAATAGTTTCTAGGAATTTCTCTCGAGTTCTCGCGCATGCATGATGAAACAATAACGTTTTGAAGGTTATGTACGACCGTGGTCACCGTGGTGCGAGACCGGTGCATCGTAGCTCTTCAATTTAGTTTCAATTACCCGTATAATGTTGATAATCTGACAAATCTGTGACTTTATAAAAATAAACGAATAATTGACATTCAAAGTTTCGTTTCCGAAACAAATTGTCAACTAATTATTCCGTTAAAACTGGTGTTAATCGACGAGATGAAATTCCGACCGAAATCTTGCAAGCCATAGACTCGAAGATTTCTACACGAGGTTGAAAAGTATCAAACGAATGACATTTTTCAGTCAATTCATTTCCTGCTAACTATCATCGTGCCTATCATCCTGAATTAACAGAATGAATGTTTAGTCTCGATTATTCGGTAGAATAAAATACTTCGAAAATGCTTCATTGTGGAGCAATTCTAAGCCGCACGGGCCATTTTAACCCAAGGTAAGTCGCGCGCAATCTTAAAATTGGTAATTTACATAACGTGCACGTGAATATATCATTTTTTGAGTTCCAATTATGTTATTTATGTTGTTAACGTCGGATTTTTTTCCCTCGAATCAATAATTTCGAACATTTTTTTCTACAATCATTATAATTGTTGTTTACAACAAATATTTATTATTGTACATTATTATTAACGCCAGCCCAGTGTTTTTATTTTGCCGTCAAAAAGCAAAAACTAAGGGACGCTGTTGTTCCAAAAAATTTGTCCATGTAAAAAATTCTTCACCAAACAAAATTTCTTTTTTCTAACCAACAAAAAACATTGAAATTTAAAATTTTTGAAAGATTTTCGAAAATTTGTGTTTTCCGCAATTAATCTACAAAATATGTGGCACTTTCGTGATTCGCTGTACAAAAAAATTACATTTCCAGCAACGGGATCGTCTCGGCGAGCAAAAGAATGAACATGCAAAGACAAATGACGAATTTAACGAGGACCAAATCTCTGGGATTGCGATTATTGCATTTTCCTATAAAACAGTCGGAGCAAGTGCGCAATGTCCATACCAGCGTATTGACGTATCGTGCTATTCTCGACACGATCGACAATTTTTACTCGAGAAGTTTATGCACAAGGAAAATCAATGCATATCTAAGAGCACAATGCTCGACTTGTACGAGCGACGTTAAGGGAAGATTGAGCATCCCTGAAATATCCAAAGTAAGATACAAAGAATCGTATTTGGACAAAAAAAAATTTGTGGAACAAAATATTCATGGGCATGTGCGGAAATAATGAAAAATCGATTTATGCCAAATGACAGGATGATTTCGTCTCGCAAACTTCACAAGGAAAAACCAGCTTCAGGCCTAAAATAGTGCTTGAGAGCGAAGCTGAAGAACAGCATGACGGAGAGCACAGAAAACACGTGCGGAAAGATCATGAGATGAAAATTTCAGGTACAGAATCAGAAAAAAAACGACAAGTTTAATGGAATCGTTCGATTACGATTTTTTTCAAAAATTACTTGTCTAGAGCGATTGAGAATGAATGACGAATTAATTGAGCCAGTTTGGCTTATTTTGATGTTTCAGAGATCGAGCAACTGTATCCAAATCCGAAAGAAAAATGTAACAATGTTTTCATGTCGGTGGGTGCACAATTGAAAATGGACAAACCACTCTCGGTGGATTTTGTGTGTACAAAGCGAGGCGCGTGGACTTGTAACTACCGGATGATGTGGCCGGAAAATATGACGCTAAGCGCAACCGCCACTTCGAAAAGTGGTGCCGGGAAACTCGCCGCTTTGAAGTGTCTTCAATGGTTACACAATAATGGCAAAATGAAAAACGGACTTCCGATCGTTTATGAGAGCAAAGTCGTATTCGAAATGCTGCGCAAGCCTACGGGCATCGAAATGGAGCCGGGAACGCTCGAGACCGTGAAAACGCTTCTGGCTCGTTTCAACAATGAAATAAAGGACTTGGTCGATAACGGAAACTCGAAAATTTCAGGTAACGTACAAAAAATCATTTTTTTCCTTTGAATATTCAGAATTTTGTGAATTTTTTGAATTTTCAGAACTGAAAGACTTTTCCGTTGACGTACAATCGGCGGATCCTGTGGGTCGCTCGTTCCCAGAGTCCTGGGAGCCGCTGAACATGGCACGACGTAACGAGATGCTTAAACAAAGATTTCAAGACAGATCGCAATCCAGGCACGCGACACTGCCGATTTCTGATTATCGTTCGAAAATCATCGAAGAGATTGAAAACGGTCGAGTTGTGTTGATTAAAGGTGACACGGGTTGTGGAAAAACTACTCAAGTGCCTCAATTCATCATGGAGGCTTTTGAGTCTCGAGGCAACGGTACTCATTGCAACATGATCGTTTCTCAACCTCGACGAATTTCCGCCGTTTCACTGGCAGAGAGAATCGCTTACGAGCGAAATGAACGCGTTGGCGATGTGGTGAGTCATCATTTTTTTTTCCAATAACATTCTGTCCCATTTCAGAAAATTTCATTCCCATAAATTCCATTCAATTCAGATTTTTCAAATTTTAAAAATAAAAACTTTATTGAATGACATTTTTCTTCCATTTTTTTTCAATTGCGTGGTTTCATTTCTCGAGATTTTCGAATATAAATTCAAATTTAATTAATATTCAATATAAATATAAATTTTATCGATAAAATTCCCTTAAATTTGCACCCAACAACGAAAATAGCGATATCTAATAGCTCGCGCAATTTTAAGAGGTTTCACCATGTAGAATGCGAGATATCAAGAGTCGCCACAGCGGCTCGACGCCAAGTATTTAAAAAAAAAGCGTAGCGCGAGCCCGCCGCATACAGTAAAATAGGCGTTTTATGACGTCACAGAAATTTTGAATCGTTTTCACGGAAAAACGGGGGTCGGAAAAATTTCATATTAGATTTGAATTTTTTACGATTTTTTATTTACAAAAATCACAATTTTCATTAGTTTCTCATAAGAGCGTGTATTAAAAGTTGAAATTTTTAACATTAAATATTTCCATTTCTAAATGGCGAAGCCCCTTGAAACTTTGCATACGCTTTTATGTAAGATCGATGGAGCTTATCTAGTTTTTCAAAAAAATCGGTCGCAAAATTTTGTCGAAATTTTGAATATTTTATAAAAAATGCAGATTACCTCGGACAATCTTGAATTTAGAGTATGTTGTTCTGTTTAGTTAATTTGAAACAACTTTTTTTTCATGAATTTAGGCTCGCAAACCATTTTGCATGTAAGAGAAACTAAAAACGAACATTTACATTCGATCGTCGCCGTACAACGTGCTTAAAACATGTCAATGGATCTGGAGGCAATGAAATTGTTGAATATTTGCAGGTTGGGTATCAAGTGCGTTTGAAACAAATGTTGCCGATGACGCCAGGCGGAATGTTGTTTTGCACGTCGGGAATATTGCTCCGTAAAATGCAGCAGAATCCGAGTCTCGAGGGAGTTTCCCACGTGATATTGGACGAGGCTCACGAGCGAAGTATAAACACGGACATGTTGCTGGTGCTTTTGAAGCGAGCCATGCAGAGCAATCCGAAGCTAAAAGTTGTTGTGATGTCGGCAACGATAAACGCCGATTTGTTTCAAAGGTTTTTCGACTGTAACGTCATCGAAGTACCGGGAAGAACATTTCCGGTCGAAATGAAGTTCCTCGAGGACGTTCATCGTCTTGGAATTCGTGGGAAACACGAATGGGTCGGAGAAAGAGAATTTCCCGATGTGCCGTTCACCGACGCCCACATGATTGGCGAACTCGTTTCGTGGATCGACCAAAAGAAACCCCCCGGCGCCATCCTCGTTTTTCTTCCCGGCTGGGGCGAGATCACCAAAGTTAAAAAATATCTCGAGGAAAACAAGCCCAGGAATCGCCAGCGTCTCATCGTTCCCGTTCACTCTAGAATGTCCCACCAGGATCAGCGAAAAATATTCGGACACGCCCCCGAAGGCTTCAGGAAAATTGTTCTGGCCACTGACATCGCCGAGACCGGCATCACCGTCACCGACGTCGTTTATGTCGTTGATTCCGCTATACAAAAAGCCATGAAATGGCACGAGAAAAAAGGCATCTCCAGCGTCGACAATCAATACGCGTCTCAAGCGAATATTCAACAAAGGTATTTCGCTTTTTTTCAATTCTTACAGTTTTTCTTTGCTGATTCCAAACTTTTCTCACGTTTTGCCACAATTCCAAAATCTTTAAATTCACGCTGTGCTCATTATATCAAATCTTTTCGTTTCTTTTTACAATTTATCGAATGTATTTATTTTCATTTTGTTTCCATCATGAATACAATAACGGAATTTCCCATTTTTTTGTAAGGAAAGGCGCGAAGATCGTGTTTCAAAACTTTCCAGTTTTTTTAAATAATTCCAAAATCCCAAAATTGAACCTGTTTTCATTATTTTTTAATTTATTTTCCGACTTTCTTGTTTCTCCCTTCAATTTCTCGAATTTTTTGATATTTATTTGATTCCCGTTATAAATATAATAACGAAATTTCAAAAAATTTCAAAATCAATTTTAATTGGGCGAAAAGTCGCGAAGATCGTGGTTCAAGACTTTCCACGCTTTTTTATAATTCAAAAATCTCAAAATTTTGGGAATATTCATAATTTTCGACTTTTTTGCTTTTCCGATTTGTTTTTTTTTTTCAATTTTTGGAATTCATTCGTTTCCATTCCATAACCGTTATAATTGTAATAACAGAATTTCCAATATTTTAGAAAACTTTTTGCATAATGAAATTGGACGAATTTTGCAGGAAAGGCCGCGCAGGTCGTGTCCAGCCTGGAGAAAGTTATCACTTGATAACGCGGTCGCATTTCGAGAGTTTGTTGAAGGATCCGTTGCCCGAGGTATTGCGCTCATCCCTTGAGAAAACGGTTCTCGATTGCAAAACGTACAGCAACGAAAAAGTTGAAAGTTTCATGGGCAGCATGCCACAACCTCCGACCTTGTCGGCCGTAAGGACGGCGATCGAGCATCTCCACGAATTGGGGGCTCTCGACGAGAACGAAAATTTGACTCCGCTCGGAAAACGCATCTCGCTCTTCACTCTTCATCCAAAACTGAGCAAGGCCCTCGTTTATTCCGCAATCTTTCAGTAAGTTTTGCTTTATATCTCGGTTCCGAGTCATCGAAAAAAAAATTCGATTGCACAAAAAAAAAAATAATCTCGAATAAATAAAAAGCAAAAAAACGCGATAATTTTTCAATGGAAATTTCAAGCTCAAGAACAACGTGATCGAATTGTCGTGAAAAATCCAATTTTTGTCAATTTAATTTGAGGTGAATTGAAAAATTTCCCATAGATGCGTCTCCCCAATGGTCACCATAGCCTCGGCAATGTCAGCTGATAGCGAGATTTTCGCTGGTACGCTTCAAGACAAAGTATCCATAAGAAGAATAAAGCAAAAGTATCATCCGGCGAGTGATCATCTGAGTCTACGATGGATATTTTCTCAGTGGGTTTCTCACAGTCGGCGTGGTAGGGACGCGGCGGAACGATTCTGTTGGAACACGAAATTATATCCCGAGAGAATGTTCACGTTATCGAGTAAGTTTATTTGAATAATTTCCACTCCCATGCGATTTGTACTCTTGAATCCTCAAATTTTATCAATTTTTTTAGTTCCTACCCAAATTTAATCCTTTTGGGGTCAATTAATTTCAATTATTCTTCAGAACGACTGAATTTTCGTTTCGCAGCATTTTCTCGCTCCGTCTCCATTCCCGATTCGATATAATAATCTTTTTTTTATTAATTTCGATTCACTTATTTAATTTATTCCGGAACTTTTTAAATTAATCAAAATTTCCAATTTTTTATCTTCGCAGGAGTTCGCGAGCTCCACGCGGATGGTCTCGTGCAATGTCGCATGTTAAATTCCCTCGAGGAATACGATGCAACTGGAACAAATGTCAACGAGTATTCTGATCTCGACGAACTCGTCCGCGGAGTTCTTCTCGCTGGACTCGATCAATTCCTTCATCGTCGCGATTTCGATATCAGAAAACAAAAACTGAAAAAAGGAACGTCGAGCTACGTCATGGAGTGAGTAAAATTTGGGATTTGAACTCGCGTTTGGTTGGGGAATTCAAAGTGAAGGTCAATTGAATAAAAAAACGTGATCGCATGATCTCATTTTTGTGCGGAAATGCGTTAAAGTTTTTAAAACTTCATAATTATTCGTTTTCATCGTAAAAAAAAACGTCAATACAAATGATCCAAATTTTCAGAATGGAAAATCCGAATTTTGAGAAAACTTGGAACGATCACGACTTTTTGTCAATTGGAATGAAAATGCTAACGTGTCCTTCAATTTTCGTGATTTTTAGGGACGGAAATCGAGCAACGTTGACCCCGGAAAGCGTCAACTTTAAAAGGGAATCATGGCCGAGCCCTTTCCTCACTTATGTTCGAAAACAACACAGCGAGGAGCGAAGAACTACGCTCGTTCGAGAAACGAGCATGGTCGCGCCAATCACCGTTTTACTATTCAATCAAGCGCGAATCCAAGGTCATCAGGTCAGTATTAAAAAAAACCGCATTGCTCATTTTTTTTTCGATCAATAAAACATCTTGAATTGGTTTTTTATTGTCATTATAAATTTTGTTTCTAATTCGCGTTTTTTATAAGAATTTTGTGACAATTATTTTTGGTTTTATTCTAAAATAATTGCGATTGATGGATTTTTTTTTCAAACGATTTTTGCCCTCTCCAGGAATCAACCGATGGTGAATCCACCAACGTAACGTTGACCATCAAAGGACGCAAAAACTTCAGACTCACCTGCGATCGCAAGTGAGTAAAAAAGTGACGATTCATTGAACTTTAAAAAACTGAGAATTTGAAATGAAATTGATGATCCACGCTGTCGAAACGAGTGTTAAATTTTCAAAGTTTCTGTGTAGATTTTGAGAATATTTCAAACTTTGTTGCCGCCGGCTTGGACTGTAGATTTCATGAATTTTTTTTTAATTTTCAGAGTGGCTAGCACGCTCTTACAATTTCGTGACGCGATGTGGAGCGTCGTGAGTTATCTCGTAGCGAGGCAAGGCCTCGTGGAGGATGGACCGGGCACGGACCTCCAAAGTGTTGAGAATTTTAAAGAATCCATGCTCCAAGTGCTCGTGCAAATGCTCAGCGAAGCGTCCGACAAAATCGACCAACCGGACAGAGCGCCTAAAAAAAGATCAGTCCTGTACAAAGACGAAGACGAATATTCCGATTGAATGCCGTTGATCCCGTCAAGTTTTCAGCGAAAATTCGGACCCGATTTTTCCCTCAATTTCCCTGTGAATTTCCCAGGTAATTTGAACGCAATATTTCAATTAATTTCCCGCCAATTCTTGTACAAAAATTTGCAAAAAATCGTCTCACGAATTTTCCGACAAAACATTCGTCAAGGTCGCGGGAATCATTCACGAATATCCTGCAGAGAATTTTCTAATCAATAGTCCGACGATTACTTTTTCATCCAGTGAATTTTTCAATTTATTTCGACGAATTTTCACCCATTTTCTACGCAATTTTACCCGCCCCTTGCGGCGAATATCAAGACTAATTGTCTCGAACATCATTCGAAAGGAATCGAAACAAATTTTTACAGAATTGCCAATGAATTATTTCCCCCTAACGTGATCCGTTCATTAGCAATTTTTTTCCATAATCTCGACGCGAATGTTCGTTGAGTTCATGAAGACTTTTTCGAAATTTCTCGATACATCGTTTCAAAAGTAAGAAATTTCCGTTTGAAGCAAAGACGCCGAGCTCGAATCGTTGCAATTCGAGCAAACCTTGTAGAATACAATTAAATATTGTACAGATTTTGAAATAGATTCGAATAAGAAAAATCCTTTTTGTTTTCATTTTCCATGAAAAATCCTTTTTTTCTTGGTTTACAGCGATTAAGGTGTTTTTTTGGATTCAGGAATTTTTCCATAAATATAATGCACGTTTCTGAGAAATTATAAACATTCCAGTCATATATTTTCATTATCATTAAGGCTGTTATTACATATGTCATCTTAATACTGTCTTTATAAAAAAAAAACATTATTTGTCGCATCCTTTTTGCGGGTTCTAACCCTGGAACGGTAACTCGGGGTGAAAAACGACCCCAGAGGAATTTCCGCGCCCTTTCTCCGTTCGTTCCCCCGTTTTTTATCGTTTTGCCGCATTTTTGACTAATTTTCTCACTCCAAGCAAAATTGTCCCAGGCTCACGCGATTCTGCATTAAAAAACGAAAGGAATGAGCTCGCGGTGAACTCTTTTCGTTAAACTTTAGCGCAGATATGAATTTTTCAAAATTCGGATAATTTATGACTCCAGGTTAGCGGAATAGGTAAAAAAAAATGAATTTCTCGCAAAATTTGAAAAACTTGCGAAACGATCCAGTAAATGTTGGTTTATCCTCGAAAATGCACTTTCCAAATTCTTGATTTTTGTAAAAAGTTTTTGGAGCACGTTGCTTTGTAATTGAGAAATTCGAGGGCAAAAAAAATATTTAAAAGTCTCTTAGTTTTTGCCTGGGGTCGAAAACTTTGTACTGCTCCTCGTTACAACTTTAAGTGAAAGTGAATTCTCGCCATGAGCGAAGGAATGAAAAAGAAACGAATCAACGCGCAACTTAGAGAATAACTTTTTTCCTTAAATTCTACAGATAGGAGCAAACGATGAAAAGTACAAGAATTATGGGTGAAAGTATGATGGAATTGGCAGCGTTGGCACACAAAAGATTGTCGTACGAGATCGTGTACTGCATCATATCCGGATATCGGCAAAATCGTTGATCTAGAAAAAAAAACAACAGATTCATTTAACAATTGCGAAAAAAATGGAAATAATTGATCCAAATTTTTGTCCCATTCATGAAAATTGGATTGCGAAGTCAAACAATTCTGTGCCTCGGAAATAATTTTTGTCGCCAGTAATTTGTGTTGCATTTTTAAAAATCTACCGGAAATCTACGAAATTTTGCAGCGTCGACGAGAAAAATCAGTCCCTGAAGATTGAAATCTTTTCTTTTTTTTGGTTTCCTCATGGGCCGATCGTTTTTTTGGGCAAAGAAGAAATTTCGGAGAAAAAAAAGTCGCACGTTTTCTTTTTATGAGAGAATCAGGTGGAATTTTTTTTCGGAATGTCAAAAACGACGACACTGAAGTTCGCAACGTTGCAGTCCAGCGAAAAATCCTTTTTCTATGCATTTTTTTGTTCAATTTAAAAACCATGGCAATTTTCGTACCGATTTTGTGGTTCGATTCTATAAAAAGAACGATTTATTGTCCGGACGGAATATTGAACGAGAATCATGAGCTCTGATCAAGAAAAACCCGAATTTCGTTGCATTCCAACGATGGAAACTTCAACATCGTCAAAAACGAGCGATAAGGCAAAGAAAATATTGAACAAGCTTGACTCACCGAGACACTGATAAGCCGAATTGTTCGAAGGGTTTGCCCTGATGGACAAATACAGCGGGTTGCATTTGTGAATGAATCCGGCGTCTCCGCAACCGAAGGTGATGCTTTGAGTGTCGCTATTAACGGTCCTACAATCGGTCGAGGTGACGTCAGTGTCCAGAGGATCGCGTGACGTACAAACTGTCAAACTTGTCGAGCTCGATCCTGCGACCTGTTTGCGATCAAATCGGCAATTAATTATGCAAAATTATTCGGCAAAAGAAAGAAAAAGCTTTGTCTCGTTTTCACTCACTTTTATAGTCGCATAGGCTTCCGCATCGTTTCTGTAAAAATAATTCGGATGTAGCCGATAAAATTTGATTCCCGATGGTTCCAATCGGTCGACGAATGAGCCAGAGGCTCCTGATGACGAGTAGCTCGAGCCGCATTGCGAATTTATTAGTCTCTGAGGAACTGGAAATTGAAAAAAAACTCATAAAAATTCGATCGACATTCGTCGATTCGATTTTTGCTGTAATTTATGCATTTTTCGGTACCTCGCTTGATGTTGGACAAAAGAGTGTTTATCGGGGTCGAAATGTCTTGCGCAGTCGTGACGGTACCGACGTAAACGATGTCATTTTGATCTCTGACGAGATCGGACCATCTGTCCTTACTTCCGGAAGTCAGGAACATCAATATCGCGTCTGTCGATGAATAAATTTCATCCAAATCGTTAATAATAATTCACGAAATGCTGGAGACACAAAAACTTTGTAGACTAATGTTTCGGGAAATGCGTGAATCGAAAAACTCACCAGGAATGTCTTCGTACATGATTTTTAATTGTTCTTTGCAATAATCTTTATTTTCATCGCTAATGGTCGACGTGTAAGGCACGATTAGAATAACTTCGGAGTTTCCGCCACCAATACCGCGTCTTTGTTCGTCATCGAGCCTCGATGCTTGCATCGATTTAATAATATCGAATGTTTTGGGCAAATTGAACTTCCCAGTGTCTAGAATTCAGGGAAAAATCAAAATCGATTCGAAGCAAATTCATTGATTGGATAAATCGATATTTATCAGTCTCAAAACTTTCGCATACTCACAGCCCGAGTACTGGGTCTCGTTGAACTCGTAGAAATCCAGTATGCTGGTCGTACTGTTGATCATCACTGATCCATTAACAGCACTCAGTATCGTAAATGTACTGTCGTACTTGCTCACCTCCAGCCTCTCCAATAGAGCTCTAAAAAAAATTCAATTCGTTCGCTTTAATTCAGATTTTTCTCAATTTCTATCAGTGCAAAAATCTCGGTCAAACTTTGTTCTGGAAAAAATTCAATGAGGTTCGATCGTTACGACGTACTCGACTTTTCCACACGATTTTTTTCTTTACCTGGACGAACAGTTTGTCGGACAATTCGACAGATTCGTATCTTCGTAGTAAAATTGACAGCTTTTTTTTTTTAATTCTGTGAGCAGAAGTTTAAAAAGTGCAGATCGAATACGAAATGACGCGAAAGTTGCAATTTCCGGTTTAAACGGACGATCTCACTTTTCTATGGGCCTTTAGGCATTGAGTTGAGTTTATGATTTTTTTTTTACTCACGCGAGAAGTCGTTGAATCGTAGGGAAAGGCCAATTGGGGTCGAGAAAAATCGTGAGGTTCGTTGATATGCGATTGAACTGCGTTATCGTGTCATTCCCCTCGCAATTTGAGTCTTTCATGCCAGCTACGAGGAGAAATTTTTCTTATTTCCAGTTAACGTGTTTCATTATAATAATTACACGGAATTTTACTTAATTTGAAAAAAAAAAGTTAAAAAGACGACAAATACTCACGCAGAAACGAGAACAACTTTTCGGACGCTTGAACAGCAAACTTCTCAATCGTTGCTGGATCGATGGTCACTTTTGCTACTCCGGGACTCAGTACCAATGCCGATCTAAATGCCTTGAATTTTTCATGCAAATTAATAAACTTATTTTCTGTTTTTTCTCTACAAAATTTCATCGATACGAAATGTTTATTATTATGATATTTTATCGATTTTTAAGGTTTCTCTGACTCAATCGATTCTCTCGCCGTAATCGAGTTTCGAAAATTGAATTTGCAGGGCTAGAAATTCTTGGATTGTCCAATTTTTTGCTAAAAACTGATTTTTTTTCAAAATTTCTTCTCTCGAAACTCTCTTTTGAACGAAATTTTAAACTTTCGATATCTAAAACGACATTTCGGCAGTTTCCAGCCAAGAAAATCGAAAAATGATGGTTCCTTGAAAATTTCGCTAAATGCAAGATTTCTGCATACATTTTCAAATTTGTTCTCTTCGTCACGTTCAAGAACTTGCGGTAATTATGGATTTCGGTGACTTTTTCGAAAAACGATGGAAAATCTGCTTTTTTGTGTTGGTGAAACCCCATAATTCGTGGGTTTCATGGGAAACGTCACTTATTATCATGGAATCAACGATTTCATGGAGAGAAAAAAAATTCCATGGCTTTTTGAAAAAGTAACTCAACTGCACAATTACCAAAAGTCAGCGATTTTTTTTCAAAACATTTTTTGATTATTTACCTGCGAGGTAATCGTGTCGTTGAACGCAATCGCGTTGAACAAATTTTTCCGATTGCAAGCTTTTAACGAGCCGTTGAAAACTCCTCGATCGCTGTAATACATATCGATTATCTGGGACAACTTGAGACTCGGTACTTGCGAGTACCATTTGGCAACTTCGCTTGCCATTATTAAACCGTCAAGATCTCCTCGAATCTCTGCTGCAGTGTAAAACAAATCTTCGTTCGAATTCAAAAAGTACCAACGCGGCAGGGATGTCGAATTCCAATGACCATCCACTCCCAAAGTCAACTCTTTGTCCGCTAATGGACCCTGACGAAGGGCCACTTCGGCCAAATCCCCTGAAAATTTCATTTTTATTAATAAAAAATTTTCTTCACGACCAAAACCTGGTTCGTCTTCAAAAAAATATTCAAATTTGTAGAAAGCAAAAAATTTAGCTACGAGAAAAAAAAAGACTGACGGAATCGAGAAAGAAAATTTTTCAACCCTTGCCGTAGAATTTTTGATTTTCAGAATAAATTGTCGTTTTTGCCATGCCGCTAATTAATTTTTTCTTTTCAAGCAGATCAAGGAAGAGATTGAAAATGATGATCAAAGTACCGGCAACGGTGGCGATCCATTTATTCTCGAGGGTGGTGTTGGAGAGTGTGTGATGCGATTGCCATTCCTCGCGAAGGAGCATGCTGAGTATGACATTTTGAGGCTCCAGACCAGCGGCGATACCGGCAAGAATAGCGCCACCGGAAACGGCGCCCCACTCGGTTCTCAAAACGCCGTTTTCGATGGGGCATTTGCTTTTCGGTGGGAGCATCGAAAGTCTCGCGCTTTCCGGATGATTTGGTGGTAACCTCGGGTACCACGAATTAGGATCGACGCCGGAATCTCTCGTTTCGTCCTTGCTACTCATCGTTTCTCTATTGAGGAAATAATAATGAGTATAGCCGAGCGAAAAAAATGAGGAATTCAATTATTACTTCGCTACATGAACAAATTAATTACATTTCTTCGGCAGTCAGTGTTTCGACGTCGTCGTTGACACTTCTCGATCGAGTGAGCGATCGTTTTCTCAGATTTCTCGAACGCCTATAAGGCAAATTCTCATTTCGACACGTAACTGGTTCGTCCCCACGTTCCATCATTTCGATACTCGACGAGACCATCGAATGCAACGAGCACTAACGAGAAAACCAAATATTAACAACGAATTAGAACGTTAACTTGATTTTTTTTCGCCTATTCCGCCAACCTGGAGTCATAAATGACCCGAATTTTGAAAAATTCATATCTCCGGTAAAAATCAACGAAAAGAGTCCAACTCGAGCTCATTTTTTTCGTTATTCAATGCAGGATAACGCGAGCCTAGGGGAATTTTGCTTGGAGTCAAAAAATTAGTCAAAAATGATTTCTAACGTAAACATGAAATTCGCAGTTTCCTCTGATGTGGCGGAAGCCTCGCGACCGGAAATGACACATCGCGTCGTTACGCGCTTCCCATAAATTTGCTCCGACTCACAACGAAGAGTTAATCTCATTGTTTGTTTAATTACTAATCCATGAAATTTCAACTCTACGATCGTAATAATTCAATTTCAAAATTGAAATCGAAAAAAAAATCGTATCAAGGACTCACACGCTCGACACTATTGATTGTCTCGTTTGGAAAACTGATGGCATTTCCTGGTATTAGTCTCAGTGTCTCAGCTTGCCGATGAAATTGATATCCGTTCGGTGCGTAGGGCGTAACACCTTCTTGCTGAGGTACAAATGGATTTTGGACTATTCCATCTTGTCGGAATCTATAAATAATCATGTTTTCATTATCAGGAAACTTTTCTTGTCACGATGTTAAAGTTTCCATCGTTGGAATGCAACGAAATTTGGGTTTTTCTTGATCAAAGCTCAGGATTCTCGTTCAATATTCCGTCCGGACGATAAAGGGCTCTTTTTATAGAATCGAATCACAAAATCGGTACGAGAATTGTCGTGGTTTTTGGAACTTAACAAAAAAATGCATAGAAGAAGGATTTTTCGTTGGTCCCCAACGTTGGGAACTTTAATGTCGTTTTCTTGTCCAAAAATTGTTTTTCCTTCACAATATATTTCACGAACTAATCGTGAACTTTCTTGGTCACGAATACTGCGTTTCTTAATTCGATACTTTGTCGCGTACTCCTTCGAAATCGTCAAGTAGGAAAAAAAAAAAAATTGACGACACGAGGAATCGTGGCCCAATTTTTCGAATACTTCGTTCCTTTTCGATGACCATCGGAATTCCGTTATTGAAAATTCTATCGTCGTTGTATTTTGACAATTTCTGTCTCACCTGTGCAGCAGAGCAACTGACAAAGTTCTCAAATCCATATTGAGTCCAGGAGTGTCTTCGATCTTTCGTAATATTGCGAGGAACGTTGGCACATTTTGTGGCAATTTGTTATTTCGATCGAGCAAGTAACTATTGTTGTAACATTCAAGGAGAGATTTTGGCACATTTGCCATCGAATTTTCCTGCGCTCTGGCCACTGGAAATGAAGAGCACGTGGAAAAAAAAACGAAGACGTTTTAAAATCGATTAAATTTTTCCATAAAACATTAATTAATAATAATTGGAGCATTAATCCTGATAATTACAAATATTACGATGCAAATCATAATTATTACGCAAGGTTCAATATTTTTAACAAACTCATTTTCTCACCCCATAGACCGAAAATCATTAAATAAATGAAAATAATCATTTTTTTATTGTTATTTATGTCACTGTGTATTGTTTTTTCAATTTTCACCATACGACGAACAATCTTTCGGGCACAACTGTTTCGAGCTCGTGGTTGATTCACATCCTTTGAAATTCTCAACTAATCACGATACTTTTAACTGTCTTCTCTCCACTATGTTCTTTTTATTTGTGTCGCACCGAAACCACACCTTTCAACCTGCTCGAAAAAATGGGAAAACGAATCTTCTCCACTATCACTATCAACGATAACTTATCTTATCCCATGTGTGTGTACAATATATACAAACAGACGTATTCATATATTTATATATCCAGTTGTAGATGAGTAATCTCCATCCCCACTACATTTATTTATTTTTCCTTACACGAAATTCTATAAAATCGATATTCCTCGTTTTTCTTTTCAAATCGTACTCGAAAAATGAAATCTCTACAATCGCCTCGAAATTGTTTCGTGCATGCGGAATGTTTTGGCATTTCGAAAAATGAAACTTTTATGAAACAAAACGTGGTTTTTGTTTTCTTGTTTCCAAAATCCATTGGACAACCGGCGCGTTGATTTTTTTATGGTTCTCGGTAGATGAAAAATCATGCAAAACTTTAACGATCCTGTCAGTGGTCGCGAAAGGAATTTTTTTTTTCAAACTTTCATTCAAACTTTTTATTTTCGCTGAAAATTGTTTGGTGAGAAAAAAAAGCGATTTTTTTGCTTTTTATTCATTCATTTTATTGTTTGTATAATCAATTTGGGGATCAAACGAGTTGTGAAGGAATTTCGAGCCTTTCTATCGAATGGCAACACTTTTATTTAATCATTTGATCAAATTACTAAAAAAAAATAACATTTTTCCGACTGACGCTCGAAATTTGAAACATGGTGTAAAAAAAAAACTTTGTATTCAATGGTTACGCCAAGGGACGCCATGAGAATCTCATTTGACATGATTTTCGTTATCTTATCTCGGTCGGAATGGGGCACGTTATCGTAACGAATCTTTAACGATTTTTTTTTTGACTCATCGAGAAATTTCATGCCGCGTACGTTGGCCGTTTGTAAATTGATACGTGGTGAATGAATGAGCTGTACGCGACATTATTCATAAATGTCTATTTATACACAAAATCCACGGATGCTTTCCTGCTTCGGGAAAAGGAAAAAAGAAACTTTGAATTGTGCAATCGGAATTGCAATCGAAAAATTGATACATTTTAGACTTACTTGAGGACGCTCGAGTCTCCTGCATTCGTCAACGTCCTCCTGCATTATTTCTATCGAAGCATCGAATTGATTGAATCTCGTAAATGTCCAGGAAGTCAATAAAAAATTGTTCATGATCATCGTTATTTATTTAAAAAAGAATTAAGTACACAAAAATATTCGTACGTATAAATAATCAGTTTAAATATTATTCATGGGCAAGATTCAAGGCACTTCGGCTCTTGTTACAAAAATTATCCTAATATTTACAAATGTGTTCCTCTCTTTTTTTCTCGTCGTCGTTATTTTGATACTTTTTTCCGTTTATTTGTGGTCGTTTGTTTTTTTTACATTACGATTATTTCGCGAACCTCGAAAATTTTGCACGAAACTGACAAAAAACGTTTCTCGCAATTTAACATTTCGGGAATTATTGCAACCGTGAGACTCTGCCAAAATTATACTAAGAAAAAGAATTTTACACTCTGGTATTTACAATTTGGAAGGCAACGCTCTCGGACGATTTTAATGAGGGGAAAAAAATTACTATGGCATTGGATTTTACGAAAATCCATAAAGTGTGGAATTTTTAAAAATTACTCTTGCAATTTTAAATGGCAACTACGAATGCGAGTGAATTGAACCAGCAAAATTAAAATTTTCGGTAAAAAATGTGACTAAAAAGTAAAAAGTAAAAAAAAAAAACAGTGAATTTTTGGTCGGAACTCAAATTTCTACTCAAAACTCATGTCACATAGAAAATTTGTATCGCTACGAGGAATTTTTCAACTCGTAGAATCGACCGGTAAATTATCGCTTAAAAACACACGCCGCAACAATTTCTCACTTTCATCTTTTCATAAATTTTTCAAAATATACATTTAAAAAATCTCCTCAACTTCTGAATTACCCGCAAAGGCACTAATTAGCTGCCGATTAAGCGACAGCAGAAAAATTCATTTCCAAACGACGAAACAAAACAAAAATGAATAAAAATTCGAACGTTGTATAAAAATTATTCAAATTTTTCAAACAAAGTGAAAAATTTTGTTCAGGCACTCGAAAATTCCATTGTCAATGATTTTTTCCAATAATCATTGAAATTGTTTTTTTTTCTTCATTTTTGTGAAACAATTTGAAGGAAAAAAAAGATCCTCCCAACTCGACCGTGTACTTTACCCTCCGTTGCTAACGAATCGAGCCTCGTACGCTCGAGCGGTAATACTTGGACGAGAATAATTTTAAGTTGATTGAATAGATCGACTGTTTGTCCTCGTAACAATTAATAATGATTATGTACAAGCGCGAAGAGTGAAGCCGAGGATTTGCTTGAATAGCTGCCGACTTTGAGTCTCGAAATAAACAAACAATTAATTTGATAATAATTAATAACTATAACGCTAATAACTACGCTGTAAATTATGATGCCATAATTTCGTTAGGAAGCTTTGATTTCTTGGAGCGAGTATCCAAGAAGAAAAATACTTGTTTTTAACCTAAACCTAATATTGTTCCACTCGCAAGTCTTGTGAATGTCAGCAAATCTTGATTCTTGAGCGTTTTTCGACGCCTTTTTCTCATTTCGGTCGATAAAGCAGAAAAGCTTGTGCAAGAACGTCCATCCAAACAGGAATAAGAAAAAACATGACCACGTGACAATTTTACTGCAAGAATTTTCGAGAAAATGAAAAAAAAAATTGAATTTTTGTATTTTTTTCGAAAAAATGATCAATTTGATTGGAGCGTTTTCGTCTTTGCTTCCCCAAAACTCAGCGGAACGACGAATCTCAAGTTACTGTCGTAGAAACACCAGAAACCAAGCATTTTGGAGCAACGGATCGCCGATGACGACCCTGCAGTGACAACTATCGTGGCAAATCAAATTTTCAAGGCACGAAAACATTTTCCAACAAATTTCACAAATTTTATTTCTGAAAATAGCGAATACGATTGTTCTGAAGGATTTTACGTTTTTTTTACTGCCATCCCGAGCGACATGGGAACCATCAAGGTGCTTTTTTAATAAAAATGGACGAATATCTTGGCAAATTGACTCTAGAACGGTGACCTTATTTGTTTTTGCCTTTTCCGGTCGTCTGAATCGTGAAAAATTCATATTTTCGGTAAAATTGAACGAAAAACGTTCGACCGGGGCTCTTTCTTTTCGTTTTTTGATGCAGGATCGCGTGAGCCTTAGGCAATTTATCTGGAAGTCGAAAAATTACTCAAATATTTGGTAAAACGTTAAAAAAACGGGAGAATCAAGTTTTGACGTCATGAGACCGTTCTGGGGGTTAAAAAATTTCACAGGCCGGCACAGATCCGTTTTTCCACAATTTTGGCACTTGATGACGCATCGAGCAGTTACATAATTCGGAGATGAGAGAAAAGCGTCGATTATTCGGGCCGGAGAAGCCCGATTCGTGGTAAATAATAAAGTTGCATAAAGTTTTGTCTGCGTATTGTGAGGCTAGGAAAATCACAGCGGTTGCTCGATCGGGATCGATGCTTGAAGGAGCGTCGGCTCGTTGCGGGCTCCCTCGACGAGGCCACTTCCGGTTGATTCGCCATTAGGGTTGTTGCTGTTGTTGTTTTGACCGTTGAGAAAGGAAGTCATTTCCATCGACGTATGTTGTCCGCTCTGTTCAGAAACATGCGTGTTCGTTCGCTTCTTTTCAGATCTAGACCGCGTGAGCGTAACGGTACGTGTGTTTCGTGTGTGTTTTCGGAAAAAACAAACAAAAGAAAAAAAGCGGCTCCAGAGAGAGTGCAAGAAAAAATAGAAGCGAGATAAAAGATTTGCGACTATAAAGAAAAGTCTAAATACACGATAGGAGGAGGATCATGAATGTAATTAAAACAAACGAACAAAATGAAAAGCTAAGAGTTTGTACCCGCAGCAAAGCAGAAAAAGATTTTTTTTTCGGTCAAACGAGAAACAATCCAATAATTAAGAAGTAGCGAAATTCAAAAATTAGAAAATTAGAAATTTCTTAAAACTTGAAGGAAAAAAACGCTAAATGTCCCAAGAATTTGCATGAAATTCGACGTGAAAATGATTATTTGATTGCGTTAATTGCTCGAATGATGAAATCGTTATTTTAAACTCGATCCTCGATTCCAATCGTTTTTACATAAGTATTTCAGAGATTTTAGAATATACTAACCTTCGGCTGCATCGTGTCTTCCGTAGTGTCGAGTACCGCGAGTGGATTCGAAGTGATATTGATTTTGGAGTCGTTAATTCCGCCGTTCATCACGTGGCCGTTCGACATGGATTTGCCTGCGACGTTAAAGACGATAAATGCTTGATTTTCATATTTAACCCTTCGTGGTCACTGTGGGTAGAATCCACCCAGTGACCAACTTGTGACGTAAATATCTCCTAGTTCCCGGTAATTAATGGGGCTGTAATCATCATTTAACGACAGTTTGTAGTGTCCATTGCGCGTTGGCGACGATAAGTATTACCGCCGCTAACGCTAAATCTCTAAAATCCACTCTGAAATCAACTCACTTCCAATAACGGAATTGATATGTTTTTTCAAACGCGCGTTATCCTACTATTTTTTTCACAAAAGAACCAGATCTGATGAATATCAGGTCCAAATTTTAGACAAAAATATTGAAAATCCACAAAGTGACGATTATTTTAGTAAAAAAAACTTTTTTTCCCATTTTTTTTCTTCATTTTGCATTTAAAAAAATATGTTAGCCTTGGATTTCTTTCAGGAAAGTTTTTCGTATTTAAACTGGAATGGGCAAGGGTCGTTCAGTAATTTCTTGAGAATTTTCGGGCCGATAGATTGGTCAGAATACGGGTTCGAAAATGAACTGGGTAAAATCAACCCAGTGTGACCACCGGGATCGGTGGCGGAAGTGTGACCACGAAGGGTTAAAAAGCTGATTTTCGAGATTGTAATCGAAATGCAAAATGCGATGTTAATTAAAGTGGAAAAACTGACCTTCTTGGGAGGATTCTCGGCTCTGTTTGATTTTGCTCTTTTTATAAACAACAGCGATGATTCCAAGGGCGCTGAGCAAAGTGGCGCCTCCTAGTGCGCCCCCGACGATGGCGTAAACGTTGCCGCTGCGTCCGTTATCTGCATTTTTGGGTTTATTCTCCTGAACGATTTGCTGGACCGGAGGAGCTTCGGTGAGAATCCTCAGGGTTTTTTGCCTGATAATTTTGGAGAATTCGGAAGCGGCGTCAACGGAGAAACTCTGGACTTTGAACTCGTACGTCGTGTCCTGGAGCAGGTGGGAAATGGTGATGTTTGTGGAATTCTTTCCTTCGACGGTGGTTTTCATGTATTCGCCGGCTGACGTGGAGGCCCGATGGTAAACGTAAAAACCATCGATGTTGGCCGATCGGTCAGGATTTTGCCAAATCAATAAAACGCGGTCGGGCCCCAAGGCTTCGGTATTCGTGAGCAACGGTATCGGCATTTTATTGCTCTCGAAACCGGCGACGCGATTCAGATGGAATCTCACGGAATTCGGACTGAGTTCGTTGTCGTTGTTCGAATAAACAGCCGCGATTCTAAATCTGTACGTGTGATCAGGCTGGAGATCGGTAACTTCGAAAGATCTCACGTGATTCGGGATTTCTGTGTTCGCTGTCATCCATTTCGACTGTTTTCCATGCATTTTCTGGCCCAACTCTCGATATTGTACTTTGAAAAACTGGATCGGCAAGCCCGTGTTCTCGGGCACGGACCAACGCACCATTACCGATACGTCCGACAGCCTCGTCACGTTCGGCTGATTTGGAGGCACCAAAACTGCTGTAATTTAGGAAAAAAAAACAATTTCATTACATATTTCAATAAGTTACAGACAAAATTATTATCTGCACGGTACCGGAATCGGAGTGGTGCCCGACAAGTTTTTAAACATCGGAGAAAAAGTCATGAACGCAAATGTAGCGAGAATTATAGGCAAAAAGAATAATTGTAACTAAAAATAATTAACGATGTTGAATTTTCAATCATGAGTAATAAAACGACATTTTTTTAGGATCCCAACAAAAAATCGGTACAAAAATTCCCATGGTTTTTGAAATTGAACGAAAAAAGGGAATGGAAAGAGTATTTTTCGGTGGGCCCCAACTTTGCGAGCTTCAGTGTCGTTTATTCAAGGGCAACTGGACTAATGAAAGCAAAATTCCATCATTTGCTATTTTTTCGAACGAATAATTCGTAATTTTGTCGAAAATTATGAAATTCAATCCTAATTTTGAAAAATTCATATCTGCAGTAAAATTCAACGAAATGCGTCCAACTTTTCGTTTTTTAATGCGGAATCACGTGAGCCTGCGGGAGTTTTGTATAAATTTGAAAAATTGGTGAAAAACGCGGTAAAACCGGAGAACGGGCGCGGCCTGGCGTCGTTTTTGACCCCCCGGATTCGTTCTAGGATTGAGAATCGTTTTTTTTTTTTAAATTATCGGTCGCGAAATCGATCAGGGGTTTGCGGAATGATTTGGAGAGTTTTCAGGTTCATAAAAATTACCAGTTCCCTTGCGATGACCTTCTTTGTTTCTTCTGCGTCCAGCTCCGACCCTGGAGTGTTTGTGACCATTGCCATTAGGAGTTGCATGGTCTCGGGATTTGCCACCAGGAAGGCCACCATTGTTGGGACCGTTTCCGCCGACGTGTTGTTTGGGATTGACTCTGAGTAGATTGTAGCCGGAGTGGGATCCGTAATCGTTGCTGGCAACGCATTGTACGATGCCAGCGTGTTTTTTCTCAACGGGAGAAATGAACAATGTGTTTCTTTTGATTTCGACGTTCTCGCTGCGTGTGAGTGGCTCGCCATTGATGAGCCACTCGAGACTGGGCGGTGGATCGCCGGTCGAGCTGCACGATAATTCGAGCTCTCCACCTTCGGAGAAGGTTGCCGCCTTGGGTGGCCTAAGTACTCTCGGTACTTCGACGACTTTCAAAATAATGGCGGACGAAATGCTGCGCGAGCCGGAGCTCCAGACACAATCGTATTCGCCACGATCGGAAGATTTGACATCGACGATTTTCAAGCCTGTCGATGTGTAATGAGCGCCTGTTGGTAAAGTTCGTCCTAGTTTGGTCCAGGTGACGTTTGGCACGGGATATCCAACGCCATAACATTCCAGAGTAACATTTTTTCCCCTTAAAACTGTGTAAACTGGTTTCGGTTGTTTCACAAAGTACGGATCGACCTTATTACGTTCCTCGTAGACTTCGAGGACTGTCTTAAAGTTGCTACGATAAGTCTGAGTCGTTATGTAATTATCAGCGGTACAATCGTATTCGCCAGAGTCCGAGACTTTGGCATTTTCGATAACCAAAGTCTGACTTCCGGTTATATTCACGCTGGGGACAAGTTGTCCGTTTTTAAAAAACTGCACATCCGCTTCGGGCAGCGAATGTGGCACTGGACAACTTATCGGGACTGTGTTGCCTGCGGGGACTCGAATGATCGCGTTACTCTTGTCCGTGAACTTTTCAAACGTGGCCAAACTCAGTCTCGCTGGATCTGAAGCCAAGCCACTGGTGCCTGCGGCAAAAAAAAAAAAGTTTTATAAAAAATGAGCTCACACTGAAGAGGAAATTTTGTTGAGAAAGTTTTTTTTTGAAAAATCGCAAAAATTCTGTCGTTTCAGCGAGAAATATTCTAGAAAGTCTTTTCGAAAAGCAAATTCAGTTGACAGTTCGATTAGAAATAAAAAATATTGTCAAAATTACGAAAATTTTGAAATTACTCAAAATTGTGGACGTTTTTTGACAAAATTTAATTTTTAGTGCGTTCGAGTGCGCGAGCGAACGAGCTAAAAATGGAGATAACATTGTAGAGATCGAATAATAATGCAGTGAGTGGCTTTCGGAGACTTTAGGAGGAAAAAAAATTGTTATTGCTGGTCGTACAGTAAAACTTGACGAGTCCAGGCTTTATGGCTGGCCTTATAAAAGGTGTGAGAATCGTCACATCGAAAGAAATTAATATTACGAACCAGCACAGCGACCATAAAGTTAGTCCCATGAAAACTGAGTAAAAAATAAAAGGAATGAAAGACTCACCATAAAATCCAATGCATCTGTAATCTCCGGCTTTGGAAGGATCGTCAAAGGTGACCACGTGCTTGGACGTTTTGCCACCGCTGTTAGGAACATTTATTAAGGGCCCCCAGTCCTCGGAACCCAATGGCCTGTGACGCCAGGCAAACTTTTCAGCCGCGAGATTGAGGCTGCACTCAAAGTAAACCTCGTCCCCAAGCGGGGCTACAAGTGGCTGAGGATGACGCGTGAACCCCATGCCTAGCTCCTGTTTCTGTACTGTAGAAATTTAACAAACAAAAATCCACCAAATACAATTTTTTTTCAAAATTTCCAATTCTCGTCGATCCTTTCGATCAACCCCAGAACGTTGACCTATTTTTCTTGCTTATTCCGGTTCCAATTTTGAAAAATTCATATCTCCGGTAAAATTTAACGAAAATCGTTCACCTTGGGCTCGTTCTTTTCGTTTTTTAATGCAGGCCTGGGGCAATTTTGCTTGTAGTTAAAAAAGTAGTGAAAAACGCGGTAAAACGATGAAAAAACGGGAGAACGAAGGGCGACGATGAAGTTTGCATCGTTGGAATGCAACGAAATTGTGTTTTTTCTTCAGCGCAGGCTCATAATTATTATGCAATATTGTTACGGATAAAAAAAAAATCGTCTCGCGAGCCTCGAAAA
This sequence comes from Diadegma fenestrale, assembly GCA_037043255.1. Taxonomy (NCBI): domain Eukaryota; kingdom Metazoa; phylum Arthropoda; class Insecta; order Hymenoptera; family Ichneumonidae; genus Diadegma; species Diadegma fenestrale. The sequence continues at coordinate 9,863,225 of CM073317.1, forward strand.
CTCAATGGAGACGAAAAATTGGCATGATTTAAAAAATTCAATAAATAATTAATAGAAATATTGTTTTTTCGTTGAATCTCAACGTTGCAAACTTCAGAGTCATCGAGGGGCGCGAGATTTTGAATCACCTGTGGGGTCGATTTGACCCCAGGTTCACGTTCCAGGCTGAAAATCCAGTTAGAAAGTAAAATCGACTCACCTGAAGCGCAGAAGCCCAGAGCGTGTAGAAAAACCACAAGGGCGCCTAACAGCAGGGAGGACGAGGGCCGCATCTTGACACATTCTGCAAACACGAAAGAGACCGCGAAGTGTTTACTTGATGCTCTCGGCAAATACGAAGCGTTACGTTGTACTGCTCGGACTTCTTGAGCCTTGCTGGCGTTTTCGCACCCTATTTTCCTTTTCCCCCTTCCCATCGATACTCTTGAAGCTTCCCCCTCTTTTCTCGACGCCCACCCTTTGCTCCCGAGTCTTTGAACTCTTACCGATTCTCGAGCACGCCGCAACCACGACTCTGGTCCATTTCTACGGCAAACTTTTCATTGTTACTGCAAAAAACGATCGACAGAGTTGCTAAAATGGATTTCGACTATAAAAACGATTGCGATGACCGAAATTGTTGAGGCTTCTAATTTAAAAAATCAGAAAAACCTAAATCAGTGGCAAAATCGTCGATTTATCAAGATTCAGCTCTGGCTACGCGTGTACAAAGTCGCGGATACCGCTCTTGAGGAATGTCGCATTCCTATATCTGAATCCGCAAGTTGAGCGAGGCCGCGGAACCGAAATTTTGATGGCAACAAGACGACGACTTCTTGTCGTCGTCGTGGTTTAACTTTAGAATCTTAAGAGTTCACGTGGAAATAGAACGCCTGCCTGCATTCCTCGCATAGAATCGTCTCTCTTCTCACTCATCCTGTCGCTTCCTTCACTCAAGATATACATTTTTACTTGATCGAACGTTTCTGTGCAAAATCAACGAATTAGTTCGCGAAAGAGCCAATTTTCGGAGGCTGCGAGCAAGTTGACGAAGTTGCAGGGAATAAAATTGGGAATCGGTTCAAAATTAGTTACTTTCGCTTGAAAAAAAAAATGATGATGAAGTTTGCATCGTTGGAATGCAACGAAATTCTATTATTTCTTCAGCAGAGCTCATAATTATTATTCAATACTTGCTCCGGCCAATAAATCGATCCGCTCTTGCGACCAAAAACCTCAATCGACACGAAAAATTGCCATAATTTTCAAAATTCACTAAATAATCATTAAAAAAAATATTCTTCGTTGAATCTTAACGTTGCAAACTTCAGAATCATGAAAAAAAGGAAAAGCACAGACTGAAAGCAAAATTTTGTTGGAAATCTTCGAAGTTTTTTTTTCGAAAATTCACAAAAATGTTGTCATCGCAGCAAGAAATTTTCTAGAGAGTCTCTTCGAGAAGTAAATTTTTGTCATTCAAATCGTAAATAAAGAAAAATCTTGTAAAAATTACGAAAATTTTGAAATTATCCGAAAAAAAATTGAGTTCACCGTGTTCGACGAAATATCGACGTTTTTTTGACGAAATTGAATTTTCAGTGAAACTTGTTTTTGGTCCAACAGACAATCGCAGGGTAACGACCTGAAGAATCGTTGGCTCTGCCTCAACATTGATGAAACGTTCGCTTCGATCTCCATTGAAATCCGGTCAATCGAATGAAAAGTATAAAAAGAAACGTTAGAGAAACGTCAGATGAAGCGTGGGTGTTATGCACGTTTCTTTATGTATACGTTGGTACGAGTAAAAACGAATAACACGCGTTTATACGTGCGAGGCATTTCGAGCCACATTCCAAAATCTTGAACAGACTTTGACAGGCACGTGTGAATTTTTTTGTACGCACGATTTCGTCAAGAAATTGGCAACCACGTATTTCCGGATTTTTAAACTTTCCGCTGGTTGCGATCATTAGAAATCGACGAGGGAGAAAAATGTTGGGGAAATTTGATGAGCCGTAAAAGCGGGAAAAATCACGTAATCGTAAATCACCACGTCAGTTTTTTTTTTACAAAAGAAGTCGCTGAAATTAGAAAAAAAAACGTCGTAAAATTTTCGTAATTTCGACAATATTTTTGATTTCTAACGAAACTGTCAGCGAAATTTACGATTAGAATGACAAAAATTTACTTTTCGCAGAGACTTTTTAGAATATTTCGTGCTGCAATGACAAAATTTTTGTGATTTTTCAAAAAAAAAACATTTAGTCGAACGTATCCAACAAAATATCGATCTTTTGCAACGAAATGTTCTTTCCAGTGAATGGAAAGTGATGTGAAACGCCGTGTGTATAAATGGAAATCTACATATAGTGCGAGGGCAGGCTAGACTTTTAGTGTAAGAGAGATCTATGAATGAGCCTGCCTACGCTCTTGGGGTTGCTTAATAAACGAAGAGAGTAAGCACGACACATTTGTGTTTCGCTCGGGCCGAGAGTCTCCCCCGCTATTTTATACATTTTCTTCTTTCATAATGAGTTGCGCAGAGAAGCTGAGGATCGCGATGATGTTGAAGTTTGCATCGTTACAATAGAAACGATTTTGTCTTGTTTCTTCCGCGGAGTTCATTACAAAATAAATCAATAATTCAGTTTGGAACATAAAACGATCGTCTCTCGTGTCCCAAAAACTCAATCAACATGAAAAATGGTCACAATTTTCAAAATTCAATAAATAATTGATGGAATTTATATTTTTCGTTGAATCTCAACGTTGCAAACTTCAGAGTCATTGAGAACAACGACAATTGATGATGCTGAAGTTTGCAACGTTGGAATGCAACGAAAAGTATTTTAATTTATTGATGATTCGTTGAATTTTCGACGTCATCCCAAATTTTCAAGCCAATATGCTTTTCGGGTGGCAAAAATCGATCATTTTGTCATCGTAATTACATTCTACGCTTGAATAATTATTTTTGCTAAGAATATAAAACGAATTTCGTTGCATTCCAACGATGCAAACTTCAGAGTCATCAACAATTGGACGACCTAAAAATAATTCTCGACGTGTCGCGATCCAAAAGCTTTCTCGTAGATTGACCACCCAAAACCGAAGATTCTTAATTCCCGATCCCAAACTCTCACACCATGAGGCTCCCCCTATTTTAAGATCTTCCGGCCAAGTCGCTGCTGGTGTTGACTTTCATGTAACCACTAAAATAATGTCGACTCAATGATTGATCGCGCCTTATAAACACAACAAGCCAAGATTTCTGTTTCCTCTCTCGAAAACCTAATTTGCTGGGCCATTAATTGAACTGTGCCTGGCCAATGACTGTCTACGGCAACTCTTGGCAATTGAGACTCCTGGCAAAGAACACAACGCACGTGGGTGTTTTAAACGGTTCGACGACGAGGCGAAACTCAAGCGGCGGGGCGCTACTCCATACCCTATAAGGCCATTCATTCGTAGAACCATGAAAACAACATCGAACTAACATATGAATATGTTGAGTGAAGAATATTTACCTAAGAATAAGAAAGTGAAACGTACGACACTGACGAATAATTTCCTCTTCGATCTCTCACAATAATATTCGATTCATACGACGACCTGGCATTATACAGAGTTCCGAGACGTGACGAATTAAATAAATAGAGTTTGAGGACTACTCGATAGTACAAGAAAAACCGAGAGACATTTTTCCTCGCAAACTCAATGACATCAAACACACTTGGCACAGCTCGAGTGGGTGTCCCCTCACTTATCCTTTTTTACACACTACTTCAAACTCGTTCTCCAACGAATGTTTCTGTAATATCTGTGTACCCATGTCAGTTTCTTCGTCCTTCCTTCTGCAAGCATTTCTGTGTTTGTAGAGCCTGCTCCTTTACCTTCCAGAAAACTAGACCGTTGAAAATGAAATTCGAGGCTAATGCGACGGTGTCCGGGAGTTTTGGTATTGACGTAACAGGAGCAGAAGCATTTTACGATGTTGCAGTTTGCATCGTTCAAATGCAACGAAATTCTGTTTTTTTTTTTTCAGCGGAGCTCAAGATTCTCATTAAAAAATTTGGTCAGGAGGATAAATCGATATTTTTTTAGGATCTTAACACAAAATTGGTACGAAAATTGTCATGGTTTTTGGAATCGAAGAAATAATTAACAGAAAACGTATTTTATTAAATTTTTCGAAAGCAGATGCAAATTATTTGGAGACGATGTCGACGAAAAATAAAAAGGACTCCAAAAATCAGCAAAATTTGTGACGATAATTTTTCGTTGCTCTCGAATTATGCGAAATTTCTCGACTTGCCCACGATCCTTGGATCCTCTTTATAAAATCCCGAAAATCGCATTATCCACTGCCCCTACACCCAAATATGCCAAAAGTTGATGCAACGACGATACAAGATAAAAATATCGTTAGTGGTAATCAAGTCCAACGAATCTAGACACAAGAAGAATCTCGCAGAAAAAAATTCAGACCTACTCGCTTGTCTCACTCGCCGGTTTCTCGAGATGTTCGACATTTACCGTACGAGACTTCCGTTCCCCTGTCTTCTTGTTCGTCGCGGAACGACTAGAATGTCGAGGATGCGTGTAAAACCAAAGAGTGCAAACCGATCGTTGAAATGATACACGCCGTTCGGCAAAATGAAGAACAAGTCGAAAAAAAAGATTCACTAAAACGTCGAATCAATTTCGCACAGTTCGAGCCTGCCACAACTTCCCAAAATGCAACGAAATTCGGTTTTGTCTTGAGCAAAACTCAAGATTTTTATTCGATATTTAATCAGGAAGATGAAACGATCATTTTTCAGGATTCAAACACAAAATTGATAAGAAAATTCGCTTTTCTCTTGAAATTTAACAAAAAATTAAGGGAAAAAGTATTTTTCGTTGGATTCCAACGTTGCGAACTTCAGTGTCATCAAAATCTTCGCTAATAGATCGAGAAACGTCCACACTAATTCCATCATTAAAAAAAAAAGAAATTTCATGCCAAATTGACGGGAGTTTCCCTGAAAATTAGCTCGCCTCGTCTATCAGAGAATTTCGTGATAAAATGAACATTTCCATACGGTACCGTGTGAATGGACCAGCGAATCTCCTCTTTCGCGTTATACCCTCCAGAGCGAGGCCCCGATTTTTTTAAGAGACATTCGCGTGTTCGTAACACATAAAATACTCGGTTAGATAAAAATAAAATTTGAGAGGCACCGAAAATTTGCAGAAATTACACTCACGGAAGAGTTTTTAGTGAAAAAACGTGAAGAATTTGGTTTTAGCTAAAGTGGTAGCTGTAGAATGTGGAAAGAACCTCCAATAAGAACCGAACTGGCCACTGTGAGCCTCGAGTTCTAGCGAGCGAGAAAAATGAAGCAAATTTGTTACTTCTGGGAAGGAATTTGAGGATTCACGACCGATCGCAGAAATGCTTTGCGTCCGTTCCGATATATATATATATATATATTAGGGTGGTTCAAAAAAATCGACTATTTTTATTTTTTCAAAGCCCGGGTTTCTATTGTTGCAGTAAGGTGAAAAAAGATGCCTGACAAAATTTGAGCCCTTAAAAAAAATTTTTAGGGGTCGCTCATCGCAATTTTCTATTTCCCATTTAAATAACACGGGGGAGACTTTACTAGCTTCTTTTGAATTTTATTCCTCGGTAACGGGTGAGGGTCCAACAACGCTCAAGGCGGTTTCTTGTAGGGATTTGAACGCTCTATAAAAAACGTGTCTTGACATTTTACGATCAACTTACTCCTACGGAAGTTATTCGACGTCAAAATTGGCTTTGAAGGAAATTTCGACTTTTTTTCACTTTTCCGGCAAAACTATCGATCTCGTCACAAAAATCTTTGGAAATTTCTTCGGAAATCACTTGATTTAGTATCATATCATCTTCCTGGATTAAAAAAAATTGAATAATTTAGAATACTACTACTATACGGGTTATTCTTAGAGGAAAACTGCGATTTCCGTCGATTAATTCGTTATATTAACAAAAAATGATAATAAAACGGTTATATATACATATATATATACACGCTATACATATACACAACAAAATATATTCAGTAAGGAAAACCCGATATTTTTTTCAGATTTTTCTTTTTGAAAATTTTTGAAATCTGCAATAAATATCGGGTTTTCCTTACTGAATATATTTTGTTGTGTATATGTATAGTGTGTATATATATATGTGTATATTACCGTTTTATTATCATTTTTTGTTAATATAACGAATTAATCGACGGAAATCGTAGTTTTCCTCTAAGAATAACCCGTATAGTAGTAGTATTCTAAATTATTCAATTTTTTTCATCCAGGAAGATGATATGATACTAAATCAAGTGATTTCCGAAGAAATTTCCAAAGATTTTTGTGACGAGATCGATAGTTTTGCCGGAAAAGTGAAAAAAAGTCGAAATTTCCTTCAAAGCCAATTTTGACGTCGAATAACTTCCGTAGGAGTAAGTTGATCGTAAAATGTCAAGACACGTTTTTTATAGAGCGTTCAAATCCCTACAAGAAACCGCCTTGAGCGTTGTTGGACCCTCACCCGTTACCGAGGAATAAAATTCAAAAGAAGCTAGTAAAGTCTCCCCCGTGTTATTTAAATGGGAAATAGAAAATTGCGATGAGCGACCCCTAAAAAATTTTTTTAAGGGCTCAAATTTTGTCAGGCATCTTTTTTCACCTTACTGCAACAATAGAAACCCGGGCTTTGAAAAAATAAAAATAGTCGATTTTTTTGAACCACCCTAATATATATATATATGTATAAATACAGTTTAAAAAATTCGCACATACATCTTGCGAGGAGGATCGCGATGTGTGCAAACTGGTTCGGTAATCATCGACCCGTGCGTCTTTCTCGCTCTTTTCCTCTCGAGATTTTCGGCGCCCATATAGTTGAGTTCGACACGGCTCGTAAAAATCGTGTCCGACTTAATTTTAACATTTTTTTTCTCACCTTCGTCGCACTTTCTCGATCCCGGAGTTCGATTTTGGAAAATCCGTGATATTTTGAGCTTGTCTGACTGTATCGTATACAATTTGAAAATCTACGCAAAGATTGCGATGAAACTGAACGAAAAATAATTTTTCTATCCATTTTTTGATCAATTTCCAAAACCGTGAAAATTTTCGTATCGATTTTCCGTTTGGAGCCTCAAAAAAAATCGTTTTATTGTCCTGGACAAAATATTCTACAAGAATCTTGGAACACAACGAAAAAAACGATGTTGAGGTTTGCATCGTTGGAATGCAACGAAAAGTGATCATTTTTTACGGCAGAGCCCAAAATTTTCCTGCAGTATTTGTTAACGATGATGAGGAAAATTTTTTTTGCCATTGAAAAACAAAATTTCCCGGAATTATTGTCAGGATCGCATTAATTATCAAAGTAATTAACAGAAAATCAATTTTTCGTCAGATTTCAACGATCCGCACGTCAGTATCATCGAAAAAAAACGGAATTTTGTTGCTACGGAGGCTGCTTTTTGATCGCGAGCTCGAAGGAACCACGTCGTGACTTTTGTAGCTGCTCCTGATCCCCCATTCGATGGTACATACGCAAATTTTCGTAAACTTAAACGTTAGCGACGTGGATTTCGCCGCAAGTGAACTCGACACGTTGCTCCTGTTGGTCTGCATGCTTTCTGGCGCTTTTGCTCCTCGCAGGTCGTACGTAACAGGTGAGAAGGAGCCAAAGTCCCGAACACACGCGGTCGTCTCGCTTTCCGACCTTCCCTTCTTGTATAAAAATGAACAAGTCGAATTCCATAGCAGGGATCGTCAACCTCAGCAAATATTGGCTCCACTGAGTACTCTACATATCGAGCGAATGCCACGCCGCGGAGATGAAGATACTGCGCGAGACTCCCGAATTCGTTCATCGATCGCAAAATCGAAATTCAATTTTTCCAAAATGTTTTCTCGATTCCCATGATGGAATGCAACGAAGTTCTATTTTTTTTCTCGGCAGAGCTCGAGATTCTCATTTAATATTTGGTCAGGACGATAAAACGATTTTTTTTTACGATCCAAAGACAAAATCGGTAGGAAAATTGTCATGGTTTTTGAAATTGAACAAACGATGAATGGAAAAAGTATTTTCCGTTGGACCCCAAGGTCACGAACTTCAGTGTCATTTATTAAGAGCGACTGGACCAATAAATGCAAAAATCCACGATCTCCTATTTTTTCGGACGAATAATTCGTAATTTTGAAAAAAATTTGTTGAGAATTGTTTTTTCTTTTTGAATTATCGGCGGCAACATCGATCAGGGGGTCGCGAAATGATTTTTACCCTCAAAGCCCCATAAAGACTGATTTTCATGGCCATAACTGCAAAATCGACGATCTCCCATTGTTTTGTCGTCGTGTACTCTTCAATGAAGAAGAGGCCACGTATTTTTTTTGTTTAAAGATTAATTCAGTTCAGATATAATTAATTAACATAGGGGAGGGTAAGGATTGAGAAATAAATCACACTGATTGAGCCACAATAAATAATTGATTTATTTTTTGGCTCAGAGAGGAAAATTCTCTGAGATCGAAATCTCAGAGAAAAAAAACCCCTCGCAAATTTAATTTACATTTCACAATTCAAAAGATATAAGTTAAATTGAGGTGAAATCTTCCGATTAATATATATTTGATGTAAGAAAATAATGGCGAGATTTAAGACGAGAGGTTCGTCATCGAAATTTGTCAGCTGGTGACGGATATTTGAAAACAGAATCCGACTGGCGGATGTAGTACGAAATTTTAGCTAGACCGACGTGTGGGTCGATAGTTGGAACCAAGATTTGGTTTTTTGGTTGATCAATCAAATCGACTCAGTTAGATTTTCTCCATAACCTTTACGCGACTTGAGTGAGGGTTAGGGATACAATTATGCCTTGAAAGAGCGAAAATCAAGATTAAACTTACCATGTAATCGATTTTGCTATCAATTGTATGTCAAGAGTAAAATTTGAACCATTCAAGCTTCTCTCCCTTGTGGGTTTTTTTATTTTCCTTTTCCTTTTCTTTTCCTTTTCTGAACGTGTCGTTCCCAAGCTCTCCCTTTTCTCTATTACTCTCTTTTTTATTTTATTTATCTCCTAGGCAACGACAAACAAATTTTTGGACGATACGAAAGAAAGGCTCGATCCCTGAAGTGGGTCGATGATATTCATACATATATATTCAAATGAATACATTAATTGTTCGACGGAACACCCATTTTTGCGGACGAATAATTCGTAATTTTGAAAAAAATTTGTTGACAATTGTTTTTTCTTCTTGAGTTATCGGCGGCAACATCGATCAGGGGGTTCCAAAGCGATTTTTAGCATCAAAGCCCCATAAAGAGTTGGATCCCAACGTTGCGAACTCCAGTGTCGTCATCAATAATGAAGAAGCTGACGAAATTGCTGGTAGGAATGTTTGCTAAGTTATGCAGACGCTTTGGAAAAGCGTATATCTCTGAGCATACCTATCGCCAATACCGTATGAACGACGCATTGCTTATATATATCCTCGCCGTGAGAAGCCCCTCTCGGAGATAAATTTGTCTATCCTATATCGAAAACGTTGACCCTCGACGAAAGGCCCATCATTGGCGAGAGAGAGAGAGAGAAAGAAAGAGAGAAAAGAAAGAGAGAGATGAACAGACATCGGAAGCCAGTAAGTGACAATAAAGTGACCAAGAGAGTGCAGAGCTTTAATGAAGTGGCTGGGGTATGATGAAAAGGCAGAGGTGGCTTTAATTCGATGGCGCGGTAAGGCCGAAGGCCGTAATTAAGGCCACATGGTACAATTTAAAACGATGCTGAAGTTTGCAACGTTGGAATGCAACAAAATATCTTTGATTTTGTTGATTAATTATGAGTTCTGAAGTTTGCATCGTTGGAATGCACCAAAATTCTTTTGCATCTTTGGCAAAAATAATCATTTAAACGCGGAATCTAATTTTCGCCATCCGAAAAGCATATCGGTTCGAAAAATTTGGTCGACATTGAAAATTGAACGAATCATCAATAGATTGAAATATTTTTCGCTGCATTCCAACGTTGCAAGCTTCAGCATCGTCATAATAATTATGAGCTCTGGTGAAGAAAAAACAGAATTTCGTTGCATTCCAACGATGATAATTTTTCCACCTGGATTAAAACTGGAAACGGGCTCTTTTTTTTAAATCAACGTTCATAACTGGCAAAAATCTTGAGCTCTAACGCGCGATAAGACGTTCAGCTGCTGTGTTCATCGAGCGATTCTTCGTCTCGTTTGAATTATCGGTATGGTGTGTACATTTTTTTTATCTCGTGGCCCAAGAAAGAAGAATATGAGTAAGTGTCGACCTCGAGGAGTCGAGTGACGTTTCACGAATATCTTATCGTAATGACGGACACGTATCGGGTATAGTGTGAATTTTTCAATTACAAACAATCTTTAGTGCTCGTCTCGACGATTATAACATTGCCTGCAGATTTACTTTTTAAATTTGCAGTTTCCAACGATTTCGTGTATACAGTTGACTTGGAACGTTGTCAAGTGAGAAAAAGACTTCAATAGCATCGTGAGACACTGAAGTTGGCTACGTTGGGGTCCAACGAAAAATTCGACGATTAAAAAAACGACGGAAGTGAATGATTTTTTCTTTAAATTTATCGCGACAACTTTTTTAGTTCACAAATTCGTCAGAATCGTTAGAAAAATGAAAAAGATCGAATTTGACGAGCCACGGAGCCATGAAAATCACTCTTTATGGGGCTTTGAGGGTAAAAATCATTTCGCAACCCCCTGATCGATGTTGCCGCCGATAATTCAAGAAGAAAAAACAATTCTCAACCAAGTTTTTTCAAAATTACGAATTATTCGTCGGAAAAATAGAAGATCGTGGATTTTTGCATTTATCGGTCCGGTCGCTCTTAATAAATGACACTGAAGTTCGCAGCGTTGGAGTCCAACGAAAAATACTTTTTCCATTCATCGTTTGTTCAATATCAAAAACCATGACAATTTTCGTACCGATTTTGTCTTTGGATCCTAAAAAAAAATCGTTTTATCGTCCTGACCAAATATTGAATGAGAATCTCGAGCTCTGCCGAGAAAAAAAAAAACAGAATTTCGTTGCATTCCATCATGAGAATCGAGAAAACAATATAAAGAGAACGTGAAGAGGAAAAAAAAACGTAATATCTTGATTCACTGTCATTCACAAATTACAGTTCACGTTCCATCATTTCGGTATCATACCAGAATCCACCTGGGTGGCCGTGAAGCGCAGAAACGCTGGAGCATGCCCCCCGAGTACTACCCCTTGCTTATTCCACTTGGGAATAAACTTTGGACACAATGAACTACATTGTTTCCCTCTCTCCGAGTTTCTACGTGCCCTAACGATACAGGAAGCACTTCAAGATTCGTACAGGTCGATAAAGATCGATGAACGGATACACCATTAGATTGTGTATCGTAGCACCACACCGTGAACCGTATTGTCTCTTTTCCCTTCTCTTCCTTTTCATCGCAGCGAACTCGCTCAAAGTTCCGCAATGTAAAGTAAAAAAAAAAAAAACAGAATTTTTTATTCTTCAGTATTATCTCGACAGTCTCTTTCCCTACGAACTTCCGCTCGCAAAACTTCAAATCCAATATCACACTGAAAAGAAAATTTTGTTTCTGCGCAAAATTAAAGTTAAAGTTGTTTGCGCAATTAACTCGCAAAAGAACGAATTTTCGGGGGCTGCGACCAAGTTGATGGCGTTGTAGTAAATAAAATTGGAAATCGCCTTGGAATTGGTTACTTTGACTTGAAAAAAGGAAAAGCAGAGACTGAAAAGAAAATTTTGTTGAAAAAGATCGATATTTTGTTGGACACGTTCGACTAATCGTTTTTTTTTTTTTTAAATCACAAAAATGCTGTCATTGCAGCGAGAAATATTCTAGAAAGTCTCTTCGAGAAGTAAATTTTTGTCATTCCAATCGTAAATTTTGCTGACAGTTCCGTTAGAAATCAAAAATATTGTCAGAGTTATGAAAATTTCGAAATTATCCCAAAAATGTTTAGTTCACCGTGTTCAACTGAATATCGACGTTTTTTTTTTATCAAATTTGATTTTAAGTCCAAAAACTCCTGTTTATGATTTTTTTTAGGCAATAAGACGATTTTTTAGGCCCACAATCGAAAATCGGTACGAAAATTGTCGTGGTTTTCAAAATTGAATAAAAAAATGAGTAGAAAAAATATTTTTTGTTGAATCCCAACGTTGCAAACTTGGGAGTAATTTTTATTGGTCGAGATCGAAACGATCGGCTTTTTGCAGCGTGCCGGTTAATTTAACCGAGCCCGCGCGATCCTCGAGCTACGCGGAAAAGCTTTTGAATTACGATTCGAAATTCCCATGACTCTCAGCTTCCCTCTCCATTTCGATGTTTCGTGTTTCCTGCCATAGGTACGAGGCGGTCTCGGGTTAATGATTTTCAATCTCAACTCTTGCCTCCCTCGGAGAGAGAACCCAGGGCCCGGCTACCATGCTGGAGCCCGTTGCAGAAATGCAGGAAACCATTCCGGGGCGCTCGATTGTCCGAGGAGACTGAGGGCCCTAAAACTTTCAAAGAAGTCTGACAACGTCGCAATCGGTTTCTTTTCCCTGCCGAGCCCTCCTCGTGTATTCTCCGTTTACCATTACGAACGCGCCCTTTCTACACACTTTTCGTAAAACCTCCCTCGATTTTTCAACAAATTCTAGTTTCGATTGAATGAGAGAAAAAAAACTTGCAATTTATTGGTAAATTCGGATTTTTCTTTCGTTTTGACGCAAATTTTCCACTTTACGATTCCCCAAATATTTTCTTTCACACGAATCTTGTCCTGGGAGTTGCAAATCCAACAAACAAAAAAATGACTCTGAAGTTTGCATCGTTGGAATGCAACGAAATTCTTGTGCATCTTTGGCAAAAATAATTATTTAAATGCAGAATGTAATTACGATGATAAAATAATCGATTTTCGCCACCCGAAAAGCATATCGGTTAGAAAAATGTGGTTGACATTGAAAATTGAACGAATCATCAATAGATTGATATATTTTTCGTTGCATTCCAACGCTGCAATCTTCAGCATCGTCAAAAAATAGCAATTGGCCGAATTGGATTGATTTTTATTTATGTGGATAATAAAATTTTGCAGCAAATTTTTAGCTGATCCATTTTCAAGCCATTCTAAAATAATCGTCATTTAATAACAGGGGGAAATAATGAGTGGGATTATCGACCGTAGTCTTTCGAAAACACGATGAACGATTTTCCGGGACCCTTCACCGTGAAAAAAAAGTCATAACAGTAGGAAAAATTTTCTATGGTGGATCTTTGGGTTTCTTCTTTTGAAAGCAATTTTCTCGCTGGTCAGGTGAACGTTACGTGGCAATTTTGAGAGAAGAAAAATGCAGACCTCACGTTTTATTATTTTGTTGGAAAAATTCGTTCCAGCCTCTCGGTTTCTTCGAGACCCGAAACTTCGTACAATTTGGTTTCAAGTTTATTCCTTAATAGGCATTTTTTTGTCACTCAAATTAATAAGGACAACGTTTAAGTTTGCATCGTTGGAATGCAACGAAATTCTGTTTTTTCTTCTCGGCAGAGCGCGAGATTCTCATTCAATATTTGGTCAGGACGATAAAACGATTTGTTTTACGATCCAAAGACAAAATCGGTACGAAAATTATCATGGTCTTTGAAATTGAACAAACGATGAATGGAAAAAGTATTTTTCGTTGGACCCCAACGTCGCGAACTTCAGTGTCAATTATTAAGAGCGACTGGACCAATAAATGCAAAAATCTTCGATCTCCTATTTTTTCGGACGAATAATTCGTAATTTTGAAAAAAATTTGTTGAGAATTGTTTTTTCTTCTTGAATTATCGGCGGCAACATCGATCAGGGGGTTGCGAAATGATTTTTACCCTGAAAACCCCATAAAGAGAGCTTTTCATGGCTCCGTAGCTCGTAAAATTCCATCTTTTTAATTTTTCCAACAATTTTAACAAATTCGTGAAATATAAATAAGTCGTCGCGATCGATTTGAAGAAAAAAAATTCAATTTCGTAGTTTTTTTGACGATTGATTCAGGAGAAAATAAAGAATAACAGAACGTGATGTTGAAGAATCGAACGAGTTCGTGAAAAAATGGATGTTTTTCTTTTTTTTTTTTACACGATGGGAGAAATATTGTTGAGCCTGGGCCTCGCGACCTGCCGGGCAAAATCTCCGAAAACGAAAGTCAGGGACATGCTGCCTGTGCCCTCTCGAGCGTGGACGGCAGGTGTCGGAACTTATTAGGAAGGTGCTAGAAGTCTAAGCGATCGAGAGTAATATATGTAACACATGCACACACACACACACACGCATCTCGGAGTTTGAAATCCACGTGAACGTCTCGCCCGAACAAAACGCGGGCAATCGGCCGGAAAAAAAGTACAAATCTTTCGGTCCTTCGAGAGAGGGCGCATCTTGCGAATAAATACGGAGCTAGATTAATTTCCGTAGAGCAACGTGAAAAAAAACAAATTTCTCAAAATCTAGACAAATTATTGCGAAAAAAACACAAAATTTTCGAAAAATACGAATTTTTTCGGCCCCCGCACGGCGGAACGGACTGAATCGTCAACTTTGTCGAATCGCTAAAATGAATTTTGAAATCCAACCCAGTCGTTATCGAATTTGCAGCGAAAATTTGCGATGCACAAAACTGCCGCGTCTTGTTGGTTCGGTTAAAAAAAAAAATAAAGAAAAAACGACGCATGGATGCGCCGCGGTAAAAAGAAAAACAAAAGATGAAAAAGTTGTCATAACTTACCCTTTCGCGTCGAGGCGATAATTTTTCCGAAATGTGCTCTAGAGAATCGACGAATATTTCGAAAGTGTCGAAAAAATAGATGGAAAAAGTCGCGCGCGAGAGCGCCCAGTTGCGGACTTGAAAACAAAAGAAAACAACACACACAAGCACACCAAAGACGCTTCGGGCACACGCCGCCAATCGAATCACACTAAACGCACACACACACAGTCACGTACACACACGGGGACATGTGGAAGTTTACATGTTGTGGATTATCAAAGATTTGACGAATTTTTTAGGCTCCTCGTGTGTTTTTCTTTGTTTTTAACACTTTTTACATTTCGTAAATGTTTTTTTTCACTTTTGGCTGTTTAATTGGTCGATTTAAATGTTTATACACTATTTTGTTTTACTTGTCAATACATACAACGTTTATTTAGTGTTGAGACTCGAGACTCTGATACATATATAATTTATATGTAGCCGGTCGGAAAGAACAAGCGCTACGACGTGCCGAGCTCGGCGTCTCCGTTGGCGTCCACGAGAACACTGGAATGCAGACCGACGGGTTTGCGAACCATGATGGGGAAGGAACGTACACCAAAGAGGGCCCCCTTGCGGTAGATGCGCCCCGGAATCTTTTCTCTCGCGCAGTTTCTCTGCCTCCCCCGCCCCCCGCACTATCCCATGCATCATCTTATGGTGTTCATCCGCAACGACGTCATCCAGACTCTCCCCTCCCTTTCCCGCCAGTACACGAATCGTCAAGTGACGTTCGACTATGTTTATTTGTTTATTGTTTTATTCTTTATTGTTATCGTTTTTCGCCATCGATTTTTGTCTGTCCAAATTGCGAGTGTCTCGACTTTTTTTTTCACATCGATGCAAATTTTTTTTTTCCCGCGCTTTTTCAAAATAAATCTGTACGATTTTGAATTTTGCCGCCATTAATTCCGAGACGATAATGATCGACAGATTTCCGTTTAACTTTTTCACTCAAACTCTGAGGAATTGATTTTATTGTCACGAATTGAGCGAGAATTCAATTCAGACACAATCCGTGGGCAAGATTTCAATTTGCGTACTTCATGACAATTTGAATTTCGTTGCAGCGCTTTTTATCAACTTCCCGTCTGCAGGAACGATCGAGTCTCGTCCTCAATACTTTTTATTATTTTTTTTTTTTTTTTTTATATTATTGTTCCTGCGTATACCCTTGCGGGTTTTTACGACCCATTCCCTTTTTCATCCCCACTTCCCCACTACACTGTTTCTATGTTTCTTGAAGTCACTGAAAGTTCCAGGAGTTCCCCCCTCGAGTGTTGCCCACAGCCACTCTTTCCTAATGCACTACTGTATCGCATTCGCACGAGGACCAAGGGAAACTGTGGAAAACCTTGGCCGATACAGGCGGCTATATTTTCACTGAGTTTCAGTCGGTTAGCACCTTCAGAAACTCAGCGAGAACTGCCTCCCGCTCAGCGATTGATACGCCACCCGGTGCATGGCTAAGCGGTCACCCAACCAAGTACTGATCGCAGTCAGCGCTGCTTAACTTGTGTGATCGCCGGAGCCACGCACCGACCGTGAATCTATCACTGTCGGTTCAATACTTTTTATTATTAAATCTCGATAATCCGGGGCCCTGTGAGTTAAAAATACGGCTGTGCCCGAGCTCCGCGAACTATGGACGATCTTTTCGTATCTGTATCGAGTTCCGATTCACCGAAAACGTTTTATGCTCCTTTTAATCCAAAGTTGATTTATTTCTTCGCGAAATCATTTGCGAATTGAAATTGTCGAATTCGCGCGATAAGAGCGTGAAAAAAATCTCCCCGACCCATCTCCGCCACACGATTCCTTCCGAAATTCGACACACTCACCTCGTCGATCTCCGAGAAGTATAGAAAATTTATTTATCGGATCCAGGACGCAACGGGGTCTCCTGGACCCACAGTCCCTCAAAATTCCATTTATTCGCCATAAATTTCTTGTTTTTTTGCACAAAATTCGAAAAGGTTGAAAAATAAGTACAAATCGAAGTTTTTTTTTTTATATATCATTTTAGATAAAGTTCTGTCATAGTTACAGCCTAAGATATTACACTCAAGTTGTATAAGCAAGGCCAAAAACTTAACAAACATTTTACAGTGTGGGTTTATCATTTTTCGATTTAAATTTCATAATAATTAATAATGAATAATTAATAATAATCAATAATCGATAATAATCAATATTACACATTACGCCAACAAAATTCTTAAAATGTACAATATACATAATATTCATATACGTATATTTATACATATATATGAACACATGCATTTATGAATATATATATATATATGTATATCATATATACGTATATATATAAATATGTATAATAATAATAATAATAATAATATTATAAATAAAGATAAAATTTATCGAAACCTAAATAAAAGATTTGTCGATTTGGCACAACGTCATGCAACAGAATCAAATGAAACACCATCGTGGCATGTTGTTTTTTGATTGTCCGTGGCTGGGTGTGTTTCGCATTTTCTTCTCTTTCTCAAACATTATTTTTTTCCCTCCGTTCACCTCTATACGCGCTTCTCCGTTTGTTTTTATTTATTTTCAAAATGATTTCTGTTTCTCGGTTTTTTAATTCTGGGTTTTTTTTTCGACGTACAAAATTTATTACGTCCGTCAGCCGGTGATTACTGGACCGATCAATGGGCAATTTTGGGAAATTGATTGAGTGGAATTTTTAAACTCTATCGTTCGGGCAAATCTTTTTAATGATTTTGACATTTGCTGGTGAGGTCGCTCGTTTCTCGAATGCTTTTTTGAATTTCCTCGCGCTGCTTCTGGACCCACGAAATTGTCGAAACTTCAGCCTGCACCTCGGACGGAGCCGAGCTAAATAAATTGCATAGTGTTCCATGGCAATTCGATGGGAAATGAAAATTCGCTGCATCGGACACTCACGAATCGACGTACAGGCTGCAGATTCCATGTCCTTGAAAATAAAAACTTTTGCAAACTTTTCGAGCCTAAAAATGAAAGAAAAATCAAAAGCACTCGAGATACGAATTTAAATTGAATCGAATTCATCACCCAATTGAACGGAATTCAAGCTGGTTTTTTTCTTTCGAAAATTCCACATGCTTGTAATGAAAAAAAAAAATTACCAGCTGACTAGAGTATTTGATTCGATATCAGGTCTTACTAGTTTTTATTGCTTTTATCCCCCTCTCCGGCCGTTCGATCCGCTCTTTCCACTCGCTAATTCCTCGTTTCGTTCATTACCATTGTACGAGGTATTTCCCGATAATTGTACAACTCTAAAGTCAAATGAACGTTCAGCTAAAGTGCTCAAAATTTTCGTCTTTTCTGACTTTTATAGAATAACTTTTTTCTTTTTTCTTTTTTTAGTATTTCTTTCGTCTGCGGCAAATGTTTCTATCTCCGCTCAAGTCTCGGTCGTTTAATTAAGTCATTACTATGAAAAATCGACTTTATGGAGGGTTCTTTCAAAATTTTGTATGAAGTTCTTGGCACCAAAACTAAAAGTTTTCTCCTGTGAAGAGAAATTTTTCTGACGTTTAGAATTCGCGATATTTAATTTCCAATTTTTCCCCATCCAAACGCGTGTAAATTGAAATAACGTTTCGTGAAAAAGTTGCGAAAATCGAGTTGTAAAAAAAATGTATTGAACACATTTTTTTGCGACTCATAAACGAAACGCGTTATGAATTTACACGCGATTGGATGGGAAAAGTTAAGAATTGGGAATAAAATATCACAAATTCTTAACGTCAGAAGATTTTGCTTGATAGGAAAAAGATTTTAGTTTTCGTGCTCGAGAATTTTCAAAGAAAATTGTTACAGAATCCTGAATTTTGTGATAGTAAAACGTTAAATTGTTTTGTGATGATGATAGCGATGATTATGACAATGACGATGATAATTATACGAGCCTTTTTCGAAATGTTCGGCCCACCTAGTCAATTAGTTTAGAATAAGCTACATGGAAGAACAGACGTTCAGTCGTAGCGAACGTAAGCTATAGCTGTGAAAACCTTTTTTTTCACCTCTCTCTCTTTGTCTCTTTTCGCCCCCTGCTTTTTCCTGGATTGGATTTTAACTGCCTCATCGCTTGTTGTTTTCCAGTGTCCAAATTCTCGCGTTTTAATGGCAGCGCGCCCTTTTCATCGATTCGTTTGTCCCGTTCCGAGGAAACGAATTGTCGGAAATTTTGGCTAGGAAACTTTGGAGGATTATGGAAATAAATCGATTCTAATTTTAAGGTGGAAGCGTGGGATGTTCGGGAGGGGAGGAAAAGTCGATAAGGGAAGATCGAAGGGGTGAAAAAACTCTGCGAAACCGTTTCGTCGATCCTGATGGGACAAAAATGTCCCAAACCCGTTTTTTTTCGTTTTCTCAACGTCTCGAGAAAATTTTCGTCAGAGATTCATCACCGAGCGTTATGCTTTGGATTTTTTTCTACGCTGGGACAATTTTGGTACGAAATCTGTCTCAGGCGTTGAAAAAAATCCATAAATTCATGGAGTATCGACTCGATAAGGATTTTTTTGTCTGTCCCGATTAATTAATATCATTTTCTCCAAAAATCTGGTCGGAAAAACGTGTCCTGGTTGTTGACAGTCCGGCGAATTAATTTGCATAGCGGAAAGGGAGCGAATAAACGAAAGTGCGTTAATTTGTGACTCGTGTTTAAAGGGAAATTGTTCGGTGTGCGCTACCAGCATGGGACACCGTTTATCAATATTTTGACTCATTAATCCTTGCAAACTGGCTCAAATTCTCAATATTTTGTTTTCCATTATTTCGGGCTACTTTTTCACATGATTTTTCCTCATTTTTCTCGTCATTATTCTCCCCTTTTTAAGCTAAATGAACGTGTGTATCAGCGAATCGTTAGGAAGAGCTTTATATCACGCGGGCCGAGCCCTGTAAAAATATATCGTCTCTCTCTCTCTCTCTCTCTCTCGCTTCCTCTGTCCGTCTCTCGCCCTCTCGCTCGTTCTCTTTTTATACAGACAATAAAGATGTGATTTCCACACGCGAGAATCGGTCGCAACTCGCTGCTGGTATTCGCCCAGGCTCTCCAAAACTTTTCGACCAAGAATGTACAGAATTTAACAAAATTTCATCGAAATTCCAAGTACCAAAAATCTGAGATTTCTGAGGCCCCCGGCGTACCGAGTTATTCGTTAAAAATGCCGAATTTGAACACGGAATTGAGTTAGTTGAGTATTCGCGGTCCAAAACATTCGGAGCAGCCGCGAGCGATTGCCCAGAAGCGAGAGCCACCGAAACCCAAGTCACGTGACGATGCTGAAGTTTGCAACGTTGGAATGCAACGGAAAATATTTCAATCTGTTGATGATTCGTTCAATTTTCAATGTCAGCGAAATTTTTCGAACCGATAAGCTTTCCGGGTGGCGAAAATCGATTATTTTATCATCGTAATCACATTCTACATTCAAATATTTATTTTTGCCAAAGATGCAAAAGAATTTCGTTGCATTGGAACGATGCAAACTTCAGACTCATAGTCACGTGTCGCATCAACTTTCCCTTCTTCTTTTACGCAATTATCAATAACGTACAGCAGTATTGAAAATCATTTCAAAAGCCCGCCACGAATAGAGTAGAAAAAGGCGAAAAATTATATTTTTATAATCTTATTAAATCTCCCTCGCTCTCTCATTCACTAATTATTACTCCTTTCAGTTTTTCCACTTTGTTCACAATTTGCCACGGACGTCATAATATTTACCGGATGTCCGGACCCCGAATTCCGCCAATTTCTGCGAAGCCCTCGGCCTTGACCGCGATATCCCAAAAGTACAAAAACTTCCACTTCATTTTTCCTCGTCCTCTCGCAATCCCCGCCAAATGTGAAAAACCCAAAAAACCTCGAAAAACTCGACGAAAAAAATCCCTAAAATTGAATCTTCGCAAATCCCAGCTCCCGAGAGTTTGCCAAAAACGTTATAAAATGCTTCAGAGCTAAAAAATCTTCCAACAATCACAATTTTGTAGGAAAAAATAAAAAAAAAGTCATCGAATTCTCGTTGCTATGAAAATTTGCGTCTGCGAAATCTGCGTTCACGGACATCCGGCGAATAAAACGCCGTTGGCAATAGAATTGCAATTTTACAAATTACTGTGCATCTCGCGTGTACACAAACACACGTTTTTTCTTTCACTCTCTCTCTCTCTCTCTCTCGCTTTCTCAAATATATTATTCAATTTATGATCCTGAAGTTTGCATCGTTAGAATGCAACGAAATTCTGTTATTTCTTCAGCAGAGCCAATAATTATTATTGAATATTCGGTCCGGCCAATAAAACTTAAACGACTCGAAAAATTGCACGTTTTTCAGAATTCAATAAATAATCAATTGAAAAAATGTTTTTCGTTGAATCTCAACGCTGCAAACTTCAGAGTAATTGTTTTCGATGCATTCCAACGTTGCAAACTTCAGCATCATTTCAATTTTACTATTCGAATAGTTATTTCAATTACATATTTATGTATATACATATTTATAAATAAATATTTATATAAGTGTGCGTGTGAGTCTGTGTGTGTGTGAGAGTGTGTTTTGTGTAATTTTGAGTGTGTCTGTCGTTGTAAATTCAGATATAAATATTTATTTATTGATTCATTTTTTTGTTATGTATATATATACACAATTATGTAAATCTATACATATCTACAGGGGAGAAAAAACTAATATAGAACTCTCTATTATCATTAATTAAACTCTCTATGAATTAATATGTATAATTCCTCGCAACAGTTGCTAAAAATCGGTTTACCGTATTGGTTTTATTCTTTTTGCCCCGTTTTATTCTTATCGTTTTCCTCTCAAGCGGTGATGGTGCGTTCTCTCGTGCGTTTACTCGGTAGCGAGCAGATTATTGAGAGGAAAATCTGCATCGATCTTTGTGTGGGTGACAAAAAAAATATACAAATTCTGGGAGTTGTATATTTTTTGCCAACAGCTCGTCACGCGAATCTTATGTTCATTACTTGTCTATTATTGCTTTTATGGTTCGGTGCTTTCGAATCGAGTTTTCCCCTCTGTTTGTGTGTGGTTTTGTATTTTTTTCTTGCTTTTTGGTTTTGGCGGTTAGCGATTTTCTTTCGTTTTCTTTCTTCCGAGGATTTTCGTCTGTTCTGGTGGTTTGAGGCTCGAAACACCCGACAACGCGATTTAAATAATTTCCCTACTCCGGGGTATTAATTTTGTGGTTTTTTTTCATGATCTTTTGTGAATTTTTCTCTTTTCTCTCAGCAACCTCGTAGAAAATATTGCTTTGGATTCTAGATTGTTTTTTTTTGTCGCTATATTCTGCTCATTTTTTTCTACCACGAACCTTCCGATTTTTTTCCCTATTTTTCTTGCCTCGTGCTCAGTTTCGTCGACGAAACAATACTCGAGCGCACTTTAACCCCTAACTTGCTTCAGATACCTGTTGCCCTCGCCCCACTCCCGCCAACGCCGCCGTCTCTTGTCACCCAAACTTGAAAAATCACTCGAGCTCGAACGTCTCTTTGATTTCACCGGGAGAGCCGATTTTGAGGCTAACACAGATAATGAGCTCGTGGTCGTTGTTGCTCGACTCGTTGGGCTCGCTACTCCTGTTGTCGTCGAGCTCTCCACCTCGTTGCGCACTCCACTGTGGCTCAGGCTCGTACTCACTCCCGCTAAATTCAACAACGCGTCCGCACCCTCCGCTATTTTTCGCTGCTCATCCACATCCGGCATCGCCAGTTCCGCGCCCGATCTCTTGCTGCAAACACAATCGATCTCAATTCCAAAATTCGCCACAAACTTAAAATCTTTTTTTTCTCCTTCTCATTTCCTTCCCATCGTCGAAAATTTTGAGTTTGACGCTTGAAATGTGGAAATAACGTAAAAAAATATGATCGATTTCTGGAATTATTCTCGAATCCACTGTCTCGGTGTCGAGATAACGAACTCACCTGTCCACTTTGACGGACGTGATGCAACTGTACGTGTGATCCTCGCTGGAGCTCCTCGTAATAACCGGCACCAACTTTTCCGGTTCCGCGACTTTCTTCTTACGATCTGAAAACCGAATTTCATGTATTACGAACCGTCCAAAAAATAAATTTCGAGTAAACGAACCTGGAAAATTCCAATTATTCCTTTATTCTTTTGTTTATTTATTTTGTTTTTTATTGTCATAAGTGGTGAGTATTGATTATCATTTAATTATTCAATTCAATTAATAACAATTAAATATTGAATCAATAATTAATTAACGAATCAACAATTAATAATTAATATTAATATTTATATTTATTTTTATTTTGGAACGTTTTGAAAACAAGATTTGTGGAGGGCTTAGAATTATTAAGGTTTAGGAAAAATATGAAGCGATACCTTTGTTGTGGTTCAAAATAATTGGTCCGTGTTTGAAGGAAAGCATCGCGACCGCAGCGGCGTCGACGTCACTGTCGAACTCGAGCTCGGAATTGTCTCCGATATTGCTCGAAGCCAACCTCTTGGAGAGATAAGGGAAAAGCACTGGATCGGGTAATCTCGTACTCGTGCTTTTCCTTGGTGCTTTTTCCGGAGACGAGAGATTTTGGGCGGACGGTGGTGGAAATGGCGCGCGCGAGAGGGCTTGAATGAGATTCGGACGATATTGAGCGTCCACCATCCACAGCGAACCTTTGCCGAGATTCTGTGAAAAATCGTAACGTTTTGTATTTCGAAGGAACAGGAAAAAAGTTATTTTTCCGAATCTCGTTTCGTCGAATTTTTTTTGCATCCAAAATAGTGAAATTTGTCCTGGAAAAGTGGATAAAATTCATTTTTCGTCGTTGTTGCTTTTTCATTAAAAAAAAAACACAGACTTAAAATTTGGTTAGCAACTTCGATGCATTTTGAAATTAAATTGGCCCGAAAGTGGCGGAGAAAAAAAAATTTTTCGGTTCCCACTGAGTCTTGCTGAGTTTTCTTGCTTCGTAAGTTTCGTTGGATATGGAAAAAAAATGAATGAAAAGACTTACGGGAGCTTTTTCAACTTTGCGAAAACATTTGTTGAGACTGAGATTGTGCCTGACTGAATTTTTCCATCCGGTGGGTGCGTTCCGAAAGTATGGAAAGTGATCGAGGATCCAGGCGTAGACTTCCTTGACCGGCAGAGCTTTGACGGGGCTGTCCTCAATGGCCATGAAGATAAGACAGGAGAACGAGTACGGCGGTTTGCTATTTCTATGCAAATGAGGATCGTAAGGTATGTGGGTTGGATGTTTGTTGCGATTCGAGACCGGCAGATTATTGTTGTTCAATGATATCTTCGCTTGATTACTTTGGGCTGTTGGGTAATGGCCGTTTGCCTGTTTCGCTCCTTCTTGGACCAACTGCGAGCTTGATTTTTCTAAACTCTTACCAGGACTCTGATATATTTGGCTCGTTTGCGTTGGACCGCGTGACGTGCTGGAGGCGTTGCTTTTTCCGTTGCTATCTACAAATCAAATTGCATCGACGTGCCATCGTTAATTACAATAAAACGTAGCGAAAGGTCAAAGGTCGATGTCAAAGATAAAAAAGCATTATAAAGCCAAATTCGTATCAAAATTCACATGTTGTGAGAAATTCTATGGGATTTCGAGCCTGCTTAATGACAATAAAACGTAGCGAAAGGTCAAAGGTCAATGTCAAAGATAAAAAAGCATTAAAAAGCAAAATTCGTATCGAAATTGACATGTTGTGAAGAATTCTATGGGATTTCGGGCCCGCCGCTGATTGACCCTTGACCTTCCGAGGTGCCCAGGGGTCAAAATGACCCCAAGCGCGAGTTTGAGCTAGAATTACTGCAAGTTATTCGGGCCCGAGGCGGTTGGCCTCCTTCCCACCGGAGCTTTGGGGATCTCGAATTTTTTCATCACAGATTGCTTGCTCGCAGATTTTTTTTCGCCGGTTCGAGAATTGAAAAGAAAAAATTTTCCTTGATATTCTTATTCGGGCAGGTTCTAACTAATATCCTGAATTTTGACGTGCACTGAGAAGAAAATTTTGTTGGAAAAGATCGATATTTTGTTGGATACGTTCGGCACAAGATTTTTTCGAAAAATCACAAAAATTCCGTCATCGCAGCAAGAAATATGCTAGAAAGTCTCTCCGATAGCAAATTTCTATCATTCCAATCGTAAATTTCGCTGACGGTTCCGTTAGAAATGAAAAATATTGTCAAAATGACGCAAATTTCGAAATTATCCACAAATATTTGGTTCACCGCGTTCAACAACAATATCGACATTTTTTTAAACAAAATTAGTGTTTATACGTGGTTGGGGTCATTCCGACTCCGTGCGACGAGCGCGTGATTTCTAGACCGTGTGACCACGTTTCGTTAACGATGTTGGCTACATACGACATCATGATAAGAATTCAATAAAATTTGGTGATAACATTCTCAAGCATCAAATACAATGAAACAATTTTTTTCTCATTTTTTGTCTACATAGTTGGCGAATAATTCGAGTTTACAATATGCACAAGATCTTCCTATATATATCTGAATCCTATGCTTATGCATGTAAACTCTAGTGTCGAATTATTCAATAACTGTGAAGAAGAAAAATGTCAAAAAATTTGAATATTCATATTTAATACTAAAGAATATCCTCACGAAATTTCATTGAATTCTAATCATTTCGAACGTTCCTATGCTTTTAACATGGCAACATTGTTGTGCGTAGCCAGCCTCCTTAATAGAGACTCAATGAAAAAACATAAGTACCTGGAAAGTAACTGTCATCGAGACTCGAAATGGAGTTGGTGTTTTCCGAAAATTCGGCGCTGTCTTCGCAAACGTTGTTGTTGTTGTTATTGTTGTTGTTGGTGTTGTTATTGTTGTTGTTGTTGTTGGTATTGTTGTTGTTGTTGTTAATGTGATTTTCATTTTTTGGGCTTTTGGCCGGACTCGATATGTCAAGGCCCTTGAGTAAATTTTGTTGATGCAACCAACTCAGCGAAGTCAAATCATCGTCCGGTTGGCTCGACGATTTAATGCTGTCGTTGGTCGAACCGTTCGCAATGCCGACCACTTGTTCCTCGCTCATTTGCTCGTCCGCCGAGCCCGAGTCCGTAAACGTACTCGCGTTGTCACCCTCTTTCACGGTAAATACCGTCTCGCCGAAACTCAAGACGCGGGTCACCGTGAGACCGCACGCCGCATCGATTCCCGTTGCGTCCGGCCTGTCCGGAGCCATTTTCGCTTTCCTCTTCTTTTCTTTGCAGCCCTCAAAGTTACCCTTTGACCCTTTACTTTTGCTCTTTCGGCCTCTTTATCGGGTCACTGCAAAATCAAATTCAACCATTAACTTTAATTGCACCCACTTTTTCGACTGAATTTTCAACCCCCTCGGGTGCACGTAGCTATACAAAAAAAAAAACACGCGAATTGGCCGGAATACGATTTGGAAAACGCTCGATTCGGAAAATCGTCGTATTACGGTTTTTTTTTTTATTTTATCATTTTCGTTTTAAATTTAGTACGAATTTCGCACAAATTTTTAATTTACCGGTAAATTCGCATGTTTTTTTTTTTTTGGTAAATTATCCATAATTTACGGCCATAAATTTATTTTTTGACGAAACCGAAAATTAAATGCCGAAACGTTCGTTGCCATTAAATGCCAAACAGTGGGTGACAAAAAAATGTTGGGGTCAGATTGACCCAGTGTGTACTCGAAGGGTTTTTTTCATTTTTTTCAACCGAGAAAAGTTTGTTTGTCCTTTGGTAATCGACAAGGAATTT
The DNA here is from genome assembly GCA_037043255.1 of Diadegma fenestrale. NCBI lineage: Eukaryota > Metazoa > Arthropoda > Insecta > Hymenoptera > Ichneumonidae > Diadegma > Diadegma fenestrale. The sequence continues at coordinate 9,889,870 of CM073317.1, forward strand.
TTTGTTTTTATTTCTTTTTGCTGTTTTGAATGTTTTAACGGTTCATGAGCGAAATTCGAGTCCAACAGGCGCCAGGGCGTCACACCACGGACGATCGTCGAAGCCGAAATTCAATAATTGAAAATACAAGCGCTGCATTATTTTTAGACTATTTGTCACTCCGCGCTGTTAAACCGGGACACCCTCTATATAATGAGTCTATAAATACATGCGACAGACACCCTAGAGATGATTTTTCGGTTTTATTACATTTTCTGTCTTTTCCAGCCTCGAAACATGCCTAGAATTTCTCCATCATGTACGCTGATGCGCGTTTCTCATTTGACAAAAAAGTTACAAGTTTCGACGAATCGTCCTGGGACTCGAAATTTTGCTGGTCATTTAAAGAAACATTGCGAGAAACACAGATTTTGACGAAAAATGTTTCCAAGCTCCGTCGTTTTCGTTTGGAAAAAATGAGTCACTGAAATCTCGGACCAATCGCAATTAACGACGCCATTTTTAATTCCCTTTAAGAACATCTTTGGTGAACGTTAGAACGGCGTCTAATTTCAGTCGAGTCGCGCGTATCTAATTTTAAGATTTGTACCGATGTCGCCGGCGTGCACGCGTGCCGATGAGAAAAAGCTCGCTTGTTCGCAGTCAGAAAATAGCCCAAAGCGACTACTCAAATCAAGGGGAGGTATCGGAAATTTCTGTCACACGAGAAAACGCAGATTCGAATCTGTGTCTTCTCCATTGTCCAAATATTTTTTGGCACATTTTTACCATCAACGAAAAACCCGATCGAAAAGTATTTCATTCAATAATCGTAAATAAGGTTTTTCCTGAAAAATCCCATTTCTAATAGTTCGATCAATTTCATTAACGACATCAAAATATTAAATGCATTTTCCAAAACTACAAGATCGAGGGGCCGACATTCCAAACGCATGAGAACAAAAAATCATGGTTTTCGATGCGATGCATAATAATAAATGCACCCACGTGATCTCTTGAGCAAAGCAATAGAAAAACAATAGAAATCATAAAATTTACAAATTGCAATATAGCGCCATCTGAGGGAAAGATGGTCTCAACTTTGTTTATACAAAAATACCAACAGGTGACGCTAGTGAGCGAAAAAAATGCTCGTAGGATTCGCTTCGTACAAAACTACGTTTTTTGTGCTTCGTGACCTTTGAATTTTTAGTTCGCGTAAGTTTGCGCTAAAGCGATAAAGAAGCGAAAAAAATGTCGATTTTAATGAGAAATAACGATAATTATTGGAGCCTGAAAAAAATGTCGGAAAAAAATCGCATCGAAATCAATTTTTCCGAATTCAATGCGGAATCAACAAAAACATCGCAACGGATTTTTTTTTGTTTATTCTGTACAAAACCAATACGAAAATTTCTCTCGATAGGAATTACTTTTCGTATTTCATAACGCTCATAATTTCAATGTCACAACAAAACTTGAGAAGTCCGAAAAAAAACTTGAGAGAAACATGAAATTTTATCCTGTTGCGATATTTCCCAGTCGGCAATTAGTAACGCAGTGGTAGGGAGAATAACAATTATTATAATTATTATGAGGGAACATCCTTGACACGAGTTTTTATAGGTTGCCCATTTACGATCACGGTTAAATGGTCTTTGGTAGTCGCATCGATAGGCATTGCTTGTTTCGCGGCCGCAAAGCATAAAGAATAATACGAGCACAGAGAGGTGGAGAAAGAGAGAGAGAGAGAGAGGATGCTGTTGCCAGGCAACCGTCAACCGGCTCTCTATATCGCCCTAGCAACACAAATCAACTCCCATAAAGCGCATAATCCAGAAAAACCCCCATTTTCGCTAGTCCCCTGCATTTCTAACCTCAAAAAACCCGAAATCAGAAGAAAAACCAAAACATTTTTCGTCACTTTTCAAGATAAATAGGCTCGCAGGTTACCGTGCATTATTTCAAATCTCCGCGGTTTTGCGTCATCGCTCGACGAACGATTTAATCTCGAACCCAAACACGCGTGCCAATAGCGTCATTTGTTTATCATCGTAATTGAGATACAAAATGGCCGACTTTTCTGTATACGGAGATACGATAGAGTTGCGTCGTCAACATTGACGATATGTATACATGTATATCGTATGCATATGTATTAACACACATTTTATTACGGCAAATAAGCATGCACTTAACGCAGCATAATGATATAAATATATGAAATCGTTACCACCAAACCAATGAAACAAAATCTTCATATGGAGTCAAATTCGTCAATGTTTATTATTATTTATGCAGGATAATGCGTTTGAACAAAAAGATGGCGTCGTATTTTAGATCACAATGTTTTTTCACTCGCGCAACACCGAATCATCGTGGCAAAAGAAAAAAAAACACAAAAAAAAACAAAAGTAATTTTTGTACATCGAAACTTTTCTTTTATATTTTCTTGCTTTTTGGAAAAATTAACTTATTTTTCAAGCTCCGGTCACGTGACTCGGAATACACGATTCATCACGTGTCAACAAACGCTGTAGAAAAACGAACTGTTGGCTGCCATTTTAATTGTAAGATCGATGAAAAATATTGAAAACTCTAGAGGCCAAATTCAATAATCGCAAACGTTGTTCGTGCCCACCGCGACAGTGCGTTATACTTGTTGAATTCAAATATGGAGTTTGATAATGATTACGAAACTCGAGCAAGCATGAAAATGGCCACCGCATCAAACACACATTCACACACGTACGAACCACATATACACGTTGAAACGCACTTGCACACGGCATCAAAATGGTGCGTTGTGAATTCCGATGCACCCGAAAGCCCGAAAAAACATTGACGCACTTTTGAAAATCTTTGAATTTCGAACGATTATTGAACGAATTAAAGAACGAGCGAAATCACTGAAACAACGTTGAGATAAACATCGCTGGCGAAGCAGCAGACGATTTTTCCACTCCCAATTCGTGGACCAACCTCAAACCTCCGTTTCCCCCATTCTTCTCCGGCAATTTATGGAAAAATCTTCGTTTTTTTTCGTTCAAAATGTCAATTATTATCGTTTCCTTTCGATTATTAAATTCCCATTGTTAGGATTCAAATCACGAACGCCCGAAAGTAAATGCAGACGAAAGATGCTCAACTGGGCCAACCCAGAGAGCACATGAAACGAAGTTTTGAGTTTCCGCACTCAAATCACAGTTATCAAAGAAAATTAATATTCCTCGATCGACTAAAATTGACCGTATCAAAATTTTTTTACAACGTGAATTTTTTTTGTCATTTTTCAACAAACACGATTTTTTCTTTTTTTCAATCAGCCGAAAGGACGGCTCAAGGGCAAATTATTATCTCAACACTTTTTTCAATCTTTCAATGATTTATTCTCGAAGGCTTTTCGAAAACTTACGTGTTCGAGGAGACAGACGGTGTCCTTAGAAAAATTTACCAAGACGGACAGCATCGCAAGCACACTCTACACAACACCCAGCTGATCGCAACGCCATGTTGTGACGTCACGCCTCACGCACGAACTGAAATGCGTCGCTTGTCTTTTCGAGTATCGATACATCGAAAGTTTTACTTTTCCGCGGGAAATTCAAACGAAACTTTTGTCGTTTTATCAACTTGAGCATTTTTTCCTTTATCCAACGATTTATCACTTGCCCAGAAGGAAACGCAGTGAAGACCAAATAATTCTGGAGAAGATGGACGAGTAATTTTTTATTTTAACATTAATCCCTTTGGAAAAAACTTCAAGTGCAATTTTTATCCTTCGACCGAGCGGATGGTGAAAAAAAAAATTCGATGCATTATTTTCTCTTTAAAAACGACTCGAGCACGCTGTTGGGTAATAAATTTCGCAAGAAATGGAAAACGCAACGAGTGTCAATAATAATTATTTATTTCGCGTCATTTCTCCCTCATTCTCGTCTAGTTTTTATTTCAAAGTGTTTGAACAATGTGGCATATTAAAAATATACTAATTCGTATCTGAAACTGGATAAATAATTGATAAACTATTAAAATTTAACGTAGCCTGCAAGAAAATAAAACAAATCACTAGGAATTTTTTCAAATCCATAATTTTCCATCTGTCGTTCGATTTCCATCAGATTGCAATTTCTCCGAACCAAACACGAAAAAAATCTGCAACGTGAAAATGGAAAATCCAACAAAAAAAAAGAAAAATCACATTCACAAAAAAAAAAGTGCTCAATCGGGATCTTACGTTGTAAAAATCAATAACCGAAATTCTCGCATCACACAAAATCGAAGTTTTACGCCAAAATTCAATAAAATGGCATCGACGACTGTCAAAAAAAAAAAAAAAATTACGCTCCTTAAATTTTACTCGAATCAATCAAATAATTTTACGACGAGTGTCAACAATTATCACCACAGAGTTGCCCGGAATGCACGGCGTTTCAGGAACGTTATAAGAAAATGCTTTTTTTTCGGTTTATTTCCTTTCGTTTTGGGAAAACTCTTCGCCACAGCCAAGTTTATGAGATTGTGATATTTTTTTCCGACCCTCCAATCAATTATTTCCGAATACAAATTCGTTGATTGAAGAAAAAATCTAAAACGATTGAACTGAAAAATAATTATTTTGTGCTGTACGATTTTGTATTCGAAATTTCTTCGTTCTGAGTAGATCAAAACATCAATTTCTCTAGTGCTCGTCAAAACAAAAAATTGTTATATATGATACACGTAAAATAATAATAATAATAAAATAATAAAATTATGAATTGCTTCTCATGACTTTTTTCGGTATCAAGACTCTCGCAAAATCCAAATACGTATTTATGGCACGGCCCGTGATGAATTTTTGCGAAAACTGGTTTTTTTTTTAAATTATCAAATTTATACTCTCATTAAGATCCGAATTCAATCGGGAAGTTTTACAGCTCGCGATCGTAGCAAAAAAGAAAAAAAAGGTTTTGAACTTTGAATTTTTTTCAACTGCGAATTTATGGGGTTTCATTTTTTGTCTGAAAAAAATTGTCGTTTCTCTTGAAGGTCATCGAAATATTTGTCAAGATTTGCAGTTTTTTCTTCCACTCATAATTTCGATAAAACGTCAATCGTTTTTGTTCGTTCGTTGAATCATGCGAATGATTTTTTTCAAGTGATTGAATCTCAGAAAGTTTCATGCACAATAGTCGTGAATATTTTTTTGGAACATTGGGATCGGATGAAAAATTTTAGCGTGTAGTTTTAAAAACGGTTTTCGGGCTCGGCTTATTTGTTTCGTTCGGTTTAACCAACTGTTTTCAATCGATTTTGAGACACGTGTCACAAACCCTTACGGGCTTGTCCCAACCACGGCGTGGTACGGGCTTTCGGTGCTGGGAACAATTTTGACAAACCCCGCGACCACAATCTCGACAGTGATGGAGCGGCAGTTGATCGGTGAAATATTTGTGGCAAACGCAACAGTTGGTCAGCTCCGAGTCCGGTATCCAGTACGTTGGCCTTACGGTGTCCTTGATCAAGGCTAATGACGAAAAAAACAAACATAGAATGTCTCGATTCTGGTTCACGGTGAAAATTGTGTCAATTTTTCAATTTTACATCCGAACGATTTGTCAATTTGGCTTCAAATATCGTAAAATGTCAAAAATTTACGACAATCAAAATTTTCGATCAATTTCTCGGACACTAAGGATTGAAGTTTAAATTTTAAGTCAATTTTTATTCGAATGTTTCAAGCAAAAATAGTAATTCTAATGAATAATGATGAAAAATGGTTTTAATGAATTTTAAAATGTCAAAAAAACAAACATAAAATGTCTCAATTCTGGTTTAACATGAAAATTATGTCAATTTTTCAATTTTCTATCCAATCGGTTGGTCGATTTGGCTACGAATATTGTAAAATGGCAAAAAATGACGATGATTAAGATTTTGAATGAATTTCGTGGACACTAAAAGCTGGAGTTTAAATTTTGAGTCAATTTTTCTTCGAATATTTCAAGCCAAACCAGTAATTATAATAAATAATGATAAAAAATGTTTTTAATGAATTTCAAAATGGAAAAAAAAAATTTTTAAATGTCTGAATTCAATTTTAACGTCAAAATGATGTTAATTTGGCTTCGAATATTGTGAAATGACAAAAAATGATGATGATTAAAATTTTGAATGAATTTCGTGGACTTTAAAGTTGAAGTTTAAATCTTAGGTCAATTTTTCTTCGAATATTTCAAGCCAAACCAGTAATTATAATAAATAATGATAAAAAATGTTTTTAATGAATCTGAAAATGGAAAAAAAAAATTTTAAATGTCTGAATTCAATTTTAACGTCAAAATGATGTTAATTTGGCTTCGAATATTGTAAAATGACAAAAAATGACGATGATTGAGATTTTGAATGAATTTCGTGGACATTAAAAGTTGAAGTTTGAATTTTACGTCAATTTTTCTTCGAATTTTTCAAGCGAAAATAGTAATTGTAATAAATAATGATTAAAAAAATGTTTTTAATGAATTTCGTGGGGAGTAAAAGTTGAAGCGTACACTTGGAATATGTGAAAACCGTTCCGACGACGTTGAGGGTAGAGACGACGTGTTCAGTGACTTTTCTGACACTGACATCCTCGTCGTTGTCGAGGATTGGCTCGTTGTTGGAATTATTGTCTTTGGTGAAGCAGGAATCGCAAACACGGACCGGCGTGAACCACTTTCTCGCGGGTACCGCTTTAACGTTGGACGAACATTTGGCGCAAAAACCTTCGCCGCAAGATCGACAGTGATGCTTCGAGTCTGTTGTGCCAAAAACTATTTTGCAATTGTGACAGTTTTTTATTTCGTTGTTCGGACGCCAATAAGTCGGCGCAACTTGATCGGCCACCCACGCCGACAACGCTTTCGTAGGCTGCAGAGACACGCTCGCTACCGTTTCCGTTATGTACGAAACACCATCGATCACACGCTGCGCCGTATTTTGATTCGTTACCGAAACGTTCGCCTGAAAATACAGGAATTTTCACAAATTTCCACTATTTATTTCCCATTTTACGAAAATAACGTCAATTTTTTGTTACTTTTGATTTTTTTTCGTGAATTCAAATCCGACAATCATCGAGGACCCGATTTAAAAAACTCACAACGTTCCAAACGTGGTTGATTTCGGTTCTAACGGCGTCGTCCTCCGGATTTTTATTCCCGTACCAATATTGACGACTCCGATAAATTTCGCCGCAGTGTGGACACTCGATCACGTAACCGGACCAGGCGTATTTCGCTAAACCGTACCAAGCTTTATCGCTTTGGGTTTGTGTCCGACTGCTCACTATCACTTCGTTACCGTTACTGTGACATTTTTTACAGATGTAAATCACGTTTTCGTACTGATGCTGATATCTGCAACTGAATTTATCTCAAATTACCTTCATTTTCAAGAATAAAATCCTCGTTTTCAACTAAAAATCATTTTTAAGTGCAAATTGGTGGAAAAAAATTAAAATTTTTTTTTTTCAATTCTGTTAAAATTGACAATTGGTTCGAGAATATTTCACATAAAAGTTCTCAACGGAAAAGAATGTGCGACCGAGAAAATATTGAGACTTTTCCCATGAATTTGAGATTTTCCCATGAATTTTGAGATTTTCCCATGACTTTTGCGATTTTCCCATGACTTCTGCGATTTTCCCATGACTTCTGAGATTTTCCCATGAATTTGATGAACGAATTTTGAGATTTTCCAATGAATTTGTGATTTTCCCAAAAATTGCGAGATTTTTCCATGAATTCTGAGATTTTCCCATGAATTTTAACATTTTCCCATGATTTTTGAGATTTTTCCATGTATTTCGAGATTTTTCCATGAATTTCGGAATTTTCCCATGAATTTTTAGATTTTCCTATGAATTTTGAGATTTTCCCATGGATTCTGAAATTTTCCCGTGAATTTTGACATCTTCCCATGAATTTTGAAATTTTCCCACAAATTTGAAGATTTTGTTTGCGATGAGTTGGGAAAAATGCGTACAGAGTATCGCTGACGTGTGGTTTTCCTTCCCGAACGTGTCCCATGCTGTTGCTGCAGCGACAATCGCAGCTGAGACATTTGACGGGGCAAGTGAAATACTGGTCGGGGAACAGAACGCTGGAAACGTTAGAGATTTCTCCGGAGAATTTGTCGTTCAAAATTTTGAGCGTGCCGTAAACGAGATTGGGTTTTCTGGCTGATCTCACTGTCGTATTTTCCAACTCGTTTATAATCGCATTCCGCAAAGGGCCGTAATCGGTCGGAGGATTCGACGATTGTACTCCCACGTACTTGATCGAGCTGAACGCTTCGATTTCCAACTGCATCTGTGCGAATCGACTCCTCAAAATGTCCTCCGCACTTTCCGATGTACCTGACGCCGGAAAAAAGTTGCAAAATTTATTAAAAAATCGTTCTTGTCAATTTTTTTGGTTCTCAAACATTTTTCCGAATAAAAAAATCATGAAATTCCGCAATTTTCGTGGCTAATCACGACGATGAAGGAATTTTTTGCTTTCGCGCTACTCACTATTGGCGAGAGGCCGAGTGTGTCGAGTCTCGTGAAAAACAATGACGCTCGGGCCGAGGGCGCACGAAGAATTTGGTACGCCTTCCCGTTTCCCTAAAGCCTGTAGCGCGGCTTGGAAATGATGAGTATAAGCGCGCGAAGCCGCTCCAAGGAATGTGAACAAATCTCTGTGCAGCCTTTCCGAACGCGTTCGGTATACGACGATGTCCGAAACTGCCAAAACTTTCAGCAACAGCCGCGTTCGCTCGTTCTCATGGACGGTAACGCCTGACAAAAATAAAAACACCCATTCAAATTTCCATTCAAAAGTTTAAAACCGAAGAAATTGAATTTAAAAAATGAAAAAAAAAAACCGAAAAAACGGAGTGGATAAACGAAAAAATGCCACAAATTGAAAAAAAGTAAAAAATTTGATAACGACAACAAATTAAAATTTGTTGTCCCCCAATCAGCGCAAAATGAAAACGCCGGAAATTCCAGAATCCCGAAAAAGTCCACAATGGGAAACTAAAAATGTACAAAAATTTGGATTTCGTGTAATTTTACCTAAAAGGCCTTCGGTGTCGAGACAAATGACCCGGAGACTCGGATCAAAAGCGGCCCAGACACCGAGAGTGCACGAGCTTTGTTCATTAGATGTGGGAAAGACTTCTCTGCCTTGGAAGAAAGTTCTATTGAGTGTGTGGCTTTTGCCGTCTCCCGTGTTGCCAAAGATCGAGACGACCTTGACCTTTGCCTCTTTGGCACAATTTAGTTTTGCGTAGAATTGCTCCGCACTGGAAACTCTCAAATGTTCTCTCGCGTCGATCAGCAAAAAGCTCAGCGTCTCGTCGTACGGATGCAGCGATTTGGCCTCCGGCCCGGACAAACAAGAATTCTCAAGCGTATGGATAATTTGACTCTGTTCTTGTCCGTTGCGAGTTTCCTCTTCCGGAAAGTTGTCCAGGCTCTTCATTATCGCGGGGCTCGTGCAATTCGCCCTCATTCCCGGCCACAACGTGTCTTCTCGCTCCAGAGGATCCAAAGCGCTCATATTTATTCTCCGCCTTTATCCTACAAAATTTATCCACGCCGATAACTTTTTCGTTGTTAATTTTGATTTTCTAATTGACAAAAAAATATTTTTTTCTGTCCATTTTTCTACACGTGCCAGAAATTATTAAAGAATCAAGAAAACGCGGGGAAAACACGTAATTGATAAGAAAAATATTTTTCGCTCATAAAAACTTCGATGTCACGAACTTTTGTGTATTTTTTTAAAAGGAGAGAAATTCAATTTGTAATTTAATTCGAAATCGGAAATTTATGTGGCTGAGAAATATTGTTGAGGGAATTTTTATTGACATTGTCGTTTTTGGGTATAAATGACGCTGTTTTTCGTGTATTTATTGACAATTTTTATTTCCGATTTCATACATTTTTTCCTTGAAATTAATTGGCGACGATTTTACTCAATTTTGGATTTTCACAATTTTGGAATCCGAAGGAAAAGTCAGAGAGTTTTATAGAATGACAACAAAATTGTGTGGACACTGCGTTTGTTATTAAAATTGAAAATCGTAACAAACCTAATTTGAATTTGCAGAAGTCTGTCATTTTTAGTAGGTGAAAAGTTGGTAAAACGCCATATTCAATCACAACTAAAGGACGATGTAAAAAAATCTTTTTATTCCGATAAATGTGAAAAGATAATACGCGGTTATTGAAGGTGTTGCGGGATGAGAATGAAAAGACCGTCGTTATAAACAATTGAAACGCGCATCACAACGAAGGAGAAAAAAAATATAACAATTTAGAAGTTTCGCGTTGTAAACAAACACTAGACGCGTATTATTTTCGTGTTATTATTGTGACATTTGTCGAGGAAAAATGAGGTTAGAAAAGCTCCAAGATGGCGTCGATCGACCGCCAAGAAAAACAAAAGAACGGCAATAACAATGATGATAATAATGACTCACAGCTGACACTGCTGACAGACTGGGGATAAAAAAATTCACATTTTTTTACGAAAATTCACTTCCATTTGTCACCATCACAAATTTTGGTCCGAGGAATGATGATTTTTTCTTAAATTATCACTAAAAATTCAGCAAACGTCAATTATATTCTGTGGATTTGTTTATGACGTCATTTCAAACTATTTACGCGCAACTTTTCGTTAGCGAATAAAACGTAACATGATATACGTGTGCACGGGATATTATTTGTTCCTCCTTTGTTTTTTTATATATCGATGTACAAGCGGATGCGATTGACTACTTCATTAGGACCGGAAATGCATCGAATTTTCTGTTTACTATTCATCACAGGACGAAAGATGCAGTAACGAAGCCGCGGAAAGAACTGCGTAAATTCATGAAAACAAACCGAACGCCCGGCATACCCGCAACGACAAGACGGCAAGTGTATACAATTCTATCGGGGCAAGAATTTTCGGCGATCGCGCGTCTCTATCTCATGCGCACGTCACCTTCGTCGATTTGAATCTTATTGCGGGCAAATAATAGTCGACGCTCTTATCTCGAAAGTTAGTTTTTTGTTCATATCGTTATTTATTCGGGCAACAATTGGTCTGCCGACAGTTTGTTGGTTATGACAACGCGTTTGTCAGAAATTTCGGTTCGAGCACGTTCCGTTTCGTCCATAAAATTGCGACTTTGACGATTTTATTCATTTTGTCAATCCCAAGAATAATTATTAATTCATTTTCATTGAAAAATCGAGCAACTTTTTTTCCCGTGCAATTACATTTCGAACGTTTTTTCGTCGATTTGTTTACCGTGAAATGAAAAAATATCGTTAAATATGGAAAAATCAGTTGGATGCCATGACGATTGTTGAAATGCTGCAAAAATGTTTGTCTAACGCGATGTCCCGAAACGGTTGATCAGTCACTGTTGCAGTTTGTTTCGTGATTTTTCTCGTGACTCCTGCTCGGAATATCGACGCGCGAGCACGAGGGATCGGGGGGGGGGGGGGAGATATCAATGCCGTGATTGGCCCAAGAATCCTTCCCATTCGGTAGAATCTTCAAAGTGAAACCTCACAACCTCGACATTATTTTTATTGTAGCGATAATTCTTACTAGTAAGCGACATTTTTCACTCGATTGCAACATCGATGACGTCCAGTAACAATCTTCAGTATCTTTTGCAATATGTAAACAAATAATTATGTCACTGGAACATGAATCGAGGAATAAATCCGATTATTAAGTGTCACGTACAAAATAAACACAAAATTCGACTTTTCGTGACCTTGAACCTTAATTGCCAGAAATTTGAGCTTCATTGACGATAATCTGATGATAACTCAATTGAAAATGTCCACATTATTCTCGAGTTTGTAAGGAGGTTGGCTACATACGACAATATGATAAGAATTCAATCAAATTTGGCGATAACATTCTTAAGCATCAACTACAAGCACACAATTTTTTCCTAATTTTTTGTCTATATAGTTGGCGAATAATTCGAGTTTACAATATGCAAAATATATTCCTATATATATCTGAATCCTATGCTTATGCATGTAAACTCTAGTGTTGAATTGCTCGATAACTGTGTAGAAGAAAAATCTCAAAAAAATTGAATATTCATATTTAATACAAAAGAATATCCTCACAAAATTTCATTAAATTCTAATCATTTCGAACTTTCCTATGCTTTCAACATGGCAAGATTGTTGTGTGTATGCATTCTCCTTAAATACAGCGTTAAAAAATGAACGAAAACCCCAAAAACAGCATAATTTCCAAACACTTCGCGTTTTTATTATTTTTTTTACAATTTTCTTCGTTTTACAGTAAAGTATACAGTATTACGTAGTTGTCTCTTGATATTATTTCGCTCTCTCTCTCTCTCTCTCCCTCAGGTATTTAAATATTCTATGACAGGAAGAATGAAATTGGCGTTTGGGAAACGAAAAAAAACCAGGAAATTCGGTCCTTGTGACCGAAAAGAAAAAAGAACAAATGCGCAAAAAATTTTCTCTCTTCTCCCTCTCTCGCGTTAATTACAATAATTTCACTTCAATTATGATCGATCCAACTGTAGCGACGCATCTTTCTATTCCGTATTTCATATTTTCAACTCAAATACGATATTTACGTATTTCCGGTTACTCTCAATGTTTTTTTCTCACATTCGCGATCAATGATTATTTCGCCCTCCCCCCTTTTTTCAAAAACTCCAGAAAAAAGCGATTTAAGCCTCAAGCCAAACAAAAACTTGTATTTCTCTCGCCTCGTTAGTTTTTTCCTCACAATGATTCTCGAACGTATGACTATATAATAATAATAATAATGATAATAATAATAGGTAATAATAATAATAATATTAATATAGTTTAAATGGCGAGAATCGCTTCGAGTTCGCGCCCATTAAATTCGTACAATCGACACACCAATACGTAAACCACTGTAAAACTCAGGTGCCATTTTTTTTCGTCTAAAAAAGAAGAAAAAAAAAGTTGTTTTCAAGACTTTGTCGTGTTTTTTCTTTTTTCTTCATTTTTTCGTCGAAAAATGATAATAAAATAGCGCCTCGTTTTCGTTTTTTTTTTTTTTGATCGATGACGATAGTTGGACCGTGTGTAAATTACAAGGTGGCCCCCGCATATAGTTTCGAAAATATTTATATAAAAATAAATACTTTGATGAAACGAAATAAGAAATTGATACAATCGTAATGTTGCCTCGTCTCAATGATTCGTTTCCTAATCTTGTTTCTTTTGTTTTATTTCCGTTTCGTTCCATTTTTATGTTTTCTCGTATTCTTCGCGATTAAAATTATTACGATAATGTTACGACAATAAATAAATCAAATAAATAAATAATTTGCTTCGTTTAGGCGTTTTTTTTTCTTTTGCTCATTTTTCAATCGTTTTAAGTTCGATCTTGCGATTTTTTTTTCTTTTTTTTTGTTTCATTTTCTTTTAGTAGTTTGCCTACTCCGAGATAAATCGTTTTTAAAAATACGGAGTGGCTCGTTCGCACTCTTTCTCTCGCTCGCTTTTATTCGCTCGTGACCCGACCGCCCCGATTCGTAAAAAAATAGGCATTTTTGCGCGGTTTTCATTTTATCGAGCTTGTCGTTTCGATATGTTTCGATCTTCCCGATTCTTTGGATTGTTAGGCGGCTAATTCGACTTTTTTGCTAGCGTAAAAAAGACAAAAAGTTGTAAAAAACTTTTTTTTCGTCGAAATCCAATCGATCTTTCTATAAATTGATTTCGATGTTACAAAACTTGACGATTTTTCGATTCTTCAATTGTCAATTTTCAACCGCTACGGATTTTACGGTTTTTTTTTTTTTTTTTAATTCGATCACTCAATTTTTTGGCACAAAATTAGCCGTAGGCCTTTACGAATTTCTGCATTTCGTAAATGATTTTTAAAAGCCTTTTTTGATACGGTTCAGTTCGTTTGAAATTTATTTTCATTTTTGTCTTGCAATTATTTATTTTTTGGGATTATTTCGCGTTTACGTTGGGCCAGACGTTCGTTGGGTCGGCGCGCAGAGAGAGTCGAAAAGGAAAAAGAAGCCTTGGCAATATTCGGAACGACGAAACCGAGAAAAAGTTACGATGGACTTTTTCGTTGTCGAGATTATTTGTTTCTCATCATCTCGAACTCTTTATTTCTCTTGTTATTGATTGTGCGTGTGAAAAAAGCTTCGTGTCCTCAAATCTTCGACGTCGTCACCGATGTTTTTCCCCTTCTTTCGTAATATTTGTTGCTGTTTTTCTGCTTTTTTTAGAGATCGGATTCGCCGTAAAGGGCAGTCGAGAACGAACGATAATCGAGGGCACCGGGCTGTGCGTTTTGGCCTTTGTACGGTGGCATTCGTTGGATACAATACTCGGCCTGATCGGGCGGCAATTCTCTCCTGAGCTCGTCAGCCAGGATGTAGGGCTACGAAAAATAAACAAAAACAACAAAGATATTTAGCGTGTAACATTTAAATTCAGGTCTCCGAAAAATTATCATTAAAGTCATGATTTCTTTTCAATTTTTCTCACATACAAAATGGCTCGCGAGCCTAAGTTCATTAAAAAAAAGTTGTTGCCAATTGACTGAAGAAAATCTAAATTCAAGATTTTTCGAGGTAATCTGTATATTTTTTATAAAATAACCAAAATTTCGACAGAATTTTACGACCGATTTTTTTCGAAAAACTCAATAAAGCTTCTTCGATGTTACGTAAAAGCGTATGCAAAGTTTTGAGAGGCTTCATCATTTAGAAATTGAAATATTTAATGTTGAAAATTGCCACTTTCAACACGCGCTCTTACGAGAACCCCCTGAAAATTGTGATTTTTATAAATAAATATTGCGAATTCTACATGGTGAAGCGTCTTAAAATTGTGCGAACCATTAGAGATCACTATTCTCTTTGTGTGGTGCAAATTCAAAGGAATTCGAGCGACAAAAAACGCTGCATGATTATTTTGTATCTGCGGCGTTCGATGATGAGAATATTTTCAAATAAATCGACACAAACGCAATTGAGTGTACAGGAAGAAATATAATGAAAAGAAAAACTTCTCGGGCCCCGAGGAACGTTCCAAACTCGTCAATGTTAATTAGCATTAGAAAAAGTTTGCAGAAAATGAACGAATAAATTAAGATTTGGCGACTTTAGTTCGATTTTTAACGAGCGGGCTCGATTTTTTCAGGAATTTTGAAAATTCATCAAAAATGGGGATAAACGGATAAAGTATGGAGGAGAAAAATGTGTGGGAAAAATTACCTTGTCGCCGGCAAGGATGCGGAAGCTGTCGATTACTTGTTCAGCGGTATCGGTGTCGGTTGATTCGCGGGTCATAAAATCGAGGAAGGCGTCAAAGTGTACGTAGCCGGAACTGTTGGGATCTACGATGGCGAGTATACGTTGGAAATCGATGTCGCCTTGTCGATCCTTACCGATCGAATAGCCCAACGAGACGAGGCACGATTTGAACTCGTCCGGCGCTAATCTGCCGGTTCGGTTCTTGTCGAAGTGGTTGAAACTGCTACGGAACTCGTTCAACTGTTCTTGAGTTATTCCCTGCAGCGGAGAGGACACAAGAATTCAGTAAAATCGACCGCCACTTTATGCATTTTTTGCTTTCACCGCTGCCATCGCATTTTTACGGCCCGGTACGTAATTTTTAATTACCAGCTAACGTAAAGATTAATTAAGGCAATTACATAACGACGTTATTCAAGGTCCTTTCAAAATTTTGTACAAACAATCTCGGCCCTAAAACGAACAATTTTCTCCTGTGAAAAAAAAATCCCTGACCTTCAAAATTCAAGAAATTCTTTTTCCAATTTTCTATCATCTAGACGCACGTTTCGTAAAGAGTCGCAAAAAAAATGTTTGTAGAATTTTTTTTTGCAAATATCTAGAAGGGCTGAGCCGAAATTTTTCAAGAAAAATCCTCAACACATTATTCTGCAACTTATAAACGAGACGGGACTCGAATTTACACGCGTTTAGATTGGAAAAGTTGAAAATTGTAAATTAAATATCTCAAAAATTGTTCGTTTTGCTGTCGAGATTGTTCAAACTGAATTATTAATTCCGGCCAGTGGCCTGAGAAGTCTCCGAATCAAGCGACGTGCAAATGTTGAAAAAATGGTGAAAAAAAAAAACGGAATAAAAACGAGTCACTCGTACCTTGGAGTCTCGGGTAAGGATTTGATTCTCAACCTCGTTGATGTTGCGATTGATGGAAGTTAACAATTGTTCCCAACCAACACGGAGTGTCTCCATCGTGTACTGAGTGTAACGATTTTCGAAGATCATTCCCTCCTGAACAGCCTGGTGAATCTTTTCCAATTCTTCAAGATGAGCCTTGTACTGATAAACCGCCTGTTCATACTCCTTCAATCGGTGCAATTGATCCTCGAGCGTGCCTTGCAGTCCGAGGCCGATGGCAGTCACCGCGTCCAATTGTCGTTCGATCCATGGCCCAACGGCGTTCGCTTTCTCAGCAAATTGTCGTCGCAGCAATTCATTGTCTTAGAAACGCGAGTTGAGGAAAAACATAAATTCCCCACAATTTTTGCGACCAAAAACACAAAATTCTTTCCCCCCGAAATCTCTCGTTATTTACAAAAATGGCTCGGACCAAAATAAAAAACGGAAATTTTCGTAATTTTTGGATTTTTTTTCTCGAAAAAACCGATTCAAAAAACGTAAAATACGAAAAGCAGAAAAAATTTTGGAAACCAAAGGATACTTTGTTGTTTGCGAAGTTCAGCGGCGAGAGTTCCATCGCGTTGGGGCACCAATTGTCTGACATCGCTCCATTTCTTCGTTAAATCCTGCGAGGAAAAACGAAAAAATTGACAAAATGTCCGAAAAATCCTAAATGTGCGAGAAAAACTCATTTCAGATTGAATTTTAAGAGTTTTGTCGTGGAATAATGTTTTGAAAAACAGTAACGAGAATTTGCCGGACGTTTTTTGTGAAAAGCGAGAGCAGCAGAAACTCACGAGTGCAGTGAGCGTAGTGTAGGGATTCTCGAGTCCTCCGGGGATCTGGAATTGCTTGACGATGGACTCGACCTCGCGTACGAGGCCAACGATCGAGTTGTACTCTTTGTCAGCCTCGCCGAGGGTGGCCTTGAACGCGGCATGGGCGTCCATGAGGCCCTGGATTTCCTCCATCGTATGAACGATGAACATGTCGACTAGATCCTCCCGCGTGCCATCGAGCCAATTGTTGAACGGCTGCGGGCAAAAAACGAGCCTCAATAAAAATTGACAATAAAAAAAAAAACCTCGATCTTCTTTTAATCGAAATTTCTGCGTGCAAAAGAATTCCGAATAATTGTTTTTTTTTCTTTATATTTTGGGATTTTCTTACAGCCGCACGCTTGGCGAATTCGAGATGGAGAACATCGATTTTTTCGAGAATACGCTCGGCCTCGTCGAGGGCTTGACGTCTGCGTTGGGTCAAAGTTCCCAAACGGTCCCATTGATCGCAAATACGTTGGCATCGGGCGTTGACCGAGGCGCTGTCATGATACTCGAGTGTGCTGAAGAATAAGAATAAAAAATCTTGAAATTTTTTCGTTTTTCGATAAATAACAAAAAAACTGTCAATTTTTTTGACACTTTTTTTCTATTTACTATGGAAAATGTTGAATGACGCGAAGAACCAGAAACATAAATAGGAACAAAATGAAACAAGGACGTACTTGAGCTCTTGAGCGATCGCCGCGATTTGTTCGACGCGATCCTGATGAGCGGCCAAGTCGGACTCGAAGGCCTCGTGTTTTTTCTTCAGGGCTTTGAGCTCGTTGAGCTTGCACTGACGGAAATGCTGGGAGGTGAGCATTTCTTCTTTACCGGCGGTCCAATCCTCATGGGCGTCCGCCTTGTGCTTGAATTTCTGAGCCAAATGCTCGAGGCGTTCCAGCCGCATCATTTCCGAGAGCAACCACTCTTCGAATGATTTTTCTCCCATTTCGAGACCTTTTTTACAGACGCAAGAAAAACAAATGAAATGAATCATCGAAATGTCGATTCGTGGTGAAGTCTTGGGGATGTAAAATCGTGGTATTGAATTGAAAACTCACCCTTCCAAGCTTTGTTGATGTCAGAGACCATTTTGCCTTCGGTGGGCATATAAGCAGGCCGATTGCTGAGCCTGAGTTTAGTTTGTAGCGTATTAAAGTTTGTTTCGAGTTTCGCTTTCTGTTCGACGCGTGGTGGTTTGTGCTTGCGACGATAAGTTCTGTATTCCTCGAGTTTTTTCTGACAGCCAGCGAGTGAATTGTCAGTTTGACGACTTGCGAGCCAAGGCATCGTGCGCCTGATCCATTCCAGGAGATCCGAGGCCAAACGCTCGTATTCCTCCATGAGCCTCTCGTTTTCTTGATTCACCTTCAGAACCTTGCAGATTCTGTTAGCCGCGGTCTCGGCCTAATCACGCGGACAAAAAAATTCAGTCAATATTGACGAAAACTCAAAAATCTTTTCATTCCACCAATTTTTTTTATTTATCAACGAAACAAACCAAATTAAAAGCGATTAGATCATTTTTTTCACTAACGCAACAAAATCTGAGAGAAAAAATATCAATTTTCACATTTTCCGTTCGAATATCGATCGATTATTTTTTTTATTACCATCACAAAACGGCTTCATTTGAGGTCCTTTCAAAATTTTGTATAAACGTCCGGCGTCAAAGCCTAAGGTTTTCTCGAATGAAGAAAAATTTTCTGACGTTTAAAATTTGAAATTTTTAATTTTCCCCTTCTAAACACGTGTAAATTCGAGTCGCGTTTCCCTAAAACGTTGCAAAAACCCAATTTTTGCAACTGATAAACGAGACGCGACTCGAATTTCCACGAGTTTAGATGCGAAAAGTTAAAAATTGGAAATTAAACACCCCAAATTCTTGACGTAAGGAAAATTTTCTTCATAAGTGGAAATTTTTGGTTCTGGTGTCAAGAATGTTCGTACAAAATTATTAAAGAATCTCAAATAAAGTAAAATTGTGATTGTAATACGTCAAATTGATTGTGTCGGCGATTAATTTTGCTTTTCCATCTCAATTTTAATTTGCGTTGACAGGGCAATTATTATGTTGTTAATTGATATTAATGACAAACCTTTTGGGCACCACTGAAACAATGGTAGTACGAGGAGACGTAAGTCATCACAGCTCTCTCGTCCGGCATAGCAGTATTTCGCATGTCTAAAAAACAAATATGCACGCGCTGTCGAAAACTCAAACCATGCTTTGTTAGGAGGAAGAAATCAGCACAAAATTATGGATGAATAAAAAATATTTCACGTCGATAAGAAATTTCTCTCTTTTTCCAATCTTGTCAATGAACTTTCATTCAAACGACATTTCCATCGATTTAAAAAATATTTTTTATCCATCAAATTTTGGGGCTGTAGAGGAAAAAAATTAGAGCAAATTATTAACATTGGGTTTCCTCGTTTCACTGTAATTTCAGGGAGATTTGAGAAGGGTTGCTGTTAATTTCAGGCTCGGATCCAAAATCGGCTTGCTCGATTCTTTGTCCAGGCACAAAACACAAAACAAGAGGGAAAAATTAATTGAAAAAACATTGTAGGGAAAAAAATGCTGCAAATGTTAAAAAACGCGATTTTTCTCAATCTTTTTTTTTGCGCTGACCTGCTGGGCACCCTGGAAAGCGTGGTAGTAGCAGGACACATAGGTCATGATCGCTCTTTCGTCCGGCTTGGGGGTGTTGATCAAATCTATATCGAATCATCGAGATTTTTTGGTTTTTTTCTTCTTCTCTTTGTGGTAATTCACGTTCAGATTAAAATTGCGACAAGACGACGAGAAAAAAGGTGAAATATGGAATTTGAACGCATCAAAATTTGGCAAAACCTTTCGAAATATTTTGAAGCTCCGAAATCGAAAATAATGTCGAAAGATATTTAAAAAACTCGGCAATTTTTCATGTCGTTTTACCATCGACCACAAAAATCGCGATTTTCGCGCCCAGAACGTGAAAAAAATGCTCGAAATAAACAATAGCAAGGAACACGTTTTTGCTATTTTCTCGAAATTTAATTTGCGCACGGGAAAATTCTGATTTTCGGGTTTTTCGCGGCGTGGCAAAGTTTCCGTAAAAAAAAAAAAGTTGCACGTCATTTTTATTGCATTAAGAAATGGGGCGTGACTGTGAAGTGAGAATCCGCATAAATAACGAAATTTTGGGGGGTTTTTTCGTCGATATTCGTCACGATATAATTGTCAAAAAAAAAATAGTGAAAAGTATGAGGAAAAAAATGGAGAATGCATGTTCTTACCGTCGGGATCCAACATGCGAGGAATATCGAGATACTTTTCGGCAACGTCGAAGGCGGTGTTGAGATTCTCGAGAGGATTGTCCTTGCTGAGCTTGTTGTAATCGATGAGATCGGGACGATGACGATGAATGAGAGCGCAAAAGGCGAGACCATCCTTGAATGAGAGATGGAAATTTTGTACGTTTACGTTCTTGTACGGTGCGGTTTTTCTTTGACACCATAGAAGAAGACCCTCCTTCGCGGTCATTTCCTCAACCGAAATGTCCTGAATGGCGAAACGTAGAATTATCGTCCAGATCATTCCGAGAGTCATCTTCAAATTTCCATCCACGATTTCTGTACAAATTGACGAGAAAAAATCCACAGAAGACGTTAATTCGATGAATTTCGGCTCTTCAATTAAATAATTTTGTTTAATCGATTTTTCGTTTAATTTCAAAAGCCATGACAATTTTCCAAGCGATTTTGTGTTTGGACGTTAAAAAAAAATCGTTTTATCGACCTAAATAAAAATTGACTAAAAATCTTGAGCTCCGCGCGAGAAAAAAAAACGAAATTTCGTTGCGTTTCATGAGATTAATCAACTTGTCATAATATTTGACGAAATTTTCGATATTATTAATCGTTTCCGACGTTAAGCTCGTACGAACCTTCGGCACCAATGGAGACGAGTTTGACGCCCTTGCTCGCGATGTAATCTAAGGCTTTGTTGACATTGGCAATCTTGTGGAAACGCATTTTGCCACGATCCGGTCTGGGCAGAGTCTCGCCGGATATGACTTCGAGTAAAAGCATAAGTTTCAGCCCATTCCGAAAATCGTCTTCGATCGAATCGATAGCTGTTCCAGCCTTTCGTAGATGCGAATTGCACCATGCTGTGAAAGTCTGTAAACCAAAAAATCGAATGAAAACGTGATCAATCGTTATCCTAATAATTTTTTTTTTACTTCAAAAAGCGAAGAAGAAAGTAAAATCGTATTTGCGAGGCAAAAGTCTCGCCAGAGTTGCCCAGAAAAGTTTATTTTTTGACCAAACTTGCGAAATTATCAAACGACGACGAATTTGTATCTTGTAAGAATATAAAAACATACAAACTTTGGTAAAAAATGTTGAAAATCATGAGTCTGAAGTTTGCAACGTTGAGATTCAACGAAAAACATTTTTTGTTTTGATTATTTATTGAATTTTAAAAATCTCGACAATTTGTCGATTGAGTTTTTTGGTCGTAAGAGAGAATCGTTTTATTGGCCGGACCAAATATTGAATAATAAATATTGGCTCTGCTGAAGAAAAAACAGAATTTCGTTGCATTCCAACGATGCAAACTTCAGGATCATTGAAAGTCAAGTTTAGAGTTGGAGCTGTCATGAAAAATTGGTCCAAATCCGAGAGTATCGAGAGCTTCTCATTTGTTGAGAAACAAACAAACTTTTGAGTGCAAAGAAACGATTCTATTTTGGTTAATTAGCACATGGTAATGTCGCTCACTTCATTTTTATTTTCTGCCCCAATCAATAATTTATATATTTGTTGTTTTTATTTGTTCATGTGGTAGTTAAAAGTATTTTGTTGAATTATTTCGACTATTTATATTTCTGTTCTACATTTTCCAATGACATTGCTATTTTTATTTCAACGTGATGTAAAACTTGAATAAAATGTGAAAGGAATGAATTGATGGCACGAAATTCGCTGATCCAACAAACGAAAGTTGACGCGGTATTTACGCTCTACTTCCTGTCGGATTTAGAAGGATATTCATTTATATGGGTACAAGCGAAAAACGTGAAAAAATCGTATCACGAATAAACTGTGTTCGATCGACTACATTCGTTATTATGCAAACTTGTTGGTGAACACAAATAAACGTGCAAAATGACTCTGAAGTTTGCAACGTTGAGATCCAACGAAAAATATTGTTTCTTTCAATAATATTTATTGAATTTTGAAAATCATGGCTATTTTTCGTCTCGATTGAGCTTTTGCGACTGGAGAGACGATCGTTTTATCGTCCGGGCCAAATATTGAATAATAATTATCAACTCTGGTGAAGAAATAACAGAATTTCGTTGCATTCCGACGATGCAAACTTCAACATCGTACGTGCAAATATGTTGGATCGAATTGGAAAAAGATTCGTTGTCCATTCGGACATTTATTTGTGCAAATAAATAGTTTACAGAACGGAAAATTATCGCGTGAAAAATATGAGACAAAAATAAAATTGAGTCAATTTGAAAATTCGAAAAGATTTTCGTTCATTTTTGTTTTATCATATTTTTTTTCCTTCGGATCAACGACGATTCGAGGGAAAAAGTATTTTCGAAAATTTAGCGCAATTTTTCGTATTTTATATCGGTCAGATATATAAGAATGGGATAAATATCGTGGAATCGAGTTTTTGAGATACGATCCGAGTATCTGGGGGTATATTTTCGTAACGACCCCAATCCCATCTTCTCGCTATATATATCTAGTGTCCTGATTCTCTCTCTCGCGTATAGTCTCGGGGTCTCTCCGACCAAATGGCTTTATATCTTCTCGCCTTCTTCTTCTTCTTCGTAACTATTCGCTTTTAATCATTTCGATGGACCACGCACCGTTTTTTCTTCTTCTCTTTATCTTTCTTCATTCCCAAATTAAATCCGTTTGTTTATTCCATTAATTAGTCATTTTCCAACGTTTCTTCATCTTTTTCGTTCGCACCCTTTGGCGTTATTTGCACAGAAAATCCCTATTTCATTTCCATGAGTTTAAAAAATAATTTTAACGTATTTTTCTGTCCGTTATGGCGAAAAAAAAAGTTTTTCTAAAATAAACATCGTATAGACTCGAAATTTAACGAAATTTTTTAATGAATTCATCGAAAACGATTTGGAGATTTTGCCCAAGATTTTGAGAGTTCAAGGTCGCCGTTTTTTTCGTGACTTTATTGAAACAAATATTTTTGAAAATACGAGAAAATTATGAAGAAAAATTAAAAAATCAAACGTACGAGCCTGGTCGAGAGAAAATGACAAAAACATTGAAAAATAAATTGGGCGAATCTTAGTTTGCTGTTGCGAATTGAAAACGAGGAGAAACATTTTTCAAAAATTTGAAATAAAAGTAAAATGGAGGTTTTTTTTTCTTCAAAATTAAAAACGACAAAATTTTCGAAATAATTGGGAATTTACGTACCGGAGTGCGAGTTCATTTGGGAGGAGGATGATGAATCGGGAGATGGCAAAAGGGAGAAGGAGACGGTTTGAGCGGAGGCTAAAAATGTTGAATTTTTTTCAGCTTTTTGGATTTACGTTTTTTTAGTTTTTTTTTTCTCGCGCGGCTATCCGCGGCAGGGAAGGGGGAAAGGGGGCGAGACCGGCGAAGGGGAATATTGCCTGAAACTTAATACGGGCAGCGTAAATGCGAAGCGGGCCAAAATTGGACATGAGCCACCCTAACCTCAACTCAGCGTGGTCGCGGACTCGGTCTCTAAATTCTATTTGTAAAACATCGAGTCCTCCCGCGCCCCAAACTCCCTCGATGCTGAGCCTACGAAAACTTTCGAGTTTCGAAAACTCTCAATTCCCCCCTCCCCCCTCGACTTCCGCTTGTCACGAACGAGGCATCAATTAACAAATTTCTAAATAAAAAAAAACCCTTTCGATCCCAATTTCGTATCTTTCGATAAAAAAATCCCTTTTCCATTCCAGATCAATTGATCGCTCGATTAAACAAATTAATTAACAGCATAAAATTTTTTATTTTACCAGGCAAGTCCAATATTGAGTCGATCAAAAATTCGTTAATTATTTTCAAGTGATTACAGAGTGAAAAAAAAATCACAAAAGATTCAATCGATCGATAATTACCAAAAATTCAAGGTCACGCGTTGTAGAAAAAAATCGCAATTAATTCTGCGATTAAGAATAAAAAAATTCAGTTTTTCTCGTCGGACACGAGTGAGAAAATAAAATTGAAATGATTTTTCTAAAAGGTGACAGATCGCAGATCGAAGAAAATTCGTTTACGATGCACAAACGAAGAATTCGTTGTTTATATTATTATTATTATTATTATTATTATTTTGCGACGTGATAAGAAGCTCGACATTGATGTTTCGATTTATTTACATATGCCTGTACAAGGAGGCGACTCGCGTTGGCCTAAATACCAAGATTCCACTGGAGACTCGATTTTTCCAAATCTGTAAGAAACTCCCGTTCCTCGATCCACGAGTAATTCGACGAGAGTCCTCCAGCGCGAGTTTACTACTTTGCATAACGTCAGTGTTTCGTTTTATTATCGAGTTTGGTCCTCTCCTCGCGATACAGATGAGATCAAAGGGTGGGGGGGGGGGGGGGCGAGAGATTGAGAAAGATCTAACTGTGCATTTTTGATCCAATGTAGAAATCGTTGTGACCGTTGGAAACTTCTCCAGCATTTTTCTCACAATCGAAATTCATGTTTCAAAAAAAAAGAGAAAAAATGGTGTCACGGTTTTTATGGCGTAACCATTGTTATCGAGACTTGACAAAAAAAACAACAACAACAACAGGCATCGCTTGATTGTTATTCGATCCACGAAAATAAAAATAGGAAGATTAAATTTTTGTTTTGAATAATTCGTTAAATTTGGCACGGTTGTAGATTATGATAAGAAAACGATCCAGCCAATTTTTCAAGAGGCTGCAGAGAACCAAAAAAAATATATTCGCATTGATAATTTCATGAATTAAACATTAATTTCACACATTTCATTGTATTTTACAATAAAAATTGTGATTTCTCCTGAGAATTGATAAGAATTCACTGTAAAATACAATGAAAACTGAAATTTATCATAAAACTCGATGTTAAATGTACGAAAATACCAATACCAAAAACGGTGTCACGGTTTTTATGGCGTAACCATTGTTATTGAGACGTGACAAAAAAAACAACAACAGGCATCGCTTAATTATTATTTGATCCACGAAAATAAAAATAGGAGGATTGAATTTTTTTCTTGAACAATTCGTTAAATTTGCTACAGTTGCAGATTATGATAAGAAAAAGATGCAGTCAAATTTTCAGCAGGCTACAGGAAACCAGAAAAACGATATTCGCATTGATAATTTCATGAAATAAACATTGATTTTACACATTTCATTGTATTTTCCAATAAAAGTTGTGATTTCTCCTGAGAATTGATAAGAATTCATTGTAAAATACAATGAAAACTGAGATTTGTCGTAAAACTCAATGTTGAATGTATGAAATTACCAATTCGAATATCTTTTTTCTGGTTTTCTGTAGCCTCTCAAAAATTTGACTAGATCTTTTTTTTTATCATAATCTACAACTGTACCAAAATTTATGAAATTCTGGACGGCAATTCTAAAACCGACAGTACTACCTTAAGGCAGTACGTCATTAGTTATATACACGAATTATAAGAAAAGTGTCAGGAGATAAGGTTGCTTGACAAAGAAAAATAGAAACGCTGTAAAAAATGGTGTGCAACGTTCGAAGGAATAGCGTGCTAGGATTTTCAGACGCAAGTATTCGATTATCAGGGCAGCACACACGATTCTACGCTTGGAACGAGCCAACGACGGCGTCACCTGCTCTCTCGTTTCCTTTCGCTAAATAAAGTATAAAAAAGAGACTTCCCAACACCTGCCGCCTTATTCACTAGCAAAATAATTTTCACGCGCGAAACCCGATGATATAATTTCGTAATTTGCCAATATTTAATACGTCATCGTCTATATTAAGCTTCGAACATTTGCTGAGCGTACTTTCATTCACTAAATTCTCTCAAACTCGGACTACGTTCATTACATAAGATTACACATACTTTTTGGCACCGAGATTCCTTATTCTTGACAGATGCATAAATTCCACAAACATTTTTTCTTTTTTTTTGTTTACCTTTTATTTCGGTCCAACTTATTTTTGATTCTGACACGCCCGACTATTGTCTCCCGAAATTCTCAACAATCCATCGCGACTCCCCGTTGTTTAACCACATTTTTTTAGTTTTTTATAAAAACTCGGATTAAATTTTCTCGAATCACGAGAAACTCATCATCGTTCCGCCCTGCTCGACAAAACAACAATTTCGACGAGTTTTTCGTCACACTTTCGAGTTGCTGGTCGTATATTTTCGTAACGTTGACACCAAATATTCCGTGTAATAAATTTCACAGTGAATTACAGTCAGACACACTCGGGGATTGAATTTTTTGTCTAAAGAGTTCTGAACCGAGATTAATCTCTCGTCTAGAATTTATGGGAATTTGTACAGAGCAAAAGGAAGTTGCTTTGCGTCAGAGTAAGTAAAACACAAAAAGTTTGTTAATTCTCGCTGATAATCAACATTGATAAGAGCTTTAAGGGAGTTATTTCGTCAAAAAAGAGTTTCTACGACGAATTTGACTTGAAAAAATGTGTCGACAGCTCGTCGTGCGTTTTTTTATTGTTGGGGAAAATTCGATAATTCCGGAAGCTGTGGCAAAATTTTAAAAAGTGGATCGACGAGTCGATTTTTACGATGTTGAAGTCTGCACCATCGGAACGCAACGAAATTCCGTTTTTTTTACACACAGAGTTCAAGATTCTGATCGAATATTCGGCGAGGAGGATGAAACGATTTTTTTTTTTCACGATCGAAACGCACAATCGGTACGAAAAATGTCCATGGGTTTTGAAATTTAACAAACGTCGCGAGATATTCGGTGTGATTAATTTTTAGCAACGAGTTTAGTGAGCCTCAAAATGTATGACGTCGATTTCTGAGCCAGGATCGATGGTCGACGAGGACGACATTGAAGTTTGCATCGTTGGAAAGCAACGAAATTGTTTTTTTCTGTTTTCTCGTTATTTGAATGCAGAATGTAATTACGAGGTTGAAACAATCGATTTTTCCGACCCAAAAAGTCCATCGGCTCAGGAAAATTTGGATTATTTTTAAAATTCAACAAATCATCAATGAAAAGGAATATTTTTCGACGATGTTGAAGTTTGCAACGTTGGCATGCAACGAAATTCGGTTTTTTCTTGAGCAGAACTCGCGATTCTTATTGAATATTTAATCAGGACAATAAAATGATAATTTTTTAGGATTCAAATAAAAAATCGATACGAGAATGGTCATTTTCGGTTTTTAATTGAACAAAACAAACAGAACTTGTATTTTTCGTTGGGCCCCAACGTTGGGAACTTCATGATCCTGAAATTCAGTTATTGCGACCAAAAATCTCAATCGACTCGAAAAATTGCCACGATTTTGAAAATTCAATAAATAATCAATAAAAAAAAATGTTTTTCGTTAAATCTCAACGTTGCAAACTTCAGAGTCATGGGAACTTCAGTGTCATTATTTTTCGTTGAATTCCAACGTTGCGAACTTCAGCATCATCGACGAGACTGAGCCAAAGTGTGTAAAACGGAGTGAATAAAGAGAAAATATATTTTCAGTGGCCATGAACGAAGTTGATCGATATCATGAGGATCGTTTGTCAGTTGAAGGTTTTGCTTGACAAAAATTCCGGCGAATTTCGCGTAAAACAAAATATACTCGTGGGGCGTGAATTTCCAAAGCATAAAAAACGACGCTCGGAGTATTTTCGCGTGTCTCGAATCGGTTATTTTCATTAGTGTGACATTTCGGGATGCGTTAAAGTGTATGTGAGTGATTAACTCGGTATGGAGGTCTCGAAACGACGATCGGTCGAAAAAAAAAGAAAAAACACAAATTTCAACAATGTCCAGACCGCTCGAAATATCGCGGTTGACCTTGTTCGACCTCGGCGCCAATAACGGCAATCACGAGTCAAGGTTGGAACCGAAATGTGAAGTTTCCCGGGGAATGCAAATGACCTTGGGAATGGCGTGTCCCATGGGCGAAAATATGCGAGACGAAGCGCACGACCTTGAAAAGGGCGATAAGAAAAATCTCGGAATTCCCAAACTCGATAAAACGATGAGGAATTAACATATTTTCATGCAGCCCGAGATTAGCCGGTGCGTGCAGAGAATTACGACATTGGGACATGCTGCTCGCGCGGAGAAGGCGAAAGAAAAGGAGAAAAAAAGATAAAAATGCATTCTCGTTGGGAGCCAAGTTGCGGTGGCGTAAATTTCGTAATTTCTGGCACTCTTCCACGATATCCTTAAGGTCATACGAGTCTTATCCCGCGGTAATAAGATCTTCAACGTGGACCTGACGAACGGATGGAGAAAATGTTGGATTCAAGAATAAGAAACTCGACAAGGGATTTGTGAATTTTAACCTATAAACGGGGCAAACCGTTATCGCGGCTCAACTATCGAGGTTTTTCGTAATAAGGTAAAAATATATAGCGTGTGCGGCTGTTTAACGACGAGTGGGTCACCCGATTCCAATCGCGGAGATTTGGCTCGGGGCCTAAGCATCCTCGCAAAGGTTAACGATCCTCGGCGTCATCGAATATCCGTAAATACATGAATATAGCGAGCACGACGACTCACTCGAATGGAATTGTCTCCGCGAAGTCAATAACCAACAGAAGATTTTTCGTATCGAGGATCCCGAGATTTAACATTTTTTAGTGAGAGTTGAAAAAAATAAAAAAAAAATTGGGTACAAAAACGCGCGGCTTCTCGAATTCGGTTTGAGTCTGAGCAGCGAGTGATTGTAACGAGGACTAAGAATTCCTAAACTGGGACAAGGACGAGGCTAATGAGTTCATGCACTTTGTCCCAAGGTCACGACCCGGGAAGATCGAGGTTCACCGATGTTGAAGCTTGCATCGTTGAAACGCAACGAAATTCTCTTTTTTCCGGACCAGGAGCTCGTGATTGCGACACTAAAGTTCGCATCGTTGGGGTCCAACGAAAAATTCTTTTTCTGTTCATTTTTTTGTTAAATTCCAAAAACCATGACAATTTTCGTACCGATTTTGGGTTTGGATCGAAAAAAAATATCGTTTTATTGTCCTGACCAAATATTGAATGAGAATCTTGAGCTCCGCTAAAAAAAAAAACAGAATTCCGTTGCATTTCAACGATGCAAACATCAGCGTCGCTTTTGATTCATCGTTTGGTCAGGAAAACGGCATTTTTTCAAGATCCAAACCAAAAATCGGTGCGAAAATTGTCACGATTTTTCTAAACCGAACAAACAATCAAGAAAATCCTATAAAATTTCTATTCCATGAAAAGGATTCTATAAAAAGAGCCCTCAATTGTCCGGACGCAATATTGAACGCGAATCATCAGCTCTGATCAAGAAAAAACCGAATTTCGTTGCATCCCAACGATGGAAACTTGAAAAATGTCAAAAGTGTCAATAAGACAAAAGTTTTCATCGTCGAGATTCGAAAGGAAAAATGTTTTCATAAATCACAAGTTTTGAATCTTCGTAATTTGCCTCTCGAGCTCAAGTCTTCTGGAGCTTCGCTTCTGATTCATCGTTTGGTCAGGAAAGCGAAATTTTTTCATGAAACTGAACAAATAATCAATAAAAAAAGAAAAAAAATATTGGAAATTTCAGTGTCATCGAAAGTGTTGAAAAAAAATTGTCATTTCGATCGTGGAGCA
The DNA here is from genome assembly GCA_037043255.1 of Diadegma fenestrale. Classification (NCBI taxonomy): domain Eukaryota; kingdom Metazoa; phylum Arthropoda; class Insecta; order Hymenoptera; family Ichneumonidae; genus Diadegma; species Diadegma fenestrale. Next base: position 9,919,728 of record CM073317.1, read on the forward strand.
CGCACGATAATTTCTCATGACCTTGAGTCTTGATCTCTTGGACCTTTTTCGGGTCCAAGAGATCAAGCAAATCCGCGGGAGAATTCTGATCTTGAAAAAATCGATCAAGTGTCACTATCGCGATTGTGACCGCTGACGTGTCTGAAAAAATGTGGGCCCGAGGGTCTGAGAAATCTCCGGCAAACGAGAGACTGGCTCTCGTTAGCGAAGAAAATGGGAAGAAGCTGTGCCGAGGACGACGATCGATGAAAAACGACTTCCTGTGAATAGCGCCACAGCGAAGGTCCTCGACCTCGGTTGGGACGCCCCAAACTATTTTTACGTGACCGATACATCGGTCTGTATCGTTCATTTATTTATAAATCGATCTGTACGATCGCGTATCGTATAAATGATCTCTGGGAACGTGAATGCGTTCGTATGTGTGGCAAATAACAGTTGGCTCGTCGATACAATAATACAAAACATTGGGCATGCTTGAACGATTATTCATTTCGCTCGTTTCGGTCTGATCCATCCGATGCTCGAGCCAGAGATAACGCAGCAACCAGAAGCGATGATTTATACGGGATCGGGGGACAGCAAACACTTCGAAAAAACTCGATGCTGTCGCGCCAAAAATTATCGCGTTCTTACGCAACTCTTTTCTTTAACCACAAGCCATTTAAAAAAAGGGCGATTCTCTAAAAACAAACGAAGCCTCGAGACGATGGTACAGAAATAATTTTCGGTAACTCGGTCCACAGAAAAATAACGACGTTGAAGTCAGCATCGTTGGGATTGCAACGGAATTCTGTTTTTTCTTGATCAGAGCTGATGATTCGCGTTCAATATTGCGTCCGGACAATTGAGGGCTCTTTTTATAGAATCCTTTTCATGGAATAGAAATTTTATAGGATTTTCTTGATTGTTTGTTCGGTTTAGAAAAATCGCGACAATTTTCGCACCGATTTTTGGTTTGGATCTTGAAAAAATGTCGTTTTCCTGACCAAACGATGAATCAGAAGCGACGCTGATGTTTGCATCGTTGAAATGCAACGGAATTCTGTTTTTTTTTTTTTAGCGGAGCTCAGGATTTTCATTCAATATTTGGTCTGGACAATAAAACGATCTTTTTTTTCGATCCAAACCCAAAATCGGTACGAAAATCGTCATGGTTTAGGAAATTCAACGAAAAATTAATAGGGCAAGTATTTTTCGTTTCTTTGCTCTGATAAAACCAGAGGAAATGTTGAATTATCCAAACAAACGCACTGAAAATTCAATTTTGTCAAAAAACGCCAATATTTTGTTGAATACAGCGAACTAAATATTTTGGGATAATTTCCAAATTTTCGTTATTTCGACAATATTTTTCATTCATAACGGAACTGTCAGCAAAATCCACGATTGGAATAACAAAAATTCACTTTCCGAAAAGATTTTCCAGAATGTTTTTTGCTAAATGACAAAATTTTCGTGATTTTTCGAAAAAACGTTTAGTTTAACGTATCCAACAAAATATCGATCTTTTTCAACAAAATTTTCTTTTCAGTGGGTCTAGAGAAAAGTTTTTCTATTAATTGTTCGTTAAATTTGAAAAACGATGACAATTTTCGTACCGATTTTAGGTTTCGTTCCTTAAAAATGATTGTTTTATCGTCCTGACCAAATATTTAATGCGAATCTTGAGCTCTGTTAAAAAAAAAAAACAGAATTTCGTTGCATTCCAACGAAGCAAACTTGGAAATCGTGCAAACGCTCGAAAAATCTTCGACTCTAAGAAACTTTTGGATAAACAGCTGATCGCGGGGAGTTGAAAAACATCCGAGGAACAGGCAAATGATGGAGCCCTCGGGAAAAGTCAAAACGGCCATCGAAATGTCCCGAAGCGATTTTTTTATGTCAGAGCCAGAAATTACGATAATGAGAGAGTCGAGCGATGACGTGTCGATGCGTTTCGACGTCTCGAACATTTGACGCAACAAAATGATGCATTCGAATGTTGTCGTTACTCACACGCACCTTCCTTCCGGAGCGGCGTAATCCGAGAGAAATATGTATTTCGGAGATGCCGCAAAACCGCGAGAAAATATGAGTCATCTATTGGAGAGGCGGGCGATTATTTTCGTCATAAAGTAACGCCGAAAATAACGCGTTTCACCAGAAGGGCGACTATAAAATTCAATCTCTTTCCTCCTGGGGCTCTCTTTTTCGTTCGCACTTTTCTCTCTCTCGCTCGTTTAAACAGCAGCGTTTAGAGAAGCCTTGAGCCAGCTGGGTGCGCTGCCAAAATTTAGGCAAAACGTCACTCGTGCTCGATCAGGCTACACGATTGTGCGAGGCTTTTAGCAGCGACCGAATCAACAAACATAACGGGGCCGAGTAGGCCAACGCGGTAAAACGGTTAATTCCTTCAAATACTGAGCTTAATTAGTCTTAAGTTGATCTACGAGTTGGGCAAGTGCGAAAGACTTGAGCTCGAGAGGCAAATTACGAAGATTCAAAACTTGTGATTCATGAAAACGTTTTTCCTTTCGAATCTCGACGATGAAAACTTTGTCTTATTGACACTTTTGAAATTTTTCAAGTTTCCATCGTAGGAATGCAACGAAATTCGGTTTTTTCTTCATCAGAGCTAATGATTCGCGTTCAATATTGCGTCCGGACAATCGAGGGCTCTTTTTATAAAATTATTTTCATAGAATAGAAATTTTACAGAATTTTATTGATTGTTTGTTCAGTTTAGAAAAATCGTGACAATTTTCGCACCGATTTTTGGTTTGGATCTTGAGAAAATGTCGTTTTCCTGACCAAACGATGAATCAAAAGCGACGCTGACGTCTGCATCGTTGAAATGCAACGGAATTCTGTTTTTTTTTTTAGCGGAGCTCAAGATTCTCATTCAATATTTGGTCAGGACAATAAAACGATATTTTTTTTCGATCCAAACCCAAAATCGGTACAAAAATTGTCATGGTTTTTGGAATTTAACAAAAAAAAATGAATAGAAAAAGGATTTTTCGTTGGATCCCAACGTTGCGAACTTTGGTGTCGCAATCACGAGTTCCTGGTCCGGAAAAAAGAGAATTTCGTTGCATTTCAACGATGCAAACTTCAACAACGATGAACCTCGTTGCACGCGCGCACGTTTCCATAAATAAAAGACACGTTTTTTTTTTCACGAAGCTCTAAGCCTCGGAGAATTCGATTCTAACGGAATTTTATGGTCGCGAGGAAGGCTGCGGTCATGAGATAGCATCTGGGGTGCAGTATAGAGTCTCTTGCTTGCTTGTTTACAGAAGCACTTGCGACCTTGTCGAGTGTTTTTCAAGATTCCAGGAAGTTCCGACCCACGAGCCCTAATTTTTGATTCTGGGTCACTCAGGCCCATCATTTGCCTCTTGTAAATCGTGCTCTTCCAATTTTGAGCCATTTTTTCTGTTTTTTCCATCATTTTCTACGTGTGTTTTTTCGAGAAAATGAATTTTTGAGCTTTAGTACGGAAAAAATGGATTTTTCAGGTTCGCGCGACCGTGAAGAATTCGACGAGAAAGAGGAACTTTTCGCCGAGAGATCTGGACCAACGTCGAGCCCAATTTCATCTCGATTCTTGATCCCAATGATCGATCGAGGCTGCGCGAGCTTTTTTCATCGTGCGTTCAAGCATCTCGACACACAACCTCGATCCTCCTTCTCCTCCTCCTCGTTGCTCGCATGTCCGTAACGCTCTTGTATTCATGTACGAGCCGTGAAGTCGAACATGGTCCCAGGCCCGGGGTAAAATATAACTACGTATCTATCTATTCAACTACCTAACCGTTGAACCAACTTGGCTCGACCTTTGCCGCGAGCTCGAGACTCCATCGAGCGAGAGGGAGAGGGAAAAAGATAGAGAAACTTTGCATGATGCTGTGTATTTTCCCGGTGCCTGAACCCGAGGGCGAGAAAACGAGAGCGGCGCGCATTCTCCGCCACAACGCATTGCTCTCTAATCGAGAAAGACTAATCGAGCGTCAACATTCACTTCAATTCATACATTATGCAATACAATACGGAATCTACAAATACATCGCGGTCTCTGATAAATACAACGAAAAAACGAAACAGCATACAGACAAAATTCAAATCTGTTGCAAAAAGCTCGACATTTCCTTAAAAACCGGCGACGAAAATCTTTTTGTTTTCAAACCACCAAAATTTTCGACCAAACCGAACGCGCTGTCAAAAATTACAAAAAAAAAAAAACAAAAAAATCTTTTCATAGGAAAATATTAAAATTTCGATTTTTCATTACGTGACCAACGTAATTGATTGGGCAATGAATTTTATAAATTCTTATGGACAAAATTCTTGGCTGCCCGCGGCGATTTTCTCGGCGTCACAAAAAATTTCGTTTCTTAAAAAAAAATTTTTATTTGCATCGAATATTGAGACGATTTTGAAAATTTTAGAATGTCCGTATGAACGAGATCAAAATAAAGTGACGATTGGGGCCCCTCGTAGATACACTGGGTCAATTTGACCCGAACGAAATTTTCGGAAAAGTGTTTTTCGAAAATCATGCAAAGTCCGTTCGAGATATCGAATTAATTTCTAATATTCACAATCGACAAGACGATCGAAATGTCCGCGATTTATTTTTATTTTTGTGCGAAAATATTTGGTTGATGCGTCGAGTGAATTTTGGAGGTCAACGTTTCAAGGTCGAACGATTTAATAACCTGATGATTAAATCTCGATTCTAAGATCTTGGGAATGCGCTCTCAAGGTCGTTGATTGCGAATTTAGAACGAACTTAAAGTCTGCATCGTTGGAATGCAACGAAATTCTGGTTTTTTTTTAGCCGAGCTCAAGATTCTCGTCCGTTATTTGGTCGCGACATTAAAACGATATTTTTTCAGGATCCAAACACAAAATCGGTTCGAAAATTGTCATGATTTTCGAAATTTAACAAACAATTAATAAAAAAAAAATGATTTGTGTCAAAATTTAAAGCGCACTGGAATTTTTCGTCAAATTGATCGCAAATTTTCGACCTTGAGAACATTTCGCATTGTTACGATTCGCAAAATACAAGTCAAAGTTTGATTTCCAGCGAAAATTTTCATCGTCTCTGCCCAAATGCGAGCTCGACGTTTGGATATTTATATCGATGTTTTTTTTGTCAAATCACTCTTCGATCCCGTTATGGCGTCATGAATTTTATTGACCTTAATCTTTTTAACTTCGTTTTTCGTTCCATTTTCAATTTTTTTCTCACGCCTGTATTTTTCATCAAATTTCGTCCGATAAAAAGTTTACACACAGCATTCGTTTCTAATTTTCGATAAATTTCTCAAACTGACGAAAATCTCGATTTTTGTATTTTTTGTGAACGATCAATCGTCAACTTCTCAGATTGGATACGAGCCAATGGGACGTAACGTCTGCGCGTAATTCTCCGTGAAATTTCAAATTTTCGCGGTTTTTTTTATCCATCTTTATTTTCGTCATATCGAATAAATCGTGTGAAATAATTGTGAGGGAGATGCAGTCGAAAAAACAACGAAATATCGGAATTTTTATTTCATTTCGAAGCTTTTTTGCCCCATTTTGAAAAAAACGTGCGTTCGTGAATTATTTTTTGGTAATTTATCGAAATAGTTTTCAAAAATGTCCAATTGGCGCGGAGAAAAAAAAACACGGGGCTGCCGCATTTTTTTTTTTTTAAGCAAAAACCTTTTTTCGTTAATTGTCGCGAAATGAAAAATAAACAGGAATCACGTTTGGATATGGTTGAAAAAACGAAAAGAAAGGAGAAACTAGAACTCACTTTTTTTTGTTGTTTCTCCCACGCCGGATCCAGTAATCCCTCGCGTTCCCACTCCTCCTCGGGTTCCATGTATCCGTCACCGTATGCCTCCATGTCGTTCATCTTTAGGCCGGTGAATGTCCTTTTTCGTGTGTGTTTATCGTTGTTTTCAATAACCGTTTAATATATTTCAACTGCACGTTCCTTAGCGAGAGAGAGATTGAAAAAAAATGAAAGTAGAAACAAACAAACGAAACTTTTGTCACGTTGGCACCACCGGAATTGCGGCAACAATAAACAACAACGGCAATAACAATGAAAGCGGCGATATCATGAGAATTCACGAAAATGCGGCATCGAGAAAAAATTTTCTTGTTTTTCAATGGAAAGGAACGAAAGAAAAAGTTTCACGCTTAGCGGCACTCGACGACGGGCAAAAAGATAAGAAACGAAAAGAAAAAGGGGGGAAAAAAAATCCGTAATACGAGTCGGGACTCGAGGTGTGCTGCGTAAAGACGTAGAGAAAAAAGCACCAACTTTTGGATATTGAGACGAATGCGAGACTGAGAGAGATGCGAGAGCACGAACGAAAGATACGCGTTTCGAGCGAGCGAGAGAGACACGGGAATCGTGGAGTTGGGGAGGGGGATTGTAGAGGGCACGCGTATCGCGAGAAGGGGGCGACGTATAGTCTAGAAAAGCAGATGTGCGAATTGCGTTACACTGTGAATCTCTCTGCGTGTGTGTGTTTTAAAAACTCGTGGCTTGTTCGGAGAAATTGAATGAAAATAAAGAATAACGAAAGATTGAGCGAAGAAACAATATACGAAGAAAACCGTACGGAACGTACCCGCCGAGCCCAGAAAACACGAGAGTGTCTCTCGTTCGTACAATCCCTCGCGCTGTGACCCCTCTGCCACGAGTCTGACACACGATTTACCTCGCCGGCGCACGAGCGCCGTTCTCCTCCCCACTCCTGCCTCTTGCCCCTGCTACGCTCCCCCCACTCTACAACATGAAGCCGCTAGCCCGGGCCGTGCACACCGCGCGACTGCTCGGACCGCGCCCCCCACCATTCGTCCGTCGGAGCCCGCGCTACGGTTATTGGCTCGACTCATGCCCACTCCGCGCGCCTTTCGCCCTCTCTAATACTCGCGGTCGCATCAACGCGCTACAGTCGCGCTTCGCGTACAATTACACCGACAAGCCCAACTTTTCTCCTAATTTTTCGTTAGCTCGCGGCTTGTTTTCTTGCCGAAAATTAAGCTCATCGGCATTTCATTTCGATAGAGGCATAATCATTATATTTCTATGAGTTAGAACATTCAAACATATCGGTTGTTAAAAAATGACGAAAAAAAAACGATGCTTCTCGGTACATCTCACGATTTTGCCGGTTTTATTTGTTATATCCATTGTTAAATTCACAATTTTGAAATAATTGCTCATCATTCGCACAATTACACTACGATACACGTATTTTACGGGATACGGAGTAGAAGCCGCTGCGACTAACCTCCTGCCTCTCTCGCCGTAGCTTCACTAAACTCAATTGCTGACAATGCTGACCGAAACACTGTTCCGCCGCCGGAACGTCCGTTTGTTTGCCCGCCTCTCGGCCGTTCTATCCTCGTAGATCCTCGACGGAACGGGCTTCGAAAATAGGCTTGCACGAACCTCGGAGGTACGCGCCTCATTCACCCACGCCCTACCGAAATAGCGCAGCCACGATACGTGCGAAATTCCCGAATGTACATATACACTCATAAGCACAAGACTCCATAACCCCGCGCGCGCGACACTCTTCGGGCCTCCGGCACGAACTGTGCGTGACCGAAGATGTAGATGGGGCCACAACCAACTGGATGTTTTTTACTTAGACATACGCCGACGAATACATATATATTTTTGCGCTTACAGCGAGGCGGCTACCTTGAAATTGTTCCGAATTTTTGGGCCCCTGACCTTTTTACCTCATTTCACAAAAGTCAATCGAAACTCGTAATATGCGAATTTCACAATTCATTTTTTTTCTTCTAAATTTCACAATTCATTTATACGCTCCGTGATTTGCCTCCAAAACAAGATGGCCGTCGTTTATTTACCGACGGACTTGGACACATAAATAAATATTTTCTTTCGGAACGGTTCAAAAATGGTTCCAAATTTTTTGTGTTTGCAACATGCGATAATGTTACCAAATGTTCAGTCCCTGAAAATTACAACTTTGAATTTTCTCCAATACAGGCACTTGTTTTCGAAGAAAACTGAAAAAACCTTTCGACGGTTTCCTTTGTTTCTTTCTACATTTTGGTTTATTCTGGAAAATTTGCAAAGCGCGAGCTGCCTTTTCTAAATACACGCTCGCACTTTATACTCCATTACGTCTTTTTTCTTTTCGATCGTCGGTACGTTTGATACTCATTAATTTTTCCTACTCCAATTATCGTCAAATATCGAAATATCATCATTTTTTTATGCTTGAATTGATTCGTAAGAGCTGAATCAGCTCTTTAAACAAGAATTTTCAGTTATTCCTTCAGATCCTTTTCCGTTTTTTAAAATCGGAGCAAAAAACTGCATTTAATTGATTACCGGCAGTAGGTAAATGGACTGGAAACTTTTTATTTTTTGCGGTTCATTCTCCGCTCATGATCGTAGAAAAAATAATGTTTTGGGACGTAAAATAATAATTCGCAATTATGGATCATTTCTAGCCGATTCTGAACAATGAACGCGCAATGTGCGCAATTAATTATACGACAAGTTTTTGAAATTTGCCGAGAGATGGCGTTGCGAATCCTCTCGCGGTTGCACAAAACTTTGTTCCACGTAAACGCAGGTCAGACCGTCGTTAGCTTTCTCGCCGTTCAAAGTCCGCGACGGTATTTTTATTTTTTTGTTCATTCTTTTTTTCGTGTGTACAATTTTTTCCTCTATCGGGCGTCATTGGTGCGCGAGAACGCGAAGCGTCAAAATGATTTCAAGCGTGTCAAGAACCCTCCGTGGATTACCCAAAAATTTGAACAAATTCGTCAACTTGCACTCGAGGTATTTTCCATTAAAGTTATTCTGCGCGCATGATAAACACACTCGTTTTCGTCTGTGCACAATTTTATGTAAGGTTTTGACGTTACATTTTTATTTCCCTACTTTTCTTCCAACTTTTTTCTTCCCCTGAGTTTCCATCGAGCTTTTTCGTGTCTTTGTTCCAATAATTAAATTACACATCGTTGAATAACGAGCCATAAGAATGCCTGAATCGAATTCGAGTTACGAACTCGCCCTGTCATCATTATTAATTGTCCTTACGTTGTTTTTTTGACCTTTGATTCCATTGTACTCCGGTACACACGATTTTTTCACTGCTTCACAATCAAAATCAAAATCCACATAAATAAAGTGAACAAATTATATTTTTCGAAAAGGAATCGAAAAAAAAACAAAAATACATCGAACTATCGATGCGAAATGGTTGGACAAAAGGCGTTTATGTCATTTTCATGATCGTTGCGCCAAATTAACATCGAAATTGCACAATAATTGAACCTCGGACAATTATAATTAGATCGAGAAGTAAACGTTCTTCGAAAAATCGAATTATGCAATAAAATGTGAAAAATAATCGGAAAAATCGTAGTTATTACGAGACGAGTTTAGTTAATAACCTAAAAATACGGAAGTGAGTGAAATAATCGCGGGAAAATAAGAAAAGTCTCGAATATCGAATCAACTACGAAATATTTATGATTTGAGGAGAAATAATCGCGATTAATTCCCAAGATTGACGTAATTAATTCAATCGAATTTTTCATTACCGAGAAATATCAAAATCAAATTAAATACATCGTAAATTACGAAAAAAATAAAGGCTTGAGAAAAAAGATTGAAAACTTACGTAAAAATGAATTTGATCGCGATGCTTTACGGTATTGATCAAAAGCAATAAATCCGAATCAACAATCGCCCGGACTTTGCTCATTCCTCGCGGTCAGAGATTATCGCATTTTAGCGCGTTTCCTGAATTTTATCAGAAACAAAATCTAAAATAAATGGAAACTCTCGCGAGTGCGACTACAGATTCGATTTTTCCATGGCATTTTCCAATCGATCGCGCTGATCAAACGATTTCCTTTGAAAATTGCGTGCGGAATTGAAAAAATCTTGGCAAAATCGAAATAATTCGATGAATTTTCCATAAAAGTTATGATTTTTTTAGATGTCTCGCTACACAAGCCGCGCCGAAAACTCGGACGGAGAAAAAGTCGGCAACGAAGGAATCTCAATCGTTCGTGACCAACATGTATCTCGGAGGAATGGAAACCAGCCAGGTTTTCCCATTCCCTGAACCTTTGACCGTCGAGCAGAACGACACTCTTCGTATGCTGATCGATCCCATAGAAAAATTCTTCGAGGTGAGCCAAAAAAAAAAAATTCTCGTGAAAAACTCGACGATAATAATTTTTTTTCAATTTTTAACTTGTAGAATGTTTTTTTATGGGACTTGAGAATATTTTTTGCATTTCAATTGATTTTATGATCGGACGTTTTTACAGGAAGTAAATGATCCGGTTAAAAACGACGAAACATCGCAAGTCGACGATAAAACGTTGGCAGCGATGTGGGAACTCGGAGCATTCTCGCTCCAAGTCCCCGAGCAATATGGGGGCATGGGTTTGAACAATACTCAGTACGGAAGATGCGTAGAAATCGTTGGTTCTCACGATCTCGGAATCGGCATCGTCCTTGGAGCGCATCAAAGTATCGGCTTCAAAGTAAGTCTAAAAAAAACGTCACCGGCGAATCAAAAATTCGAAAATTCCTTAACAACTTTTATAATTTTGCATGAAAATTTTTGACACCAAAACCAACAATTTTCTCTTATGAAGAAAATTTGTTCTGATGTCAAGAATTTGCGATATTTAAGTTTTTAACTTTTCTCACAAAAACGGGGGAATTGGTGAATAAAATTTCGCTCCAAGTTTTTTTTCGAAATAAATCGAATCGATTGCGAACTTGAGCAAAAATCTCGTTCACAGAATTTTAATAACTGGATAAAAAGGAATTGTAATGGAAAAACAATTCAGTTGCTTTTTCGATCTTAACGTTCTTTAATAATTTTTCATGGATATTTTTGACACCGAAACTACTTGTTGACTTGAGATTAAACTTGAATTTACAATTTTCAACTTTTCACGTCAAAACGCGAGTAAATTTGAGTCGCGTTCCCTTTATGAGTTGCAAAAAAATGTGTAAAGGATTTTTCTTGAAAAAATTCGGCTCATAGCCTTTCTGGCTTCTGCAAAAAAAATCCTTAGTACTTTTTTTTTCTGCAACTCGATTTTTGCAACTTTTCAACGAAACGAAACAAAATTTACACGCGTTTGGACGAGGAAAACGAAAAATTGGAAATGAAATATTTCAAATTCTGAACGTCCGGGAATTTTTCTTCATGTGGGAAAATTTTTAGTTCTGGTGCCAAAAACTTTTATACAAAATTTTGAAAGGACCCAAAATAAAGTCGTTTCCATGAAATTTCTGATTTTAAAATCCATTTTAGGGCATTTTATTGTACGGGACACCGGAGCAAAAAGAAAAATATTTGCCACGCGTTAGCAACGGCGAGATGGCTGCGTTTGCTCTGACCGAGCCGGGCTACGGTTCGGACGCGATGTCGATCAAGACACGAGCTGCGAAATCTGCGGACGGTTCGCACTACGTTCTCAATGGCAGTAAAATTTGGATCTCAAACGGAGGAATGGCTGAAATTTTCACTGTTTTTGCCAAAGTCCCAACGAAGGATCCAGTGAGTGGAGAAATGACGGAAAAATCGACGGCGTTTATTGTCGAGCGTGGGTTTGGCGGCGTAACGAGCGGACCTCCGGAAAGAAAAATGGGAATCAAGTGCAGCAACACCGCTGAGGTTTATTTCGAGGATGTAAAAGTTCCCGCCGAGAATCGTTTGGGCGAGGAGGGACAAGGATTCAAAGTAAATTCGTCATTTTTATATTTTTCAAATTTTCCAAACACATTTTTACGCTTTTCCCTAATTTTTATCACGTCGAAAATCATTTTTTCAGGTCGCCATGAACATCTTGAACAATGGACGATTCGGAATGGCCGCTGCGCTCTCCGGAACTCAGCGATATTGCATAAAACGAGCAGTCGAGCACGCAACGACTCGTGTACAATTTGGCAATACCCTCAATAACTACGGAAGTATCCAAGAAAAAATAGCTCGAATGTCGATGCTCCATTATATCACGGAATCGCTCGCGTACATGATTTCTGGAAATATGGACAAAGGCAGCACGGACTACGAGCTCGAAGCCGCGATTTCAAAAGTGAGTTGCATTTTTGGATTTATTTCAATAATTTCCAATAAATTTCAATAAATTGGAAGACAAAAAAATTGGCAAGGACGTTAAAAATCGAAAAACAGAGACGACGTCGAAATTAAATTGATTCTCGTTGTTTTTCTCGGATTTTTGGGTCCGAATTTTTATTTATTCGAATTTTTTCGTACTCGGTGCAGTTGATTTTTTTTTATTTGACATTTTTTTCAGTGTTTCGCTTCCGAGTCGGCCTGGTGGGTGTGCGACGAAACGATCCAAATTTTCGGAGGAATGGGATTCATGAAAGACACGGGACTGGAAAGAAAATTGAGAGATTTGCGTATATTCCGTATTTTTGAGGGCGCGAATGATATTTTGCGGCTGTTCATCGCTCTGACCGGAATCAAACACGCCGGCGGACATTTGAACGAGTTGCAAAAAGCCTTCAAAAATCCGGCAGCCAATTTGGGCCTCATTGTCGAAGAAGCGGCCAGAAGAGCCTCCAGAGCCGTGGGGCTTGGCTCGCCGCCCAATATTTCTCATCTCGTTCATCCCGATTTGGTGGAAAGTGCAGCTTTGTGCTCGAAGGTTCGTTTTTAAAAAAATTCAAAATAAAAAAAAATCAAATGTTGTCCCTTGTCGATAATTTTTGGCTCAATCGATCGGAATCGAATCGAAAAAACCGGAATTTCGAGGGAAATAATAATTTTTGTCGTTTTCTTAATTTCTGGATTTTATCGACCTTGACGTATTTTTTTTCTGACAAAAAAAGAAAAACGCGGTTGGATCGTTTCATAATTTTGGCAATTTTATTTCTCGCGGTTTTTAGAGCGTCGAGAATTTTGGTAAAACCATCGAAAATGCTCTCATCAAGTACGGACGTGGGATCGTCAACGAACAATACGTTCTCAACAGAATAGCACAAGCCGCTTTCGATATTTACACGATGAGCGTGTTACTGAGCAGAGCCAGTATGTCGGCCAGTAAAAACCTTCCGTCCGCTTCCCATGAGATTCTGATGACACAAGCTTGGTGCACCGAGGTGATTTTTGCTGCGAAATTTCTCATTTTTATTCTTCGTCTCTGTTAATTTTTTATCTTTAAACAAAAATTTATATTTTTATCTCTCGTTGGGATTGCAGGCGGCCAGCCGTACCGCGTACAACTTGAAGGTCGCAGGCTCTTCAAAATACATCGATCTGTTTGGCAAGTTTGGAAAAATTTCACGAGGCGTTTGCGACGCCGGCGGTGCCGTTCAAGTCAATCCTCTGGGTTATTAAGGCAGCAGCAAAACCATAAAAAATGTTGCAACCAGCCTCGAACGATTGCCTTGAAAAATCAATCAAAATTGTGAATATATTTGAGACATTTTTATCGTCTCCTGACGAATGCATGAAAAATGCTTTAAAATGCAATAAATAGTAATAATTTTGTAAAACTATTGTAGGATATAAATTTGTAAAATGTGAATACGTTAACAAAAATCGTCGTCATCGTCATTATCATCGCCACGTCCATGGACGAAAAATATCTACGAAACATAAAAAACTATGACAATAATAGCAAAAATTAATATTTTTATGATTATATAAATAATAAAAAATACTTCGAAACGAAAAGTGCCAAATTATTCAACGGAACACGAACTGAGAATGGAATTTTAAAAAAAAATTCTCTACAGTTATCGAGATTTTTGTACTCAGCAATTTCCTTCCAAACCGCAAGTGTGATTATGAGTAAAAAAAATTGGGATTATGAACAATTAGAAAATGATTCGATACGTTTAATCGTTATTCTTTATTCGTAAACCTTCGTTTTCCTTTTTCTCACACAATATTAAAATAAATGTTTACCTTTGAAAGGACTGTACATGATGTTTAAATATTATTGATAATTACATCTAGGAAAAGAAACATTTTTATTTCGTTCTGCATCGAAGATAATGATTTTTTAAATCGATAACAACCTGTAGTGCTTACGATGTTGAAGTATGCAACGTTGGAATGCAACGAAATTCGGTTTTTTCTCGAGCAAAACTCAAGATTTTTATTCGATATTTAATCAGGAAGATAAAACGGTCGTTTTTCACGATTCAAACACAAAATTAATACGAAAATTGGCTTTTCTCTTGAAATTTAACAAAAAATCAAGGGAAAAAGTATTTTTCGTTGGATTCCAACGTTGCGAACTTCAGTGTCATTAGTGCTTAGGAAAAATTAATTCTGCCCGATAAATGAACGCGACTCGTTACTGAGACGGAGGCTGCGGACACGAACCGAGTTAAGCTTCAAATAGTCAGGCATTTTTGAGTGTTTACAGTAGAAATAAAAAAATGGGGAAAAAATTGATTCGTAAGTTGCGGGAATCTTAAAGTTTCAACCTCTTTTTGTGTTATTAATCACGAGTTTCGGCCATTTATTAAAATTAATTATCAACCTAATGAAATCATGCAACGACGAATTTTCAATTTTTCGTAAAATACTTCGATTTTTTCGCATTATCACACGTTTTTCGTTTTTTAGTGTCACGATGATCATTAATTATAATTATTTTTATGAATAATAACTAATTGTAATTTTCAAATGATTTATCGATATCAATATTAATGAACATTTCACCATCAAGCATTTAAATCAACTAATAAATTATTCGTAATCAACAGCAATAATAAGAAAATACTCGTTTCCTTTGAGCTTTCTGTATAACGTCTAATTTGCTGACATGGAAGCACACACGAAATTTTTACAATCTTTAATCGACCCGTCTCGTTTTTCGAAAATGAAAACATGGATTTTTGGAATCTTGAATAAATCTCTGAAGTTAAATTCTTTTTAGATTGTCATTGGAATAAAAGACAACGCTGCAGATCAGAACTTTTTTTTTTTGCGAAATTAACCCTGGAACGGTGACCCCATTTTTTAAATTTATTCCGTTCGGTTCACAAATGAGCCGAATTTTGAAAAATGCACATTTCCGGTAAAATTCAACGAAAAGAGTTCAACCTGGGCTCATTATTCTCTTTTTTAATGCAGAACCGCGTGAGCCTGGGGCAATTTTGCTCGTGGTCAAAAAATTCGTCGAAAAATACGGAAGAAAGAAGGGGAAAACGGCGCGGGATTCAAAGTTACTGTTCCAGGGTAAAGTTTCTTTCGCCACATGGAATATTTTCTTCTACGACTCGACTTTAGCCCAACTGATTTTGTCTTGCGTCAATATTGACATGGCTGGATTACAATTAGCATCACACTCATCCGACAACGATAATTTGCAGTTGAATTTTAAAATTTTGTATTTTAACGACTAACGTGAATGCCGTCTGGAGCAAATTTTTCTCACACTTTTCTCGTCAGCGCACGTTCGATAAATATTGTCAGACAGCAGGTATTTTTCTTTGGTGCATAAATGAAAGTTTCAAGGTGCATTTTCAGCGTATTTATCGAAGATGAAATCATTATTTTCATAATTAAGAACTATATCAGTGAAAATTGCCTGAGCTTGACGAGCAGGATTGTTTTTCCGTTGGCAAGCACCAAATGAAAAAAGTTCGACTGTCACGACTGTCAAGTTTTGGAGACGAATTGAATTTTTTGTTTAAAAATATCGCGAATTTTGATTAAAAATCGCATGCCATTCCTCATCAAAGTTGTTGCTTCTCCGATGGAAAACTTTCGCCATTTTTTTCTGCTGGAAATAACTTTTGTCGTTGGCAATAAAAAATATCATTTGGAGCCAGAAAGTCCTCAGCTTTTCAGGCTCTCGTAACTAATTATTCTGCTTATTAGTGAAAAAAAAGAAATTTGTGTGCTCCAATGGATAAATCGATGCTTAGCAAAAATTGGAAGTTGTCAAATTTCTGACAAGAAACAGTAATTTCGGATCAAGACGACAGCTTTGCGAAGAAAAAATCGTTGAGTTTTTTTTTGTTTTTGTTATCAACACGAAATTTTTCGATTCTTTTTTTCATGCTTTTTAAACGAACAACCATTACGATCGGTTTCCACAGATTTTAGCACACGCAGGAGAGATCTGAGCTTCTTACTTTCTATACACTTTTTTTAGTTTCTTTTCTTTTTTGTTTCTCAAAGTTTAACATCGTAGATGTGGCTTTTTCGACAAAAATATAGCATTTAGGTGTACACCTTTCTTCTTTAAGATTTTTCGCTTTTTATTCGTTACTCCAGGTGTGAGTTTTTTTCTCGTTGCGAAGAGTCTCGATGTTTTTCTGCTACTCGACATTTTTTTCGTGCAAAATTATCATTTGATAGTTTGCGATTTATATGAATCTTAATTTTATTTCTTTTTCTTCCCCATGAGGGAATTTTCACGACGGACCAAAGAAACGAGTTCTCACCACGGCTTCTAGGATTCGAAGTACAAAAAATATATATGTCAGTGTGTAGAAAGTGTCGATAGATTTTTTTATCGAATTCAAAACGAATAGGACGATTCACTTTATCATTTATAAATGAAACGACAAAATTCGGGTTCTTGGAACCTGAATTTTCCTTTTCCTTAACCTCGAAATTTCATTCATCTTTAGTCTGATCGTTGTTGAATAAATAATTTCTAGAATAATCGTGACTACGCTAAACTTATCGTTATTTTTAACAAAAAATAAAAAAAAAACAATACTAGACAAAAAGTAAAAATGTATTTCGAGTGGTAAATTCGTATCTTTGAGTGCAATCTGAGTAAATTTGAGTTTTCATGCTTTTTTTCCTGGCTGCGCACAAAAGTCGTAATCACAAAATATGAAATAAAATGAAGGCCAAGATTTTTCTCAAGTCAAATGTATGATTTTCCCGTTTAATTGTTCACGACAATTTGAGTCCGGTAATAATGACTTTCTCGCGTTTTCTTGCGATACAGATATTTGATTTTTCCGCCATGGTCGACTAGAGCTTTTGACTTGAAAGAAAAATAGAAAAAAATTCAAATGGAAAATAAACCGAAGGAAAAAATTGTGCACGCACAATTGACAAAAATAAATGTCACGAAATTTTTATTTTTATGCGTGAAAGTACGAAAATTGATTCGCTGCGTTCATGGGGTTTCTTTTCGTCGCTAAATAACGTTATTCATATATTCTCATCGAATAACAAGTTGAAAGTGTTTTTCTTTTACTACCGACAAGCTCGAAATAAGTCCGCAATGTCGATTGAGTTTCATTACGAATTTTTTTCTACGAGCATTTTCAAAAAATTCCGGTTCAGTCAAGTAAATACGAAAAAAAATATTCAATAGATTTGAAAAGTCAGAAACCGATTGACACTTTTCCCAAAGAAATTAACACTTTGGCGAGTGAATGTTTTTTTTTCCAAAACCAAGTAGAATCGAAATGTTAAATTAACTCGATCCCAACCTGGAGAACTTATTTGAAAAATTAGCTCGTTCGAACTTTCGCTTACAACCCACTTTTATCACAATTTGCGCGCAATAATTGCATTGATCAGCGTTTCCCCTCAATCCTTCGAAAATACATATACCTCGTCGAATATACAGCGAGTGCCAACGCGTTTAAAAGACAGAAATGTGGACTCGAGCGCAGAAGGAAATTACGAGTCGATGAGAATCGCATCGTTTTTTTTTTTAAGGACTCTGTTCAGTTTACAATTTTTTTTCCATCGACGAGTGACGAAACGTCGCACATTCGTGACCATTATTATTGTAAAAAATCAAAAACTGTAAAAAATCAAATCAAAACGTTAAAAAACCTCAAATTTCTCGACATTTTCTCCAATTTCCACAGCTGTGGCCACAAAAAGTGGATTTCAATTCGCTCCCAACGAAAACATTCGCCCATAAATAAATCCCACGGACCACGAAACGAAAAATTGCTTGAAATTTTCCAAAACTTCTCAATTTAACCCAAAATTAAGTTTCCGATAAAAACGCAATTACCGCCTGTTCCGTCCGAGATTTCCACGATGCCGAAAAAAAGAAAAAAACACGATCAACCCATCGCATTGTTTTTGGGTCAGCGTCAATTCCCAGATCCCTCAATTTCCTTAATAAATCACCAACGTCTCGATCGTCCGTGTAAAAAAAAAACGTACCAAACTTATCGACTCAAAATTTCGTCCCAGCCAAAACTGTCGATGACTCTCAATTAAACCCGAAAGCGCTGCATATGCATTATATGGTATGTATCGATAATTACAGTAATCGATGTCAAATCAATTACGACCTCAACGTATGATAATGATAATAATAATAATCAATCATTATTACCGAAACTATTGTATGAAATGAATATTAATATGTACAAATTGAAAAATGCTAAAAAAAAACAAAAAGTTGTACTTATAATTAGGAAAGTCTATAAAAATTCTTAATAATTGTAATAATTAATATTCCAGTGACTGCGTATAATTAAAAATCACAAAAATAATAATAATATTAATTATTACAATTGTTTCTCCATATAAATATTAACTGATATTAATAAAAATAAAAAAAATAATAATAATAATAAAATTATTAATATAATTATAAATATTTACATAGATATATCTATATATATGCGTATATGTGTTCGTTATTGTTTTTTTTAGGGCATTTTTATCACTACCTGGAGTAACTCGACAAGATTGGATGAATAGAGAGATAGAGAGTGTTTTATAATCTTTTTTGTTGTTTTTTATATATATATATGTGTGAATATATATTTTTAATGGAGTTTTTAACCCTGGGCTATTGAAAGATTTTTGAAGGTTTGTCCGTTCCAGGCAATCGCGATGCAATAATGTTGCAACAATTGAGTCAGGAGTTCCCGCTCGTCGAGCATCTCGATTCGCTCGATTCTGATCCTCTCGGACTCGGGCAGTGAATCGTAAACCTCCACCATCGTCCATGCGTTAGAGCCTTCCCAGCCGTTTATCGAGAATCTGATGGTTTTTTGTTTCTTTTAGCGACACATTTGGGTTGGGGATTTTCTTTCTTTCGCGGGCATTCGAATTTGGTGCACGGGAATTATTTTGGACAACATTTGGAGGCAACGAAAATTTTTTTTGGTTATTATTCGTCGAATTTTTTGAATTTCCGCATTTTTTGAGCGGATCAAGCTTTTTGGTCTGTGGATCATGTTTTTTTTTACGGCGCCCCGATCCTGTGGGTCTTTTTCGTCCTGCCGCTCAAATCTCACGTATTTGAGGAGAGAAAATCGGACAAAATTCTCTTTTTTAAGGTTTTATAGTTTTTATAGACGTGGCTTGCGTTTTATTTGTTAATGGAATGTTTCAAAATGCAAGAATGTCGAAAAAGTTGTCGCGAAGGTCAAAAAAGAGGAATTTGATTGGCGGCGAGTTGATAATGAGATTTGCTCAAGAAATAATAGAATTTCGGGGCATTCCAATGATGCGAACTTTAACGTTAATGTTCAATGTTGTTATTTGTGTGTAGCAATCATAATTACCGTCTCTGTTGGGTTTCTAAGGACTCGCAGTCTTCGACACCGGACAGGAGACAACCTCGACATCGCAGATTCGAGAGCATTACCTGACCAAATTTGTCTCGCATATTGACCTGCTCGTAATTGACAAAAAGACTATTTGAAAATTTACTGGCGAGAAATTTGAGGAGAGTCGAGGCTGCGATCGTGTCGACGTAAACGAGAACACACTCGGCGAGGAAGAGAGTCGGCCGATTGAAATCTACCTCAGCCTGACTCAGTTTGTTCTCTAATTCTGATATGTGCCTCAAGTCTATACCGATTAGATGGTAATTCGCCGCGTGCAAATCCGTTGTCGAAAAACTTATTTCCCCATCTGTGGAGAAACAAATCGCATGAGAACATTCCAAACAATCAACCAATCTGATTCGGTGAGTCTCCGATAATTATTTTTCATGCTGTTGCAATTTTCGTTTATTTGATGAAATTCTCAATCGCCCGTTCAATCAATTCATTATTTATCCGATTTATTCGTTTCTTAATTAATTGATTCAATTTTTGGTCGCAAGATTTCATCACTTGAGAAATATAGCAGTCAAAAATATTCCGAATAAGAATTTTTTTCATTGCATTGTTTTGTTTGTAAAATTTTGTCAAAATTCTGGTTCATCAATTTTTATCGATTATGTTTATTATGCGAATCGCCCCAGCCCACACAAATTTGAGGAAAAATATCACAAACCGGAAAAATCATTTTATTTTTTTTTTTGTAAAATTTTGTTTATTTGTTCGTTGGCTTATAATTTTTGTTTATGAAATTAAAGCGCGATGCAGACGTGATATTTTCGATGACTCTGAAGTTTGCAACGTTGAGATTTAACAAAAAACATTATTTCTATTGATTATTTATTGAATTTTGAAAATCATGGCAATTTTTCGAGTCGATTGAGTTTTTTGGTCGCAAGAGACGATCGTTTCATTGGCTGGACCAAATATTGAATAATAATTATGAGCTTTGTTCAAGAAATAACAGAATTTCGTTGCATTTCAACGATCCAAACTTCGGGATCATTATTTTTGTTCGTGATATCGTGTCGTTGAAGCGCTCAAATAATTTATTAATTATTTGATGACTAAATTAATTGATTAATTGTAGTGATTGAGAAAATGGAAGAAAAATTACCTTCGGTATTAAGTTTGTCTAGCAGTTGCTTATGCTTTTTAATGTGGTAACATTTCTTGGCGGTGACACTCGGAAAATCTAATTCTACAAAGTTCTGTGGACTGTTGTCGGCGTCCCTCAATCGCCAATAGAGCGTATCGAAACCGGCGCCCAAATTTATTATTTGACCTTTACCACCGCACAGCTGTGAAAAAATAAATACGAAATTATTTTTCATGTTTTTTTTTCCTTTTCACATTTTGTCGGTAATGAATTAATAATTATAAAATAATTAAAGTGAAAATACATTCGCGCAGCGATCGAGGAAATTATGGAGATTCGACCCCTTGATTTTTTATTTCTTCATTTATTCGACGACATTTTTATCAACAAATACTGAATTTTTTGCCGTTTTACGAATTCCCCGCAGAATCGTCATGCGATTAAATTAATTAATGCAGTTTGCATCTTTGCGACATTTCGGTTCGCAAATTCCCAAAACTAACGAGACAAATCCGACTTGCTGCCTAACGAACTAAACTTTTGCGCGACTATTCTCGAACAACTAATTATTGTGTCGTGCAATCTCACACTTCACCTTGCCACCTGCTCCTGCGCTATTGTGCAGCCAGTCGTGCCCGTTGCACAATGCTGCAGTTTGCATCATTTTAAAGCAATGAAATTTACTTATTTCTACCGATAACGTTCAAAGTTTTTAAGGATTATTTACGTTGCAGATAGGCAGCGAAATAATGACTCGTCGTTCACATGTTTTGTGATTCTTTTCGTCTTGAATTTTTTTATCAATTAAGATTTTTCGAGATTGAGCCAATGGGTCGCGGGCAGGACTGAATGAAAACGAGGAATTCGTTGTGTTTCATCGATGGAGAATCACCAGCACAAATTCGGGCAATTTTTTCGAACGAAACTTCCAACACACTTGGAATTTCAACAAAATTTACCAAAATCAGGAAAAATATGGGATTTTTGTTGTCGTCGACGTAATCCATTCTTTAAAGATCGTGAACGAACGGAAATGCAGTTTTAAAGCACTGCAGCACGCTGGGGCCAACTTTTTGGCATCCAAGTACGATTTTTAAAAAGATTTTCCCAGTTTTTGGCACGTCCAGGATTTTTCAAGTACTTGGCATAGTTTTTGCTGGATTGTTCGACATTTTTTTAAATTTGATTTCAGTAATCGAGAGACTGATCGAACGGCTCGATGTCCCGAGCATTGAAAAAAAAAAGGAAAATCTCCGAAAATGCATTTGAGTGTAAAAATTTACGAACGTTTTTTCATTCAATTATCTGAATTTTTTATTTCTCTAAAGAAAATGGCACGAAATTCAAGGTCATCGCGATTCGTTCCGGAAACGATAGTTTTTCAATTTTGATTCTTCCCTCGTACGAGAATCTTCAATGGCATTGAAATTCGCATCGTTGAAACGCAGCAAAAAGTATTCTCGTGATTTTTTTCTTTTTTTTTTCATTCCAAAATACTGGAGTTCAGTTTTTCGTTCTTTCATTCGTCGGTTCACCGATCACGACAACTTAATGTCGTTCGTTAGTTTTAAAGATTGTTTACGTTTCAAGGTCACCTTCGAGACCGGAACTCTTGTTTTTTTCCGCACGGTTGCTCAAATTTATCAAACGATCCACGTGAATACGAAAAAACGTGAACGACGTTGTTGACTTTCCGAAATTCCGAACTGTACATTCGACATTTTTTTTCCTTATTTTTTTGAAAAGATGGAAGAAAATCGTCGTCGATAATCGTATTCGAAGGCTGACGACAACAAAAAGCTCGAGTGTTGTTTGATTAGATCGAATTGCGTGGGGTTGCGCATTGTTTACGCGGGAAAATAAACAACCGCACGTCGTATTTTCGGTGGATCGAAGGTCAAGGTCAAAAATGGTGACGAAATATTTGAAATAATAGAAACGAAATTTTTTCTCCACGAAATCTTCGGGTTTCGAAGAATTTACGAAATTTGATGGATTGGCGGAATGAAGGTTCGTAAAATGTTGTGAGAGAAGTTGGTTGGAAAGTTTTGACGAGAATGGAATCGGAAAACCTGAGGGAAAAGACCAGGCGGTTTGTTTTATCGGTAAATTGTAAGGTGGAAGGTTTGAAAAAACATAAACAAGTGTGCATCGTTGATTGACGTGAATCGAAGGTCGAGGTCATGAGATATGTCGAAAAGGGTGAGCAGCTGAGGGAGGGATTCCAGCGGAGCATTGATTTTACATTGACCTATATCGAGATATCGTAATAAAAGTGGATCTAAATTGGGGCAGGGCCTCGGTCTGGGTCAAGGTTTTCGGCACAGTGGAACAGAAGTGCGTAAACGAAATGGCGCGTATATCAGCTGAGTCGAGAGTTGCTTTTCTCCCCGTGGCCCTGAACGATGCGCCGTTTTTTTTGTTTTCTAGGTTAGACTTGAAAAATTCACGAGAAAGGGTGAATTTTTCGAAGCAAATTACAAAATATTTGAACTTGAGGTGGGAGGGAGGAGAAGAACGACTTTTCAAGGACCTTTCGTGGCACTGACCTTGAGAAATTTGTCGACGAAGACTTCGGTACCCTTGACTCGTGCGTAATAACCACGATTTATTTCGGGCGGTTTACGCCCGGTTTGCTTAACGAAATAATTAATGAATGGATCGTTCCAATAACCGAGCTGCACCGCGTGACGCTTGCACTCGCTCGCATCGTCGTTCGTCGCCTGTGTCGCCTCGTCGTCGGCCATGTCTTTGATCATGTTTTTCTCTTCGCACTTTTTCAACCTTTATCAATATTTTATTTATCTATTTATTTATTCAACGTTAATTAGGAACGAAGCATCGTAAGTGATCGGGGCTGCTTTTTTTTATTAACCGGGAGTTATGCGGTTTTTGTGCTTGTTGCCGAATCACCCTCGGTTTACTGTACTGCGACACCACCAACGAGGAAACAGCCATGCCATACTGGCCGGGAATCTCAGGAGCGTATCTACGCACCTCTCTCCCCGCCGCTGCTACCCGCCGATAGTCTCCGCAACATGGCCGTACGCGCTGCCATCGCAATTCGCGTTTCAAACTCCTCCGCGACTCGTTCCCGCGCAACCGTCAACAACCTCCGTAAACTTAACCGAACAATTTCAGTTTATCGAATTTCTGATGAATCATATCGTTTGGTATTCATCCAGTGGTTATTGGTACCGCAATCAAAATGTTCAGTGGTAATTAATTATGCTGTAATTAAGGAAAATGAAATTTGGCTTCAAATTAGTCGAACATTGTCTATTTTTTACACGCATTCATATAAATTGAATTTCTCATCGATGTAGAATCGTTCGGTAGTCACAAGAGTTTAAATTATAATGTTGAGTAGTCAATAGTTCGTTCGACAATTAAAAGAAACTATACCTGAAAAAATCACGACCGTCGCCGGGATTTAGCCGGATAAATAAATTATTACGTACCCGATAGCGTTTGAATCAAGTTTAATCGAAAGATAATCGTTCGGTGGTCATCGGTATAGTGTTCTTACGTCCTAGCCTTCATGCTAGGCTTTTAAAATTGCTTCCTTTGCGGAAACTCCCGAATCACGTACCCTCGGTAGGTAATTTCGCAAATGCCACTTTTTGTCGATAACTCGGTATATTTAAATATAATATTAACTATATAACGGACTGTATAAATTGCCAAATAATGGGCAACACAAGTCAACGAACCCTTTCGTAAAAATTTCTCTTATATATTTCTTCACAAAATGATAGAAATCACATAAAAACGCTGATTTCGGAATGATCTATTTTTTAAATTAATTTAAAGACGGAAATCGTACTCGGAAAATATTGCACGGAATGTAAGCGTTCGATGACACTCGAAAGCATGCAGACACGGTAATTTTTATAACTTTGTCTATATTTGTCAATTTTTATGATTTTTTCTTCGTTATGTTCAAGGGGTATTTGAAAATTTGCTTCGATACAGAATTTTGGGAAACATTGTCCAACCGAAACATTAAATTTTCTCGTTTGTGGCTTCTCCAGGGTCAGTTTCTCTCGTTTCGTTTGGTACAGACACGTTTATCCATAGCGTTGTGGGGTTTCGTTTCAAATGAAGCTGTCAATCGTCCATACGGTGAAAAAAAAAATTTCGAATACAAAATGACACCCTTGATAATGATTCTTTGGAAAAAAATGAAAATTTATATTATTATTTCTATTAGATCGTTCGTATACGGTGGAGACTCTTATCTAACGATAATGACGGCCAAGTTCTTCATGAGAGAATGTTAATTGGAACCATAGTCCAATCTTTACGAACCTAGAACTCCGATATCGTCTCAATAGCAATTAGTCGAAACTCGATCAATATCTCATTTGTTTTGCGAATTTACTTGCGAAACATTGTAACACGATTAAATCGATCGTTCAACTTGAAGGACGAGCGATCATCGTTTATCAAAACATCGTAGTCGCATAGATAAATGTCCTTTCAGTATGTGCTTTTCATTTCCGCGAGAATTGTGCAACGTGCTCGTAAGTACCATGACATGGAAAATATTGTACATTTACTGGAGAATAATCGGAATTTGTCCGTTCGGTCTGAAAAATTGGAGAACGATTTACGTATCGAAATTCGGTGCATTTCACTCGGTTATTTGTTCGCTAGTGTACTTTGTGGGTTACACACGAATCACAGCAGACAAAACCAATTTTTATGTAAAACACCTGACGACTATGAATAAAGTAGCCGATACAGTTGGAAACACACTGGAAACTATGTTGACGATCACAGTCTGGATTTCGTTTGGATGTCGTCAAAAATGTTTCCGAACGATACAGAAAGCATTTCTCAGAATAATAAAGAATCGCGAGTTACTTGGAATCCCAGAAACTCACAGCAACGTCATAAAAATCGGCCAATACCAAGCGATAATCGTAAACGTGTTGTGGCTTCCGTTTTACATAGAAGGACAGATTCATCCACCGCCAAACGCCAACACAATCTTATCATGGTTCTTCTGCACGTGCCACCTCACACTCCCTAATTTTGTTATATTTTACTGCACTGTCGTAATTTTCATCCGCGATCAATTCCGATCGCTGAATCGAAAATTACGAGAAATCGTGGAAATCGATGCAGCGCCGATCGATCAATTGCGATGGAAAAAAAGATCGAAGACAACGGGGCAAGTGAAAGATATGACGATTCAGCGTCAAGTATTTTTTCGGCAAAGTTATACCAAGCCATCGTTTATCTTGATTAACGAAATTGTCTTTGTCTTGTTAGGATCGAGTCTCTCGTCGAATCGGATCCTCTCGCTTTGCTCGGACGAATCCATACCGAAATGGTTTACCTGTCAAAGTCTGTCATTGGTTTCTTGTCGCCTTCTTTGTATTGCTTATTAATGGTCCATTTGGTTCAGCTGTCTGCCATCACCTACAGTTTGGCTTACGCTGCATCGACCAACACATTTTGGAACGGAGGAAACAGGACAGGCTATATATCACTTTCCATGTGGTTTGTCATTCACATAACTGCGATGATTGCCGAGATCGGTATTGCTGATTCTGCCACCGAAGAGGTCTGCTTCTTCACGTTTTTTCATATTATCAATAAAGATGAAAAGCTTCATCCGTGTTTGAATCGCAGTTGCATTCAGATTTGGGTACAAATTGCTAAACCGTTTGATTCCTGACAGGCGAACAAAGCTGGAGATATTATTCACGAAGCATTCATTTTCACATCATCCAGAAAACGCAAGGATTCGGTAATTATATTGTCAGCTCTATGCTGGGAATCTGAATATTAAGGGTTTTTTTTTTATCAGGTTGTGATATGGTCGCTCCGATTGCTCCAGGAGCCCTTGACCATGGATCTTCTTGGAGTTATTCCGATGAAATATTCGGTTATCTACAGAGTAAGTTCGTGCGACTGGAGATTTTTCTGTAGATAAAAATTCAAACTTGATGACCGTCGAACGAAAGCAGATGATTTTATTTTGCAGATTCTTGGCTTGGCCGTTGCCTACACTGCTCTGTTACTCCAAATGGACGAGGAGCAAAGTTACTAAGCCCATGAAAGCTTTTTCATCGATTCAATATTTCTCTCGAGGTTGTGTATGTTGACAGACAAAAGTTATGGTTTCCATAAGTCAAGATTGCCCATGATTAATTTGATGGATTCGTCATGCTTCGTTGCTCTCCAATGTTGACGATGTCAGTGCGAATATGAGAAGTAAAAAATAATTATGAAATTGCAGAAATTCAGCATTTGCGCGCGCGAAATATCGCCAGCGATAAAAGTGCAATAATGCATCGCGATCTGAGTCAAGAATATTCTTAATTATTTATTTGTAATTTAGTTAAAAATAATTTTAAAAAACAATAAATCTCCACAAATTTCGATGAGAGTTTTGAAAACCTTTTCACTCGCGATAAAATAACGATTCTGAGGTAGAATCTTCGGAAAAGACTTGCAAAATCGTGTACGCGGGTTCGATACCGACTTTGGAGAATACGAACGATTTCCGGTTGCCAAAATGGCTCTACATTCATTGGACAATTCTTCGCGTGTGCCCAATAGTTTTAGTGGAAAAAAAAATGATATTAATGAAAACAGAGAATTATTCTATGCTGTGGAATTGACGCTGACATATCAGATGTTTCCGGACCAACCGCACACGGACCATTGTCTTCAGTGACGACGGATTTTTTGGGAGTATCGCCGGAATTTCTTACGATCATGACGTCCTGGTTACTTTTCGCATTTCGTCAAATTGAATTAAGAGAAATCGTTAAACTGTTTAGATCGATCAAGGCGTTATTAAAAGTTTTGTGCATTAATTCGAAACCCGCCAAAATGCTGTATATTCGAGTGTGGAAAGTCACTCGACGTCGATTCTGATGAATTTAAATTGGTTGCAATACATCAACCGGCTCGTTAGCCGGCACGAGGTTATAATGTACGTGAATTCTCTCTTATTGACCGTAAAAAATATTATTATTTTCCCAACAACGGTATTCGCGAGGTAAGGGAACGGATTAAAAAAATACTAAGGACTCTCGATTTTTGCCATCATCTGTATCGATTTTTTGAGAAAATATTTTTTTCGACTTTGTCGATCTTTGATTTCCCATATTCGTCATCTTTCCAGAGAAAACTTTTGTCTCTCCGTCTGCTGCACGGACGATTATCTATTTCTTGATGTTCAACGAGTTGTGCAACTTGATTGTCTTAATTGTCTAACAATTAATCTAAACTCGATCAATATCTCATTTGTTTTGCGAATTTACTTGCGAAACATTGTAACACGATTGAATCGATCGTTCAACTTGAAGGACGAGCGATCTGCACCGTTTATCAAAACATCGTAATCATCGATAAATGTCCTTTCAGTATGTGCTTTTTATTTCCATCAGAATTGTGCAACGTGCTCGTGAGTACCATGGCATGGAAAATATTGTACATTTTCTGGAGAATAATCGGAATTTGTCCATTCGGTCTGAAAAATTGGAGAACGATTTTCGTATCGAAATTCGGTGCTTTTCACTCGGTTATTTGTTCGCTAGTGTACTTTGTGGGTTACACACAAATCATAGCAGCCAATATCAATTTTTATGTAAAACACCAGACGACAATGAATAAAGTAGCCAATACAGTTGGATACACACTGGAAACTATGTTGACGATTACAGTCTGGATTTCGTTTGGCTGTCGTCAAAAATGTTTTCGAACGATACAGAAAACATTTCTCAGAATAATTAAGAATTGCGAGTTACTTGGAATCCAAGAAACTCACAGGAACGTCATAAAAATCAGCCAATATCAAGCGATAATCGTAAACGTGTTGTGGTTTCCTTTTAACATAGAAAACCAGATTTATCCACCGCGAAACGTCAACAGATTCTTATTATCTTTTTTCTGCACGTGTCACTCCATGCTGCCTAATTTTATTATATTTTACGGTACTGTCGTAATTATCATTCGTAATCAATTCCGATCGCTGAATCGAAAATTACGAGAAATTGTGGAAATCGATGCAACGCCGATCGATCGATTGCGACGGAAAGAAAGATCGAAGACAACGGGGCAAGTGAACGATATCACGATTCAGCGTCAAGTATTTTTTCGACAAAGTTACACCAAGTAATCGTTTATCTTGATTAACGAAATTGTCTTTCTCTTGTTAGGATCCAGATCCTCATCGAGTCGGATCGTCTCGCTTTCCTCGGACGAATCCATACAGAAATGGTTTACCTGTCAGAGTCTGTCATTGGTTTCTTGTCGCCTTCTTTGTATTGCTTATTAATGGTCCATTTGGTTCAGCTGTCCGCCATCACCTACAGCTTGGCTTACGCTGCAGTAACCAACACATTTTGGAAAGAAGGAAATAGGAGAGGCTATATCATACTTTCCTTGTGGTTTGTGATTCACACAACTGCGATCATTGCCGAGATCGCTATTGCCGATTCAGCCACCGAAGAGGTCTGGTTTTACGTTTTTTCACATCAACAATAAAAATGAATAACTCTATCCATGTTTAAAATGTAGTTGCATTCAGATTTGGGTACAAATTGCTAAACCGTTTGCTTCTTGACAGGCGAACAAAGCTGGAGATATTATTCACGAAGCATTAATTTTCACATCATCCAGAAAACGCAAGGATTCGGTAATTATATTGTCAGCTCTATGCTGTAAATCTGAATATTAAGAGTTTTTTTTTATCAGGTCGTGATATGGTCGCTCCGATTGCTCCAGGAGCCCTTGACCATGGATCTTCTTGGTGTTATTCAGATGAAATATTCCGTTATCTACAGAGTAAGTTCCTGCCACTGGAGTTTTTTCTGTAGATGAAAATTCAAACTTCATGACAGTCGAACGAACGCAGATGATTTTATTTTACAGATTCTTGGCTTGGCCGTTGCCTACACTGCTCTGTTACTCCAAATGGACGAGGAGCAAAGTTACTAAGCCCATGAAAGCTTTTTTATCGATTCAATATTTCTCTCGAGGTTGTGTATGTTGACAGACCAAAGTTATGGTCTGCATAAGTCAAGATTGCCCATGATTAATTAATTGGATGGATTCGTCATGCTTCGTTGCTCTGCAATGTTGACGATGTCAGCGCGAACGTGAGGAGTGAGAAATAAATATGAAAATGCATCAATTCAGCATTCGTGAGCGCGAAATATCGCCAAAGATAAAAGCGCAATAACGCATCGCGAACTGAGTCAAGAATGTTCTTTTTTCTTTGTACTTTAACGAAAAATACTTAAAAATCCGGCAAGTTTTCACAATCGTTTCGAAAACTTTTTCTCTCGCGATAAAATGACGATTCCGAAGTAGAACTTTCGGGAAACGCTCGCAATAAAGTCGTGTACGCCGGCTCCATGGCGACTTTAGAGAATACGAACGATTTCCGGTTGCCAAAATGGCTCTACATTTATTGGAAAATTCTTGGTGTGTGCCCGATAGTTTGTGTGGGAAAAAAAATTGTTATTCATGAAAAGACGGGATTATTCTACGCTGTGGTATTGACGCTGACGTATACATTTCTGTACACTCGAGTCTGCACATATCAGATGTTTCTGGACCAACCACACGGAACGTTGTCTTCAGTGACGGCGGATTTTTTGGGAGTATCAATGGAATTTCTCACGATCATCACGGCCTGGTTATTTTTCGGATTTTGTCAAAATGAATTGAGAGAAATCATTAAAATGGTTAAATCAATCAAGTCGTTATTAAAGATTTCGGGCATTGATCCGAAAGCCGCTGATTCTATTCGAGTATTAAAAGTCACTACGATTCTCATGAACGTAACTTGGTTGCTATTCTATGCTTGCGATATGATGTTTATTTATAATCTTGCAACGTTTCAGAACGACGTTTGGCTCCCTTTCAATATTCCCCGGCTCGTTAGCCACAACGTCGTCATTATTTACGTTAATTGTCTCTTGATAATGAAAAAGATTTTTCGTTTCCTAAACAACGGCATTCGCGATCTATCGTGCGACGCCGGTTTCGAGCTCAGTCTGCCTCGAAGGGTTCGCGAAGACTCAACCGCGTCTTGCAGGAAACTCGGGGCCCTCGAAGTGTTCGGGCAAATTCACTCGGATCTCGTGACTCTCACAAAAGCGATCGTTCATTTTTTCAGTCTGCCCATAATTCTCGATATTCTTGGCCATTTATATTTAATGTCCTCGGACCTTTACATGCTCTGCATGGCGATCAAGGAAAGAGAAATTTGGAACGCTGAGGAATGCGTACCATTTTTAGTCGTCGGTGCATGGTTCGTCTTCCACGCTTTTGAGACCGTGTTGGTCGTCGCCATTTCCGATGCAACTGCCAAGGAGGTGCGTAAACGCAACCAACTTCCGGGCAACCAAGTGTTTAATGAATTTTCATTTTTCAGGCCAATCAAGCTGGCGAAATCCTGCACCAAATGCTTATAAAAAGAACCGTAGAAAATTACACATGTTCGGTGCGTTTTAATCGAAGAAACGAAAAAAAAACTGACAATTTTTCCATATTTATCGATTATTTTCGCCTTTTTGAAAATATTCATCCAATCAACTTGATCAATCTTCGATTTCAGGGGGAACTTCTGTCTCTTCGTCTGCTGCATGAAAAATTTTCCATTTCTTTATGGGGTTTGCTGAAATTGCGACTCTCCATTGTCCACACGGTAATTATTAATTAATAATTACACCGTGATAAGTAAGCCTAGTGAATCTTAATGGAATTACTTTTTGCCCAATCGCTAGATTCTCAGTACAATGGTGACTTTCATAACGATCATGATGCAGTTCGACGTTCAGAATGTCGAGGAATCGATGTGAACGAAAATCAGGATTGCAGTGCGTTTGCAGGATTTTCCGAATTTTTCCCTGAACGCGTTCATGTTTCTAATTTTGTGATCGATAAAAATTCGGTTGATAATCATTTTTTGATGCAAAATGTTGATGAAGAATTTTATACAGAGGGACGTACGCTGTATCGCTTTCATGTTGTGAAAACTTTGGATCGCGCGCTCATTAATTTGATGGATTAGTGTCAGCCCGAGAGCTGGCAATTTCCTTTGTGTCGAGTTGAACGTGAAGGAAGACAAACAATAAAAATGAGTGCATCAATTTGTTGTCCATGCGTGTGAAATGTCGCCGAGGTCAATACGCGTAAGATTGTATTGTGAATCGAACGAAGAAAGTTCGTTTTCTGATGTGTCTCGAAAATGGAAAAAGCGAAGAAATAACAAAGATTTTGAAAAAATCCATAAAATTAATTAAAAAAATTATTTTATTGTCGGATCAATAGTTACGTGGAAAATTCTTTGCTTCGGGCGATCGGGATGACGTTGTGTTCGAAGGCAAAGTCAAAAGACGAAAATGGCTTGGCACTGCCTGAATGGGTTTATATATTTTTGAAAATTCTGGGTCTGTGTCCGTTGGTGTTTGTCGAAAACGACGTTATTGTTTATTACGAGAAAGGAGGATTATTCTACGCAGTGTTATTGACATTGTCGTTCACATTTTTTTACTGGCGAGTCGTCGAAGCTCGAATTTATTTACGTCAGCCTCACGAAACTGCGATGATAGTAACTGCCGATTTTTTCGGACTATCGTTTCAGTATTTCATGATCATCGTGACGTGGTTGTTTTTTGCATTTCGGCAAAACGAGTTACGAAAGTTGATCGAAACGTTCAAACTGAT
Organism: Diadegma fenestrale; assembly: GCA_037043255.1. Taxonomy (NCBI): domain Eukaryota; kingdom Metazoa; phylum Arthropoda; class Insecta; order Hymenoptera; family Ichneumonidae; genus Diadegma; species Diadegma fenestrale. The sequence goes on from CM073317.1 coordinate 9,952,094, forward strand.
CGACGTTTCTTTAAAGATATTTGGCGTTGATAAATATCGACAGGACGTGATTCGAAAGTTGAAACTTTCTCTGATTTTTGTTAATTCCATTTGGTTGTTTCTTTTCTGCTGCGATCATTTCTTCCTTTACAACAATGTGGCACTTCAGTTTCAAGTCTGGATTCCGTTCAATGTCCCACGAGGAATAAGCCATAATGTGGTCGTAATGTTCGCCAATTGTCTCTTAACAATGAAAAGCATTTTTCACCTCGTGAATCAAAGGATCAGTGAACTGCCGAGCAACGATACGTTCGAGTTGAAATTTCCTCAAAAATTTCGGAATTCGGAGCGTACGAGGTGAGTCGATCGAAATTTACCAAATTTCATCGTAATCGAATGAAAATTTATGTGTAGCCTCGAGTCTCACGCGAAACCGAATCCACTGGAAATGTACGGACAAATACATTCGGACCTGGTGACGCTTACGAACAGAATAGTTGAGTTCTTCAGCCCGTGCATTATTCTGGCAATGCTCGCTCACCTCGTCTTGATGGCTTCAGACTTTTACATCATTTGCATAATCCTGTCAACTAAAGAATCCTGGAAATCAAAAGACGGGCTTTCTTTTGTTCTCATGTGTTCTTGGTTCACTTTTCATGCCATGGAGACCGTGATACTTCTCAGCGTTTCCGATTCGACTGCCAACGAGGTGCCTATCGTTGCATTACGGTGCAACGACAAATTATTCAATTTTTCTTGTTTCGTCTTCGTTCTTTTTAACCCTTCGCGGTCATACTTCCGCCACCGATCTCGGTGGTCACACTGGGTTGATTCTACCCAGTTCATTTTCAAACCCGTATTGTGACCAATCTATCGGCCCGAAAATTCTCAAAAAATTACTGAACAACCCTTGGACATTCCAGTTTGGATACGAAAAACTTTCCCGAAAGAAATCCAAGGCTAACATTTTTTTTTAAATGCACAATGAAGAAAGAAAACCGAAAAAAAAGTTTTTTCACTAAAATAATCGTCACTTTGTGGATTTTCAATATTTTTGCCTAAAATTTGGACCTGATATTCATCAGATCTGGTTCTTTTGGGAAAAAAATAGTAGGATAGCGCGCGTTTGAAAAAACATATTAATTCCGTTATTGGAAGTGGGTCGATTTTAGAGTGGGTGTTAGAGATTTAGCGTTAGCGGCGGCAATACTTATCGCCGCCAACGCGCAATGGACACTAGAAACTGTCGTTAAATGACGATTAAAACCCCATTAATTACCGAGAACTAGGAGATATTTACGTCACAAGTTGGTCACTGGGTGGATTCTATCCAGAGTGACCACGAAGGGTTGAATTTCGTGGTCATTGTTGGTTTGTGTTTATTAGGCAAATCGAGCTGGAGTAATGCTGCATCAAATACTGACACGTACAAACTCGTCAAGTTGTGTCAACACGGTAATTTGACGTCAATCACAAAAAAAAGTTAATTAAAACTTGCTCCGATTTAAAAACCGATCGTTTACGAAAAATTCACCAATTTTCTTGCATTTTTGGTCGTTCGCAGGGACAACTTCTGTCTCTTGGTTTGCTGCACAGAAATTTAACGATTTCCTTATGGGGTTTACTGTGTATGAGGCTGTCAGTCGTGCACGTGGTAATTAACGATTTTTTAATAAGCAGTAAATAATAGTGAGAATCGATTTAATTCGCAGTATTCGAGCTCCGTTGCTACATTTTTATTTTCTGGTATAAATAATGGAGTGTTTTTTTATTCATTAGATTTTTGGCACTGTGATAACGTACATGACGATTATGATGCAGTTTGACGCCCTTAATCTCCAGCAGACAATGACGTAGACGGAACTACAAGTGTTGCAGGGACGAACGCTTTAGAGCTGAGTGGGAATTGAGTCTCCCAGGGGTTGGCAATTCGTTAGAAAAATAATTGTCCAACGATTAATCATTTTTTCATATGTTCATCGTATTCGATCGCATCACGACATCCGCGACAATTTAAACGATTAAATAGTATTTTCAAGGACAATGAGTCGATTACTTATGAAAACATTTAACATGCTGGAATAATGGATTTTTCTTTCTGAAAAAAATGATCGACTTAGTTGTTCGTTAACTGTAGTCTGGTTCGCTCGTGGGAAAGTATAGTGGAAAAGTTTCTTTCTTCCTGTCGCTATGTTGTCCGCTAAAATCGTATTCGTGTTGTGGAAAATCATCGGATTGTGTCCTTACTGCGTGGACGATCAAAGGATAGTCCGATTTTCTTACATCGGCGTCTTTTATTCGACGGGACTCGCTTTTTTGTACAGCGTTTGTTTCGTCAGAGCGATCCTCGAGAGTTCTGGAATTTACGGACGGTATGGCAGCCCAATGGCCAAAATCTCCGACCTGGTCGCAAGCTCTTGCGAATGCTGCATGGTCGTGACAACTTGGTTGACTTTCGCATACTCTCAACATCGGTTTCGAAGAATTCAAATATCATTTCGAAAAATCCTCAATTCTTGTGCTCGACTTGGAATCATCGGAGCTCACATAGACGTGGTCAAAAGAATCAGTACAATCGCTGTCGTTTTCAATTCCACCTGGTCGCTTTGTTTCTTGCTCGGCAACTTGTATCCGCCTGAACATATGGATATTCTCCTTTGGATACCCTTCAATTTAGGCCACGTCGTTTTTCCTAATTTCATCATGTTTTACGTCGGAATCATGAGGTCAATACACGCGCTTTTTCTTTTAATCAACGAAAAACTCCGAGAGATTCCCGAAGTCGATGGAATCGTCACCAGCATCAGAAAATCAATCGGGACCGAACGATCGACCGATTGTGGGCAAGTAATAATGCCTTATGCATTGCAATAAATAAATTATTTTATTTATAAATATTAAATCAATTATTAAATTAAAAAAAAATAATTAATTTATTATTTTTTTTATTTATATGTAATCACGGGCATAGCCGAATTAAAAAATTTTATAACATGGTTGTTCACGCGCCCACATATTTCGATACAATTTAGTCGTGATCCGCCGGCCACTGGTCGCACAATATAAAAATGATTAAAAACGAATAAATCGATATAATTAGAATTATTTAAAAAAAAATTGATATAGAAATTATTATTTTTTTTTCATTAATTCCCTCATATATTTATATTTCGTTAGAATTGAATATTTTTACACCTTCAATTTTTATTATTATTTTGATGTTAGTTTTTTATATTGAATGATTCGATTGAGCTTTAGAATTTGCAATTGAAATTTATTGTAAATTTATTGGTTGTGGGCCTTATACAATTTTATTCTTATAAAAAAATGTCTGGAAAATCCGAGGAAAATGCTGCCAGAAAATTTGAGCCTGATCGTGACCAATTTCTATAAATTCGGACGTACTGGAAAACAATGCGTGATTGGTTTAATGAGATTTGTTCCATCTTTCAGAATCGAGGTCTCGTTCACGTCCGACCATTTAGCGACACTTGGTCGCGTCCATACCGAATTAGTTGAACTCACCAGGTACACTATTGATTTGATGTCGCCTTCGTTATATGCGACGATCGGCATCCATTTGTTCCAAATGTCATCAATTTTCTACGCCTTGTGTGTCAGTGTCCGAGAAGGAAGACTCTCGCGACTGGACTCGATCGGCTTGCATATTCTTTTACACTTTGGCCTTTGCACCCACATTTTAGGCCTAATTGGCGAGGTTTCCGCTACAGAGGTCGTCGTCAAAGAGGTTTCGTTGAAATATTTTCTATTTCCTCATCAATCAAAAATCTCAACCGCAAAGTTGCGCGAGAATTCGTCGAAACTCCGTAAAAAACTGAATTCGATTTATTTCCAACAGGCTAATGACACGGCGAATATTCTCCACGAAGTTCTGACGGCCCGACCAACGAAGCAAAACATCGAATCGGTACAGTAGCGATTTTTAATTCTCCAAATCTTGATCTCGATCCTTTGTTCCGTTAATGGGAATCGAAAACTTTTTTTTTTTTTCACTGAAAGGGCACAATATGGTCGCTCCGGATGCTCCAGGACCCGTTGACCATCAATATTTTCGGTGTGCTTCGTATGGAGTTCTCTATAATTTACACGGCAAGTCCACAACTTTTGAACCTTGAAAACCGACGAAACTGGAATTTAGATTATTTTTTAACGTTCTAATATTATTTATTTCAGATTTTCAGCAGCGTGACTGGTTACGCGACGATAATGTTGCAACTCGACGACTTGGAGCTCTCCAAACACGTTCCTAAGATTTCGTATCATTGAAGTTTGCACGCCAATGCCATTTCGCATGGAAATCACCAGCGAGTGGCGCCTCAATCAAAAATCTTTCGCAGAGTTTCTTGTCGAGTGAACCAAGTTTGTTTTTCGATCGTCAAACGACGCTATGACATTGTTTCCTCGCTGTTTCTCCTCCCCCAATCAATTACACTTTCTCTAAGGCAAACATCGATCTTTAACACGTCTGTCCAATCACACGATCTATATTTTTTCTATGTAAATAAATGATAAATCGAACCAACTGTCACGAACTAGTTGAATATTGATTTCATAAATGCATTTGCTAAATGCACTTGGTCGACTCATTCGTATTTATGGTGCGGAAGAAAAATGACAAGAATCAGCAGCAGAAAAATAGTCGGAATATTTCGGAAGCAGAAATATTTTACGAGTGCGAAGAGATTTTATTAATTTGGAAATGAAAATATCGAGGATTCACTACGCTTTTTGGAAACTCATCGGTCTGTGTCCTTTCGTAATAAGTGAGAATGGAAAGATTCGATTTTCGTACGTCGGATTGTTCCACTCGATAGTCTTGGCATTTGTTTATTTGGTTTGTTGGATAAGAGCGATGAAGAATCGTTTCTTGTTTTCGAAACCGCGAGAGACTTCGATGTCTCTGATTGCTGACATTGTGGGAAAGAGTGCACAATTTTTCATGGTAATTACGACATGGTTGTTGTTCGGATTTCGTCAAAAAAGATTCCGCAGTTTACAGGAATCTTTCAATAAGTTCTCCGAGGCTTGCGCCATTTTTGGCATTCGTAACATTTCTTCTGAGCCCTTTAAGAACGCGACAATCCTTGCGGTCGTCTTTAATTCCGTATGGGTCGGTGTACTCATTTGCGGACATTTTCAACACTCGAAGGCAGCAACTTATAAAGTCTTGACATGGATGCCATTCAATTTCGGGCGAATCGTTTATCCCAACTTTATGATTATTTTTGTTTTTGCTATGAACCTCATTCGAGATCGTTTTCGATTGCTAAATCACTCGATTGCCGAACTTTCTCAAACCAATTCGAGGAGCCTGCAAATTCGTGCCAAGAGACAGCGAAATAATTCAGAGTGAGTTCTTTGCTCTTCATTTATTTTCTCTCAATTATCACTGAGCCAATTGTTTTTCATTTTGAATCAATTGCCCATTTTTTTTTCCAGTTTTTTCAATGTCAATATGCCTAAAATGTCCCAAAACGTCGAAAAATCATATCTAGAAAAATGTCCGGATGTGTGTGTGTGTGTGTGTGTATGTTCTGGCACTGTAAAATTCAAACGTTCATAACTCGAGAACGGTTTGAGCTACAGGGCTGCCGTTTTGCACAGATGTTAATCTACACCGGCTCTTGGTTCGTTGCGAATTTTGTCGGAATCGATAGAAAACTACGGATTCTACAGCATTTTGAAATTTTCAAAAAAATGTCGTAATCGCTCTAGCTTCCGCAAATTTCAAGATTTATTATTAATTTTTTTTTTATAAATAGAGTATCATATAGGAAGGTTGGTATTGAATTTGGGAATGATCGGTTGAACGGTTGAAATTTAATGGATTTTTGAATTTTACGAAAATATTAGTTTACCGAAAAATCGTCTGGGCGCTTCAATTTTTGCAAAATTCGTAAGATATTAGGAATAAATTTGTACGTCCTTTTTCCTTTCCAGAAAAGTTCACGAAATTTTATTTATATTGTGAAAAAGTTAATTTGAATTTTCTCTTCCCAGAATCGAATCATCGGACGTAACAAAATCCTTAAGGGCGTACATTCAACTGCGTTCCGAACTTGTTGGAGTGACGACGTCGCTTGTTGAGTTTGTCTCAGTCCCAGTCTATCTCACCATGTCAACCTTTTTATTAGAATCAGCTTCGTCGCTATATGCCGTTTCTCTGACCGTCAAAGATGAACAGTTCTGGTGGAATAAAAATGCGACCTACTTTTGGGCTCTCAATATTTGGCAGACATGTCACATAATCGGATTGATTGCTATGTTCGCCGTGCCTGATTCCACGCGTCGAGAGGTTTCCGTGTTTTTTAAAACATTTTTCGTACATTAAAATTTTTTGTTATTTCGCTCGACAAATTATTTTCGGTAATTTATTTTGCAGGCCAACCGAACAGGAAACGTTCTTCACGAATTCGTGACTTTAAATTCATCACAAAAAGACATTGACGAAGTGAGATGCTTGCAAATCGGTCATCAGTTTCAAAATGTCATTTTGCACGTCGAGAAAGATTTTCAAAAGAATGATAGCGATAAATTATTATTATACAGACAATCATGGAGTCCCTTGGATTGCTTCATAGGCCTTTGATCATTCAACTGTTTGGTGTCCTCGACATAAAATCCTCAACGATTTACACGGCAAGTTTCCTGCCCCTGAACCCGATGACCTTGGGTTCAAGATTATCATTTTTATTACGTTTTCCATTGTTGCATTAAAATTCTGATAAATCAATATAAATTGTCCAGATCAGCGGCCTGATATTTTCGTACATCACGATAATGATTCAACTGGACGATTTAAACAGTGAATGATCCGAAATCCACTGACTCTTGTGACCTACAAATGAAAATTGTCGTACATCACTCCGGAGGGAAAAATCGAGTCTGGATTGGAATTACCAGATTTTTTTTATCCAACAAATTCAATTTTTCCGGCGTGTGTTTCATGCAAAAAAAAATGAATGGACAGTCACGTAACGCGGTTGATTGGATTGTCTTACGGAGTAAAATTTCGTAAATAGCGATCGATATCGTCCTTGCAGTTTAACTGCAGATCGATGCACTTCGATAAATTGAACTTTTCTTGCTCGCGATGCATGGAGAGCGTGCTCTAGTTGTTCAATGTTGATAATAAATTGAATGCACACAAACATTATTCGCAATGATCGTGGCGCGTGTGCGATAATTTAAAGAGACTCATAGTTATGAATTAGGTCGAGAGCACTCGAGGTAATTTTCCATTTATTCACGTTTACGCGTTACTATTACCATAAAAAGAAAAAATTAAGTCCGAGGAGGGGGAGAATCCTTCAGGCTTTTCCGTATGGAACGGTCGCTCAGGCGCTGCTCAGTTTAAACAAAATTATCGCGGATTAAAAAAGAAAAATATGTTGAAAAAAAAGCTGAAGGTCTTGAAGACTCAGAGAAACGATTGGACGGCAAGTTAGTGACAAAGATGAGATAATAAATGACCGAAAAATATTTTCCCTTCATTAAGATTCGATCGGATACATTGATTTTCAATTGAAAAACTTTAATTCCACAAAACGCAGGCGAAAAATCCCAAATTCGTGACTTTTACGATATTCTGGAGAGTGCAGCGTGGCTATGGCGTATTTTCGGAGTCTTTCCAATTACGCTGGACGAAATGGGGGATAAAAAACGATACAAAGTGAACAAAACTCTCGGCCTCTACGGACTAACGTTGTTTTTACTGCGCATAGGAAATTTTATATTCACCATGATTAACTTTAAATCAAATTTCGGGTTAATATGTATTTCTTATTTGAAAAAAACATCGAAATCAATGTTTTATCGTTCGGATAAAAATATTAGTGATTTATTGTTGTCTTCAGCGAAGGACCATTTCGTATAACTATGGCGACCCCCGTAATCCAAGCAACTGGCAATATTATGTGCGTGTTTGTGTCAACCGTTGGTCGAATTCCTCAAATGAGCGCGGTAATTATTTTTACTATTCAGGTGCAACGTAAGTCAATCAAATACACGGAGCTTAAGACGTGAAAAGGCGAAGAAAATGACACGTGGAGGGAACTTTTTTCAATTTTTAAGTCAGTGCCGAAAAAAATGTTTCTTTTTAAATTTGAAATTTTCTCTTCATGAACTTCTTCGATAAAAAAAAGAACAGTCATGATTAATTATTTTAGCTTATTTTAGCAATATAATCATTAATATAATGAATTATAATCAATAATTATATACAATTATGTTAATAATTAATAATTAATTATATTAATGATTGTTTTTTTATTTAATCCAGCTGTCGAAGTCGGTCACCATCGTCTCAGAGCAAGATTTGATTTTAAACAGAATGAATTGTCGACCGAACTATGAGTCAGCCTTCAAGATTATACGAGCATGGACCTGGGCATCGCTACTGTCTGTCATATTTTTCATATTGTATGACATTAACGTTGTTCGGAATATAACAATTATATCGAGGTCCAACGCAACTTTCTGTGAAACATTTATTGTTTGTCTAATTTGATCGAAATGGGAATTATTTTACGTTTGTTTAGTGAATCGGTGAGACTCTTCGTTTGGTACGCTGGCCTGATACTTCAGATAATAGACCTCACAGTGTTGGGCACTTTGGTAGGATTACTCCAGTTGAACTTTCATAGTCTGAATAAAAAAATTCGAGCTGTCGTAAGGAGGGCTAATGCATCTTCGCCGAAGGTGATTTGTGACTGGGCTCAAGGATTTTTACCTTGGAATCTGCTGAAATAATGATTTTTCCAGGTTCTCGTTACCTCGGACGTTTGTGCTGAACAAATACGTTTCATATCAGAATTGCATTACAATATGTGCGCAGTAGGGAAACGAATAAATCGTATCTTCGACTGGGATGTGGTGAATTATGATGTTTTGTCTGTAAAAAATGATTTGCGTATAGAGAACTGATTGAATGTTTATGATTTCAGATAATAAATGTTACATTTGCTTTTGTCCTCTTGAGCACGAGCCTGTATTACCTTTTCTACGAACTCCAACGACCCGGGCCTATCGAAATATTACAAGTTTTCGGTCCCATTCAATGGGAAATGTTCCACAGCGTTCCGATAATAATTATTGTTATAATTTGCAACTTGACGACGCATCAGGTAAACCGTACTTAGTAGTTACGAAAATTCATTCACCGATTTTAATGCGGATGTCGATGCGTTCACAGAGCGTTCGTGCTGGAAAATTAATTCACGAAATTCGAGTGGGGAATACGGATTCGGAATTGTATCACGCTGTTAAATCGTTTTCGCTGCAATTGCATCATCAGAAACTCGAATTCACTGCTGGTGGTTTTTTTCCCATCGATTCTACGCTCTTGCAGACGGTATTTTCAGAAAATCCATGTGTGATGAAAAATTCTATAAACTACTCGACAATCACTCCTTTAAGTAATTTCTTTTATTTTATTCCACTACAGATGGTCGGAAAAATTACTACGTACTTGATCATACTAATTCAATTTAAACCAAAGTTGGATTAACTTTGCGGCACCCAGTACTCATATTGTTAATAATTGGTCGAGCTGATTGCATAAATATTTGTGAATAAAAAGTATTCTTCATCGACAAACGTGTTTGCATTTATAATAATTCTTCTACGATAAATATTGGAGAATCACAAAAGTTGGTATTGACGTTTTCCACTGTTGAAACATCCAATACAAACGGAAATGTGATAAGAATTCATTAGAATGTCATAGGAATGATTCCCATCAAGAACATTGAAAGAACGTCGTGGAATCTTTTGTCTGCATGGAAAAAACTAATCAGCATGATAAATCTCATGTATGTTCGAGGAGGACAGAAATATATTAATGAATCAATCAGAAAAAAGTGATTTAAAGATCAATTTCCTCTAATATTCTTTTCCGATTTCTCCTTGTCCCGTCTCTCGTCCCGATCCTTCGTCATATGAACTAAACAATCACATTGATCGGCGCTCTTACGAAATTAGAGATCCACGTGGGCAAATGATCGACTCAGTCACTCCCATAGATTGAAAATTTGTCTTTCCAGTACAACTCTGTTGTTGACAATGAAATTAATGTCTACAAACATTTATTGCAACCACAAGAGCGAGTGCGACGAGCATGACTTATACGAAGTCATGAATTTACTCGACTGCGTGCACTTGGGATAATTTTCTGCTTATTCAAGTTCAAGCCGCAACATCGAACCATAAAGCATCGAGCCAAGTATCGGAAGTTGTGAAATACCATAAGGTCCAACAGCGCAGGGAACGCTGATCCGTAACATTTCCGTTTCCCCCGAGTTTTCTGATGTTAAAAAAACTGAAGATGCTAAAAAGAAATCACCAATTGCCGCAGAGCGATACGACGGATGTGAAAACCCGAAATAATTGGATAACTAGTTAGTAACGCAAATAAACGACGTAGAAATACGAGATTCATGAGTTTTATTAATTGATTAACTTGTCCCATGGGATGCAGAGGAAAAATCGCGGATTCACGACTTCTACGATGTTCTCGAGAGTGTAGCATGGCTGTGGCGTTTATTCGGAGTCTTTCCAATGACAATTAAAGAGTCGATGGGCATAAGGCGATACAAAATCAATCAAATCTTCGCCATCTACAGCGTGATCATATTCTCAGTACGTTTAGGAAATTTCACATACGTCATGCTGAACTTCGACGAACATTTCGGGTTTGTGTTTGTTAAACAACTTGAAAATTGCCGATTTAATCGTTCAGGCAGAAACGAAATGACTGGGTTTTTGTGTGTTTAAGAAAAGAATCGTTCCGGATAACTTCGGCGACGATTCTGCTTCGAGCGATTGGTAATATCATGTGCATGTTTTTTTCGACCGTTTGTCGAATTCCTCAACTCAGCGTGGTAACGTTTTCATAAAACAAAAATTCGAATGAAAATCGTTTTAATTTTCTGGAAACAATGATAAACCACACTCGATCGATTTGTCTTTTTTGCAGCTATCGGAATCCATCAACATCATCGTGGAGCAAGATTTACAATTGTACAAAATTAATTGTCGACCGACCTACGAGTCCACCGTCAAAATTGTTCGAGGATCTGTTTGGGCATCGCTCTTCGCTGTTACATTTTTTATAATTTATGACATCAATGGTATTCGTCGTAACTACAATGTGTCAGTTTAAAAAATAAAATTTTTTTTTTTTAAATCTCAATTTTCACACGTGAAGGTCGGTCTAAGTTCCGGTGTTTTACGTTTTTTAGTGTTTCACCGGAGTATATTCTTTGGCACGCTGGCCTGTTGGTACAGACAATCGATCTTACGGTATTGGCAACTTTGATGGGATTACTCGGACTGAATTTTCATAGTTTGAACAAAAAAATACGAACTGTCGTAACGAGGGCTAATGCATCTTCGCCGAAGGTGATTTGCGATTGGGCTCAAGGATTTTTACCTTGGAATCTGCTGAAATAATGATTTTTCCAGGTTCTCGTTACCTCGGACGTTTGTGCTGAACAATTACGTTTCATATCGGAAATACATTACAACATGTGCGCAGTAGGCAAACGAATCAATCGTGTCTTTGGGATTACCTTCGTGAGTTATGATTTTCCGTTCAATATACTCGCAGAAATAATTAATGAAGAAATTACTAATTGATGAAGAATGTGCACATTCCTCAGGTGATCAACGTGATTGTTGCTTTTGTTATCTTAAGCACAACTCTCTATTTCATTTTCTACGAAGTTCAACGACCTGGACCAACGGATATACCTCAAATTATCGCCTACATTCACTGGGAATTGTTCCACAGCGTTCCGATAATAATTATCGTTATAATTTGCAACTTGACGACGCATCAGGTACATCGGAAATTAAATAATCGAAAATTTATTCATCGATATTGATTCACATGTCGATTTATTTACAGAGCGTTCGTGTCGGAAATTTAATTCACGCAATTCGAGTGGAGAATACGGATTCGGAATTGTATCAGGCTGTTAAATCGTTTTCGCTGCAATTGCATCACCAGAAACTCGAATTCACTGCTGGTGGTTTTTTTCCCATCGATTCTACGCTCTTGCAGACGGTATTTTCAGAAAATTCATGTTTGATGAAAAATTCTAGAAACTATTCGACAATCACTCCTTTAAGTAATTTCTGTTATTTTATTCCACTGCAGATGGTCGGAAAAATTACTACGTACTTGGTCATACTAATTCAATTTAAACCAAAGTTGGATTAACTTTGCGGCACCCAGTACCCATATTGCGAATAATTGGTCGAGGTGATTGCATAAATATTTGTGAATAAAAAGAATTCTTCATCGACAAACGTGTTTGCATTTATAATAATTCTTCTACGATAAATATTGGAGAATTACAAAAGTTAGTATTGACGTTTTCCACGGTTGAAACATCCAATACAAACGGAAATATGATAAGAATTCATTACAATGTCATAGAAATGATCCCCATCAAGAAAATTGAAAGAACGTCGTTGAACCTTTTGTCTGCATGGAGAAAACTAATCAGCGTGATAAATCTCGTGTATGTTCGACGAGCACAGATATAAATCGATGAATTGATCGGAATAAAACGGTTCCATTCCTAAATCAGTTATGGCAAACTGTATTCTCCAAATATTCGTGTCTCTTTTCCTTTTCTTTGCCTTTCTTTTACTGATCATCAACGTGATGAACTGTAATTCGTAAAAAAAAAAACACTTGGTGAGAGGAATTGTCAAATTTTTTCGTTGTCAAAACAAAAACGAATCTCTTGTAGTTCGACGAAAAATATCTAGTTCGCTGAGCAATTTCTATTTTGTTGAAAATATTGATAAAAAATGTGAGAAGAATAAAAAAAAAACTTTGATATTATTTCCAATGCAGTTGCATTCGTAAAGAAATTGCGACTGGTAAAACAGAAATTATTTGTTGTATTGACAATTTGATTAACGTGCTCGAATGCACTCAGGATAATTTCTTTTCGTCAGTAAAGTTGTCATCTCACGTACAGAGCGAAGCCACGTCACGCAAAACACATATTAAAAATAATATATTCGTTCGGAGGTATTCATCGAGTGAGGGTAAACGTGGTCGGAAAGTGTGAAGTCTAGTGAAAGCTCTGGCGTTTTGAAACGAACATAATGACCAGGGAAAAATCAGGGTCGTCGAAAAGTTCGTTGACATCCTCAGAACTTAGGGATCGTTGGTTCGCGAGTCAGTTACATTCCTTTTACGATTTCCTAATGGAATTTCTGAATGGTTGGTGATCAGTTGAATTTTTCATGAAAAAAAAAAAATACACAGTGATCGATTCTCCTGTCGGCTTTGGGAAACCGAGAATTTACAATTTTTGTGGAGTCTTGGAAAGCGTTGCTTGGATCTGGCGCCTGGGTGGAATTTTTCCAGTCACAGTTTGCGGTCCAATTGGCATGGAACGATACGAATTAGACAAATTCTACGCTTTTTACAGTTTCTCCCTAATCGTCGGTTGCTTGATCAATTTCTACCTCGGAATAATTCTATCTGGAGAATATTACAGGTATTATTTAATTACCAACATTGAATAAATGAAATTATTTTGTCACCATGGCAATTCGATTTATTTTCTTATTCGTGTGTTTGCGATTAGGCAACACGTGCCCATGACTTCAATAACATTAACGATACGAACGATAGCAAGTTTGCTGTGCATGATACTCACGAGTTTCTGGCGAATCGTTCGCTGTAAAGAGGTGATCGAATCAATTTCCTTGCATTTATATGACTCTGAAGTTTGCATCGTTGAGATTCCACGAAAAACATTTTTTCTATTGATTATTTATTAAATTTTGAAAATCGTGGCAATTTTTCGAGTCAATTGAGTTTTTTGGTCGCAAAAGAGAATCGTTTTATTGGCCGGACGAAATATTCAATAATAATTATTGGCTCTGCTGAAGGAATAACAGAATTTCGTTGCATTCCAACGATGCAATCTTCAGGGTCATGCATTTATTTTTCTGCAATGAAATACTTTGTCTCAGGAGGCAGAGGAGAAAAAGGTTGAAAGAAACTTTTGTCAGTTGACAGGAACACTCAACGAAATATCGGACCAAGAAGTCATCTTGGAAAAACTAGGCTGTCGACGTGATTACGAGTCGAGTGTCAAATCGATTCGCAAATACGTTTGGACCACACTAATTATTTTACTGATCTTCATTACTTATGATTTCTATTCATCGGCGTATCATAACAGACAGTCAGTATAAAATCAATTTGAAATATCTCAGGAATGAAAATACGAAGAGACACACATATTGTTTTATTTTTCAAGTAGGATTTCATTTCGATGGTTCTTTTGGACAACCTCGTTGATCGCTCAAATCATGGACCTGACGATATTGGTCGTTCTCGTTGGCTGGCTTGGATTGAAGTTTTCTGCCATAAACGAAAAAATAAGTAGCGTTGTCACGAGGGCCAATGCATCTTCACCGAAGGTGATACTTAATGAATTTTTTCAAGAGCTAATTTGATCAGTGGAGTCTTAAGGAGGTTGGCTACGTACGACAATATGATGAGAATTCAATAAAATTTAGTGATAACATTCTTAAGCATCAAATACAATAACACAATTTTTTTCAAATTTTTTGTCTGCATAGTTGGCAAATAATTCGAGTTTACAATGTGCAAAAGATATTCCTATATATATCTGAATCCTATGCTTATGCATGTAAACTCTAGTGTTCAATTACTCGATACCTGTGTAGAAGAAAAATCTCGAAAAATTTGAATATTCATGGGTAGAATCCACCCAGTGACCAACTTGTGACGTAAATATTTCCTAGTTGTCGGTAATTAATGGGGCTGTAATCGTCATTTAACGACAGTTTCTAGTGTCCATTGTGCGTTGGCGGCGATAAGTATTACCGCCGCTAACGCTAAATCTCTAACATCCACTCTGAAATCGACCCACTTCCAATAACGGAATTGATATGTTTTTTTAAACGCGCGTTATCCTACTATTTTTTTCGCAAAAGAACCAGATCTGATGATTATCAGGTCCAAATTTTAGGCAAAGATATTGAAAATCCACAAAGTGACGATTATTTTAGTGAAAAAACCTTTTTTTCCCGTTTTTTTTCTTCATTTTGCATTAAAAAAAGTATGTTAGCCTTGGATTTCTTTCAGGAAAGTTTTTCGTATCTAAACTGGAATGTCCAAGGGTTGTTCAGTAATTTTTTGAGAATCTTCGGGCCGATAGATCGGTCACAATACGAGTTCAAAAATGGACTGGGTAGAATCAAGCCAGTGTGACCACCCAGATCGGTCACAGAAGTGTGACCACGAAGGGTTAATACTAAAGAATGTCCTCACGAAATTTCATTAAATTCTAATAATTTCGAGCGTTCCTATGCTTTGAACACGACAACATTGTTTTGTGTAGCCACTCTCCTTAAATTTTGCATTAAAAATAACATGTTCTGCCTAGATCGTGATTACGTCGGATGTTTGCGCCGAAAACTTGCGTGCACTTTCGAAAGCTCATTATAACGTGTGTGCAGTAGGTAAACGGGTGAATCGTCTCTTCGATTGGAACGTGGTAAGTGGGTCACGTGCACAATGTCAAATATTTACTGTTAGTTGCCCCGAGAATTGCAGTAGCAATGAAAATCCGAGATGAGAAATTTCGGGATTGTGGTAAGAGGGAACTTTGCAAATTTTAGATCATCAACGTGCTCGCTGCGTTCATCATTTTGAGCACGACGCTTTATTATATATTCTTCGAAGTTGAACGTCCAGGAAAAACCGACGTAGCGCGAATCGTTCGTTACATCCATTGGGAATGTTTACAAAGTGCTCCCACAGTCGTTATCGTAATAGTTTGCAACTGGACGTGTCGTCAGGTACGATTAACGAATGTATGTAATTGAAATGCATGGGGCGGCCAATAATAAGGAAAATTCAATTTGTTTGACAGGGAACTTGCGCCGGGAAACTGATCCACGAGATTCGAGTTGAAAAAACAGATTCGCAAATGTACGACGCGATCAAAACTTTTTCGCTGCAGTTACATCATCAGAAGCTTGACTTTTCAGCCGGTGGCTTTTTCCCTCTCAATTCTGCACTCTTGCAAACGGTACGACCGCATCAATCCGCGTTAATTGCAAATTAATACCGCAATTGCATCGTTTGAAAACTCGTTTTCCAGATGGTCGAAAAAATTACTACGTACTTGGTGATTCTCATACAATTCCAACCAAACTTGGACGATTTGGCTGCAACAATGAAGAACAGGAGTCGAAATTGATGTTTAAAAAAAATTCAGTAAAATTGTTACTAAAATTGTCGTTTCATTTTATTTTTACTGTTTCATTTAGACGGACGAGGAACTTGTCGTCTTCGGTGAAAAATATTTGCGATTAGATGTCCAGAGCTGTCGCTTTTTAATAAATTAAAATTGCGAGCCTTCGTGGGTGAAGGAATAATTTGTTTTGAATGCCTTTCCGAAGGACAATTCGTTACGATGATGCAAGTGACAGCTCATACAATTTCAACGAAGAGCAATGCCATTAGCTCTTTTGCATGCAGTCGCGTACAGTTTTCCCATCACCAAAGTAACGATTTCTTTCCTAGGCTTGCATAAGTTTTAATAATAAATCGAAGGCAGAATGAAGGAGAGGAGGAAAAAGTTCTGAATAAACGAGAGCAACAGTTTTAGGGAAAAAGTATCAAAAATTTTTGTTTAACGGTGTCGCAGACTCGAAAACGGAAAATGAAAAGGCGTGCGTGTTGGCAGAAGCAAAATACAACGAGTTGGTTGGGCAAGAAAAGTCATTGGACGAGTGAGAAAAAATGCACTTTTTGATGAATTGAAAGTTCTGGAATCACGAAATCGCATCGTCGTCTCGACTCCAACGTTATCATAATTTTTTTTAAATAGTTAAATGTCTCTTATAATATTAATTATTGCATTTCATGCGTGATATAGGTCGAGTCTTCAAGTATCAAGATTTCTACGAGGTTCTAGAAAACGTTGCTTGGTTGTGGCGGCTTTTCGGAATTTTTCCTGTCACCATTCAGACTCGAAATCACAAAAAAAAGTATGAGCTCAGCATATTTTATGCAGCAGTCGGATTGCTAACGTACGTCATATTCATCGTGGATTTTTTCTACGTAATCATCACATTCCAGCAAGAACTCAAGTAAACACAGAAAATTTAAAAAATTATTATCCATGATATTAACCCTCCGTGGTCACACTTCCGCCATCGATCTCGATGGTCACACTGGGTTGATTCTGCCCAGTCCATTTTCGAACTCGTAGTGTGACCAATCTATTGGCCCGAAAATTCTCAAAAAATTAATGAACAACCCTTGAAAATTCCAGTTTAGATACGAAAAACTTTCCTGACAGAAGTCCAAGGCTAACATTTTTTTTTAAATGCAAAATGAAGTAAAAAAACGGGAAAAAAAGTTTTTTCACTAAAATAATCGTCACTTTGTGGATTTTCAATATTTTTGCCTAAAATTTGAACCTGATATTCATCAGATCTGGTTCTTTTGTGAAAAAAATAGTGGGATAGCGCGCGTTTGAAAAAACATATTAATTCCGTTATTGGAAGTGGGGCGATTTCAGAGTGGATGTTAGAGATTTAGCGTTAGCGGCGGTAATACTTATCGCAGCCAACGCGCAATGGTCACTACAAACTGTCGTTAAATGACGATTACAGCCCCATTCATACCGGGAACTAGGAGATATTTACTTCCCAAGTTGGTCACTGGGTGGATTCTACCCACAGTGACCACGGAGGGTTAAAATATTTGACAAATATTAATTCAAACTGAAATGGGGTTTTTTTTTCCATTCTGAACCAGAGACGGGCCACTCTTGGCAGTGTCAACGATTTTGATGAGAGGAGTGTCGAGTTTGTTATGCACGGGATTCACTATGGTGTGGAGAATAGTAAAATTCAAAGAGGTAATTTCCCATCCATTGTTAAATATTTCAAACTTTTCGATTTTTCTTCTTTCGATCGAAAAAAAAAATTAAAATTGTTACTTTTTCCACTTCAACCAGTTCGCGGAATTGATCAATGATTTATCGACACGAGAAACCATCATGGAAAAATCGAATTGTCGAATCGATTACGATTTTAGCTCAAAAACTATTCGCATATTTGTTTGGTCAACGTGTGTCATAATGTTGTATTTTATGATGTACGACATGGGCCTTTCTTTCCAATCCTTCGGCGGGTCAGTGAATCATAAATAAATTTATAACATTTTAGCCTCGCCACAGACACGGTTTTTGATGAATTTGATGAAAACTTGGATATGAAACTCGAAATGATTTTCTAGCGTTTCAAATGGCGTTCAGACTTGAAGAATAAAGTCCAAAATTCTGTTTTTGCACTTCATCATTCCTGCATGCTTGAAAAAATGAGCCATCATTCGACAAAACTTGAATGCTTAATCATTAGCATTGATTTTTCTCCAGTTATTTACATATTGAATGGGTACTTTGGTTGTATCCACTGCAAGTCCAAGTGATGGATGTGACGATACTGGTGTCACTCGTGAGCTTTCTTGGATTGAAGTGCCAGTCACTGAACAATAAAATCAGTAACGTCGTAACGAGAGCAAATACATCGTCGCCTAAAGTTGTTTCTCGTCAAACTTTGTTGTTCATTACTCAACGAACTAGTTGGGTTTTTTGTGAAAATAAAACTATACGATTTTTTGGTTCAGGTCATCGTGACGTCAGACATTTACGCTGAGAACTTACGAGTCTTATCGAAGCATCATTACGATATTTGCAAGCTTGGGAAACGTCTGAATCGCTACTATTATCCAATTGTTGTGAGTAATTACAAAAAATGTCATGTTTCGAAGGATTTTGCTGGAGCCAGATCAACAGAAATGTCACTTTGATTGATCGTTTTTTCCCAAATCACTTCTCGCTCTAAATTACAGATAATTAACGTGACGACGGCGTTTGTATTATTGAGCACGACTCTTTATTACATTTTCAACGAAGTCCAAAAGGGTGATAAAATGATCGCGAAGGTGATTTTGTCGTACGTCCATATGGAATTGAGTTACGGCCTCCCGATAATAATAATCGTAATGATTTGCAATTGGACATCGAATCAGGTGAAAAGATTTGCCGCGTGAGTTGGTCGAAGGAAATGTTGCAACAGGATTATGTTTTTCGCAGGCAATTTACACTGGAAAGTTGATACACGAGATTCGAGTAACGGAAATGGATTGGCAACTGTACGATGCTATAAAATCGTTCTCGTTGCAGTTACATCATCAAAAACTAGAGTTTACAGCTGGACAACTTTTCCCTCTGGATTCGAGTCTGCTGCAAACGGTGCGGAAGATAATTCGTGTGATTCGAACGTCAAAAGACTCGGAATTGTAATTTTTCCATTGTCTCTAGATGGCTGGAAAGATCACAACTTATTTGGTGATCCTTATTCAATTCCAGCCAAGGCTGAAGTGGGAATGAAGCCACGAATGAATCGTCGAGGATCAATTTACAAGGAATATTCAATGAAAAAGCGTAATGAGTGTGAAATAATTGTTGTAGTATGAAATAAACATTTATTTAACAAATCAACAGCGTAGAGACTACTCTAGCGTGTGGTCTAGTCGTTCCATTACCTATTTTCAACGCTTTTGTTCTTCCTTCATATTAATTCATTTTCTTCTGTCCTCTTCATACGGAGCTAAAGTTTTTACAGTCGAGAATTCCGCCCCTTCGGCCGCTCTGGCTCGATCATCCGGCGTCTAGTTAATTGAAAACTTCGAAGCGAAATAAATGCATCAACATTTTATTTTCAGAATCTTATTTCCTTCTCGCTTTTTTGTGTCGTTTGGGTTTTTTTTTTTTAAATTTATTTTTATTTCATCCTTACGATACAGCAGCCAAAAACTATGAGTTTTTGCTACGCACTATATGCAGAAATTGCGCGTCGAACGAGCCACTGCTGTGGCATTCAATTGCCTAAAATAATGCCCGAGTTTATACATGTGGATTGGGACATTGTGAAACGACAAGTCAACTCGCCTTTCCGGGCGTTAGTCGCCGATTTTCTACAAAATTTGTCTCTTCGTCATTCTTCGAAGCAAAATTTTTTTTCCCACATTATTTTCAGCCCAATTGCGCTTCGATTGATTTCTCCTTTTTCCCTTTTTCTTATTTGTCGATTTATTATCCCGTTGAATTCCAAATTACCTAAATTTTAATATTCTTAACATACGAAACTATAACTCGACGAAAGGCACCCGCGTCACAGCGGCCTTGGGGCTCATTAATCTCCAGCGATATTCGCAAATATCAATTGCACGCGTTCTCATTCTTTTTAGCCTCAATCTGCAACTTTGTCTCCTCCTCGTTTGTGTGGCTGTATGCGTGTACGTTTGTTTTTGTCTTTATTCAAATGAGTGGCTATTTAAAAACTGTTTTTTCCGGTTTTTCCAGCCAAAAGATCTGGCTGGATTTCTTTTCGAGTTCCATCCACGAACCGCCTTCGAAAAATCGTCGATATTTATTTATTTATTTCCCATTTGTTGTCAATTGAAATTTTCTAGATCTATTATTCACACGCGATGGCCGACACTCGATCGGGTCATAGGAAACCCCATAAATCGAGATCGCCCATCGATATTTATCGAATCTTACTTTTTTTTTTTCACTATAATTTTATTTTCGTTTATTTGCTTATCTACAGAGCTTTATTCACAATAAAGCACGAAAGATCCACGATCGTAGAAGCTCCCAAAAGAGAGCTCCGTTTCCTGCCAAATTTATTTCGTTCCGATACTAATTTACAAAGAGACGTCCGAGACTCCTGAGAATTTCGATTACTCGTTCCTTTTTCTTGAATTTCTTTAATTTTTTCTTTGCTCATATATTTACAGAACGTTTGCCCGAATTTCACGTGTTCGCGTTCTCATTCGCAGTGCCGATCAAGCCTGCTGGGCCAATGAGATAGGAACCTGTATCGAAACAGCCAATCACGAGTCGATAAACCAATGAAAAAGGCTCGACAATGTATTCCTAATGCAATATTATTGATTACGAAAAAAATCATAGTAATCATTGATCAATTGATAAGAATAATCATAACAAAAGCATTCATACATCGTTGGATCTTTCACGGCGATTCCAACCGCGATAATCACTGATAAGCGTATGTTTTTTTTGCTGCACCGTCTTTGCCAGGAACTCGCACGATCTTCAGTCATATATACATATAAAATAATTCGTAGGAACGTGGAATAACGTTTTTTTTCTTCGTATTATTTACTCAATCGCAATCGAGACCTTAAATATTGGCTTCGCAAAAACTTTCATGCAAAAGTATCTCGTTTAGTTTCGAAAGGCTATGAATTTGTGGAAAATTGAAACTTCCGGAATGACTCAAGTGCAGTGTGCTTCGTATTAAAATTCTCTTCTTAACGAGCTTGTGAAAAATTGACGTTTTCGAAAAATACGTGAGTGTAGAGCGATCGAATAAGTAAATTGACTGTTTCACATTAGGTGGATCAATGCTCAACGTTTGTTTATCGATTTTCGCGCAATTTATGCCAAGTTTGGTGCACCGATTGGCAGGATTTGAGGTCAATCGGAATCGGCTCGAAAGAACGATATTTGTTGAAAAATTTCGATGAAAATACTCTCGAAATACTTGGAGTTGAAAATCGAATTTGCAAGTAAAATTGACTTTGAACTCGGTTAATTTGTGCGTCAAACTCGGCGTAAATTTGCGTCTAAAGTTCGTTGCATTCACTCGTTTAGAATGAAGCAGTCAATTTGTGTTAAGGAGTGATTAGAAAAAGACTTGGCAGGTTTGTTTGGGTCCAGGAGGTCGAGAACGGAGACGCGCATTCCACATTCCTCTCGAAGGAACGGAAAGTTCGTGGGGCATTGTCGTCGGGGTTACCAAAGCGGCGCGCAGGTCAATATTAAAAATTTGCGAAGTGTTTGTGAATATTTACAAAAAAAAAAGGAGAAAAAATGTTTTTTTCGTGACTAATGGAAAATTTGGCGAATATATCGAACGGGGGAAATTTAAAAACGTCGATTTGTACGATAGTTAAGCGAAAAAATGTCTGGATATGCAAAGATTTGCGGACGAAGAGAAATGACAGAGAATCTCTGAATTCCGCAGTAATTTTTCACCTGCCAAATTGGCTTCTCCAACGATTTACTTTATAAATACACATGACCTTTGCCCTCTTTTGTTTTTCTGCTTGTTATTCATAGTTTGGTGAAACGCCTGGCGAAATTGAGTTGTTTGCGGTGAAAAAATATGATTATTGAATCAAACCGGTGCGCTTGGACGCCGGCATAGGCCCGTGATGATCGAGCGAAGGTCACTTCCACGTTCTCGAACGCGAGAATTACGACGTCGAGGCTCGCGCGAATCCGCTCTCTCCTCGATCCACGGTCAATCCTCCTCGTAGTCCTCCGACGATTCCGACGACGATGTGATCAGGGCTGCCGATAAACTAGCGACCTTAGCGGTCCCAGGGAAATTCGTTTGCCGTCGTAACCTCTGGTTGTTCCAACACTCGGGCAACGAATGCGATCCATTCGTTTTATCCTTTGAAGAAGAATCGGCGGTGCCACCGAGCTCCATCATCGAGCCTCGTCGTCTGGAGGTTTTCGGACTGTCTGATGCGCAACCAAATACAAAGGAATGTTCGTCAAGATATTCCCATGAATTCTCCAAGGATTTTTATCAATTATATGCGATCATTTCGATCTCCCGAAACGATTTTACAATGAAAATCAAAATTTTCAAGTCATCGTGCAGTCGAAAATCATTTTTTTTTCCAATTAATTATCTAAATTTTGGCAAACTCAAGCAAATTCGGGCGGAGCCAATACTTGGTTGGGTGACCGCTTGGCCATGCATTGAGCCATGCACGATTCGACTGTCGGAAAAAGTCACGCAATCCTGCAGGAGCAGGACCAGGAATTTTCATCAGAAACGATAAAAAAAAAAAATGTGAAAAGGGAGACAAAAATTAGCAAGTAAAAACATCGATAAGCAATTAACTAATATCGATCTACCTATGAAATCAGTCCTAAGGCGGTCTACCTAATTTCCTAGCTGGCGAGACCATACTGTCAGGCCTCATGGCCGTGTACTCGTCACTCTCATCCGGATCTTCGAGAGTATCAGGGATTTCTGGTGTGGCGATGCTCTCTCTACGAAAGAGACCGATGACAGATTGAAATTTGGGTTGCTCGATACCGCCTAAAAATGTAGCTGACGGTGAACTGTACGCGAGGTACTCTTTGTTCGAGCACCAAGCCGGAAACTCGTTTTGTTTGACCGGTCGCGCAGTATCGTAGTCATCCTCACGTTTCCAGGGTAAAACTGTTTCCGTTGCGGTTGGGGTGGTTACCCTGAAGCTGTCGCCTTAGTCGGAGGAAAAAATTCATTGAATAATCAATTAACGTCAATTTGAGAGTTTTTAAGGAGGTTCCGTTATGGCGCAGGAAGAAACGAATGGAGTGAGGCACAATTCGCAAGAAGAAATGACGATTTGCTTTTCGTTAAGCAAGCGATCCGTTGCGAAACTCCTAAAAAATGAGATTTTCCGAGAATTCTGTCGATTTTAACTAGAAATATCTCCTCCAAACATTCATTGACCCCACTATTTTTCCATTGATCCGGAATTCTTGGAGTTTTTTTTTGAGAATTGATATTTTAATACGCGTTTTATCTAATTGCGAAGTATTTTAAATATTTTTCTGATTTCATAAGGGTAAGAAATTTGCCCCAAAGCCAATGCTAAATCAAGTGACTTTCGACTTGGAAAATATGTAGAAAAACTTGGTTGACCTAGGATGATTTTGAAAGAGATTAAAGTTCGCTGCCTGAATAACAAAATACTTCGTTTTCAGATTTTAATCTAATTATCGCTCTACTAACGGAACCTCCTTAATTAAGAATCAAATCAATCGAGAAATTTGATATATTTTGATGCATTTTTTGATAATATTCGTTTTACAAATACCTTCTTCTCCCCTTTGCTTTCGTCCACCACCTCCGTCACTATCCATGTCGTCGTCATAGTCTTCGCCGTCGTTTCCATTATCCGTGTGCGAACCTTCGCCTCCTGGATTGGCATCTGTGAATGATTCGTACAAAGATGTTAAATCCCTATTCCCAATAATTTTATTTCTTTCTCAATTATTAAGATAAAAATGATTCGAACCAGAAGCTCGAGCTGTGAACGTGATGGCAGAGTCCCAATCCTCCTTGCTCGAGGGCTTGGAGTTGTCGTCATCGTTTTCAGTCTCGTAGAGTACACCGTTCATGTAGTCTTGATAAAAACCATAAAAATACATTTTTCATTGATTTCAATGAATTACGAGGGCAAACAAACTTTTGGAATTTCTCGCTAACCTTGGGTAAAAAGTTTTGTCGAGCCATTTTGTTGCTGCAACTCCGGAAAGCTCACGTGATTTTGCTTACTCCCATCCTGCAATAAAAAATTGGAGAGAACTCTCGAAAATTACGATCCGGACAGAAAATCCTTAACTGAACAATTTCGCTTTCGTTTGGTAGTGAAATTTTGTACCTTGAGCAACTTTTTGCTGCGTTTGTGACGATGTTTGTGCTCACCCATCATTCGTCGTATGTTCATGTGCATTTTGTAATTGACCTGAGTCGATAGATCGCGATCATTGACTGCATGGCGACTGTAGCTCAGGCGACGGTGCTGCAAAGCATAAGTCTGGCCGAATACGTTAAGAACGAACGTGATGAGACTGGAGAGTCTGTCTCCGTGCTCGACAATTATTTATTCGCATTTAAATCCGACGAAATGTTAAGAAAAATGAATATTAAAAACGATAAATTTATCAAATAAATATTTGTAAACAAAAACTGCAATTCAACCTTTCGTGGTCACACTGGGTTGATTCTACCTAGTCCATTTTCGAACCCGTATTGTGACCGATCTATCGGCCCGAAAATTCCCAAAAAATTACTAAACAACCCTTGGACATTCCAGTTTTGATACGAAAAACTTTCCTGAAAGAAATCCAAGGCTAACATATTTTTTTTAATGCAAAATGAAGAAAAAAAACGGGAAAATAGTGTTTTCACTAAAATAATCGTCACTTTGTGGATTTTCAATATTTTTGCCTAACATTTGGACCTGATATTCATCAGATCTGGTTCTTTTGGGAAAAAAATAGTAGGATAGCGCGCGTTTGAAAAAACATATTAATTCCGTTATTGGAAGTGGGTCGATTTTAGAGTGGGTGTTAGAGATTTAGCGTTAGCGGCGGCAATACTTATCGCCGCCAACGCGCAATGGACACTAGAAACTGTCGTTAAATGACGATTAAAACCCCATTAATTACCGGGAACTAGGAGATATTTACGTCACAAGTTGGTCACTGGGTGGATTCTACCCACAGTGACCACGAAGAGTTAAATTGTCGTATTTATAGAATTTTCTTGATTGTCCCTGTTTTTATTTTTTATTTTTTTGATAATTTCGTTCGAGGAAATTTTGAAAATTGAAAATTTACCCGCTTGTAAGGCTTGCACAGTTCCTCAGCGAGAAGATGATGAATTTTAGCATCTGTGAGGTCCTTCCTCGAAGGATAATACTCCAATTCTTGAAGATCGATATTCCATCCCGGTTCTAATTGACTACAGCTTGGACTTGAATAATCAACGTTTCGAGTTTTTTTCATCAATGAGCAATCGGCTGCTTGAATCAATGATTAATTAATTAAATTGGAATTGAAATTACCTGGAATTGAATTGACCGGTGTTGCTGTAATTGCGGAATATCGCGGACATGCTCTCGGTGCCACTGATGTTGCCGATCGTCGATGCATTCCTCCGAATGTAATCAAGTGCATCCTTCATTGCAAGCTTCGAGTACGTCTCGAGAATCTTTGGCTCAGCACCACAATGATTTCTCACGAGGTACGGCCGAATGAATTTGTTGTCGAATCTCTTGAACCTGGTTCACATTTCGTGTTTTTTAATTTTTCATTTATTTTGTTTTTTAATTATCGTACGTGAAGATTTCGTGACTAAAAACTCACTTGTCTCTGACGTGATAATTTCCATGTTTTCCCAAAATGTCTTCAACCCCGGCCATGATGTGGTCCATTATCTGTCGAAATCGAATCGTCAATTCCGTATATTAGAATCCATAAATACGAGAAAAAAGAAACTTTTTTAGTTGATCGATTATAAAAAAGATTGTGAATGAAAAATCTTGTTATTTTTTTTAAATATCGAGTGGAATTTCAACAAAATTGCTCACCCTTTCGTGAATCCTTTCATTCATCGTCGGTTTCCTCTTTTCGGCTCTCTTGACGTTGAGAATTTTAACCAACGGTTTTATGGTAATGCCCTAAAAAAAGAATCTAAATTAATCTTCAATGGTCTCCGGAGGGAAATTTCTTCCCCAATATCCACGACGATTCAAATTCTCCGACGAAATCACGAAGGATTTTGTTAACTTGCCATAAACAAGGTCACGCAATACATATAAAAGATTTTCCCACCCTCTCGACGAACGAATGATCATGACGCAGATTCCAACTGCTGCGTTTACCTGAATAAACACCGTAAAATATATAACGGCTATGGTTGTCGTGACGAACATCGGCTGCAGTGGCACGTGTTTCGGATCGATCAACAGGACCAACGCAAATGCTACAGCCCCTCGTAAGCCACCGTATGACATCACGAATTTTTCTACCTTGTTGAGCTTATGGAGACGGAATCGATTTGCAAGAGCAGCGAGCACCATTACCCCTGCAAATAATGTACACGATCGCGTCCAGAATAATGCTCATTGTTATCAAACATTCGTGCGTCATGTAATCATCCCCTTTTACGTCATTGAGACAGTTTCCTTCACGGAAATCTGTCCAGAGACTCGACGCTTGGAAAATTTCATTAAAAATGAAATAAAAACCAATGTAACTGCGAATTTTTATGTTTTTATTGTCAAAGTGACCAACGAATGCAACTTCACCCCTTGCCAGGGGGTTGACAAGTTTTTATTTACTCAGTTCTCCATTGAACTTTCTTACTTTTTCAAATTTCGAGCCCGTGGATTTTTGTGAATATGTATTATTTATTAAATAACGAGAAAATTCTTACCCAGGATTCGGTAGACGGAGCAACAAACTATTGTCATTAAAACGAACCACGTGTTCCAATCGTGACGATTGTTCACGGTCGCGACTCCGAGGAACATGAATATAATCGTCTCGGAACTGCTGGATAACATTTTCATCGTGTACTTCACGGTCGTGTGAGATTTATGAGATATATTCGCTTCGACGTAATTCTTCATCGTAATACCGCAGAATGTAATCCTATAAGAAGGAAAAAGAACAAAATCGGGTCACCATTTATTCTCAAGTGTTTCGAGCAGTTCGAAGCAGTTGAAGTTGATAATCAATTTTATAATTAATTCCATCAATCATTCACTTATTGATCGATGCACAAAATATTTTATCGTCGTCCATGCAATTTCACGTCGAAATTTGACGGGATCGAGTGTTTTTCATTGAAAAATTAAGTAATTAACTTAAATTAATTTAATTCGAGTCTTTCTCATTAAATAATTGAATCAACATCGCAATTGAGAAAGTCACTGATGGAAATTCATAAATTTCTCTTTATAAGGAAAATCGAGTCGTCAATAATTCGAGGAATAATCATCGAAAGGTATTTTGAGTCGTTTTAATAAAAAAATGGGAAAGTTACGAATGGAAAATTGGAATTTTCTCCAGGAATCGAAAATGGAGTTTTCAAAAATTCGGAAAATAATCGTTCCGAAGGTATTTTTGGAGGAATATTAAATTTTTTGTATCCGAGTATTCGCAAGCTTGCAATTTTCGTCTTCAAGTGAGGGCTATCGACGACGTCAGTCTTTATCGATCCTGTGCACCGCAGCCACGGACAATATTGCAGCCCCCGAGCGACAAATATATATATAAATGCATGCACGAAAATGTTTGGGAGGAGAAATGCATGTTGAAGGAAAAAACTTACGCGAGTATTCCGGACATGTGAAATATTTCGGCGTTGAGATAAGCGAGGTACGCCATAACGAATATAAAGATGGGCTCGATGACGCGCACCTCGTTTGTAAATCTCGTTACGAAACCCGTGGCGAAGCCCCAGAAAACACCGATTATCGTACCTCCGATTGCCACCACGAGAAACGAGGCGAGACCCGATAATATTTCGGTATACGTTATTCTGGGAGGTCCCATTTCGCTGTAAGTCTCAAACATGTGGTACAGCACCTAAAAATCATTTACGTGAACATTCCGAAATGCACTTGACATAAAACTTAACGAGGTTTCCTTAAGCAACGTCTATAAAACGATTTTCCTCCAGATTCCACGAGATTTTCATTTCCAGGCTTTTTATATTTTAATTATAAAAAAATGTTGAGCTTCATTAAAACAGTGCAAGTTTTACGTTGTTGAGACTAATTAAAAAGATATTTCTAAACGCTCGCAATCTAGACGACGCGAATTTGAAATCTTTTGTAGTTTTCTTAACTTTTTAACAAATTTCTCGTCAATTCTTAAGGCTGATCGTTTAGTCGGAAATTGATCAACATCTTCGTGATTGTTTTTCTTTGTGAATGTGTACTCACGACAGTAACTGCATCGTTTAAAAGGCTCTCGCCAAAAACGACGATGTACAAAATCTCATTAACGTGGATTTCCTCAAAAACAGCCAACACAGCAACCGGATCCACTGCGCTTATCAGCGCCGAGAAGAGAAACATATCCAAAAGTGGTGCAGCCGTATCATCCGAGAAACCGAAGAGACCACTTTTGGCCAAAAGCCAAAGAGATGCACCTAATGCACGAAACATCAATGAAATTAAACGCTCACAACATTTTTCGAAAATAGAAAACGACCAAGAATGAAAATAGCTCCGAAAGTTTAAAAGAGACAGAGGAATGGCTCCGTAGAATTCTCTCAAGAACTAGTGGCTTAGAAACTAAAATAAACACGAAATATTAAGTTGTCGAGTACAAAGTCATCGCGTTCGTGAGAAACAATAAAGAATACGAGTATTTTTATAAATTCTCGCTATATAGACGCGTGACCCCTTAATGAAGGCTGCGCGATCCAACAAAATGGCATATGTTGCCTTGGAACTCTCGGGATTGTGTATATCCGTGATATTTATGTTCGTAAATAAGAAACGTTGTGAAGATGTCGGCACTTTGTTAAGGAGGTTCCGCTACGGCGCAGGGAATAACGAATGACGTGAGGCACAATTCCCAAGTAAAAATGACGATCTGCTTTTCGTTTAGCAAGCGATCCGTTGCGAAACTCCTAAAAAATGAGATTTTCCGAGCATTCTGTCGATTTTAACTAGAAACATCTCTTCCAAATATTCGTTGACCCCACTATTTTTTCATTGATTCGGAACCCTTGGAGTGTTTTTTTTGTAAATTGAGATTTTAATACGCGTTTTATCTAGTCGCGAAGTATTTTAAGAATTTTTCTGATTTCATAAGGGTAAGAAATTTGCGTAAAGCCAATTTTAAATCAAGTGACTTTCGACTTGGAAAATATGTAGAAAAACTTGGTTGACCTCTAGGATGATTTTGAAAGAGATTAAAGTTTGCTGCCTGAATAACAAAATACTTCGTTTTCAGATTTTAATCGAATTATCGCTCTACTAACGGAACCTCCTTAAAAAATGAGATTTTTCGAGCATTCTGTCGATTTTAACTAGAAATATCTCCTCCAAACATTCGTTGACCCACTATTTTTTGATTGATTCGGAACCTTTGGAGTTTTTTTTATAAATTGAGATTTTAATACACGTTTTATATAATCGCGAAGTATTTTTAATATTTTTCTGATTTCATAAGGGTAAGAAATTTGCGTAAAGCCAATTAAATCAAGTGACTTTCGACTTGGAAAATTTATAGTAAAACTTCGTTGACCTAGGATGATTTTGAAAGAGATTATAGTTTGCTGCCTCAATAACAACATACTTTTTTCAGATTTTAATCTAATTATCGCTCTACTAACGGTACCTCTTTAATGATTTTCATTCCCCGAGAATTCTAGAGACGTATAGTGAATAATTCTTCGCAATTCCCTTCGTCAGAATTAATGCACATATCGATTGTGTTTATTAGCATGCATTAACCTCGGCTCCGATGTTTGTATGAAACCAGTTCACACGTGCAGAATGCTTCAATGTAATAAGGAGTTTCTATAATAATTTCATGTTCGAATGAGAGTTACGAGTGCGAGCAGAAAACTGTAAATGCTCCGCAGAGATTTCTCTGGCGCGTGTTCATAATCTATTTTTATAATTTCGTTTCGCGGCGTCATCGTAGAGCTCGGTCGCGATGATCAGATGTTTGGAGAATGGCCACGTGAAAAGAAAATGTAGCAAACATAAGTGGAAATTCATCGCAAAGATCTCGTCGAAATCCCCGGAGAAACTTCAAGAAATAAAATAAAAAAGTTTCGTTTACACCGAGCTGACTCTTTCGAGAACTGCGATCGACCCGGTCGAGCATTTTCTAGCAGCTTATCGTAAAAAATTTACGAGCAGCATTAGTATCGATAAATATTTAATGAAGCAAATGATGAATTAAGCCTCGCGATGTTTCGCTCTCGATTAATCTTCCTGTCGTTTCAATCGTTTCAGTTTGCTTGCTCAACCAATTTTTAGACGTTTTTCTCCAATTATTCGTTGATAGAAAAAAATTATTACAGAAACAATCGAATTACGGTCCAGATCGTCTCGTCTGTTCGTTTTTTACATCCAACCACGCCGTCGATTCGTCACAATTTAGAAGCCACAGCTCAGACACTCGATCCCTCAGGTATTTGTCTGTCGAGACGTTTTTTCGAGAAAATAGAAACGATCGGCAGGAAAGACAGTGCGTAGGTCGTGCGTGGGTGAAATGAACATGCCAAATTCTTGCAATTTTGAAATTACCTATCGAGAGTGTGTTAAATATAGTTCCAACAACTGCGAACAGTAGAATCGTCCCAAGGTGATCGAAAAATAGTCGGTTTGGCATGAAGTAACCAGCATCCAGTATTATTGGTGGAAGCATGTAGAGGAAGAATGTATCCGGGGTGAGAGGAGACACATGAACTTCGCTCGCTTGAAATAACAACACGCCGATAACGACTCCAACGACAATCAGCAAACAAGATTCTGGAAAAATTTTGCTGAATCTCGGTGCCATGTGGAAACCTGGAAATAAAAAGCAATAAAACAATAAAATCAGTTCAAAATTGTCGTTGATCTGATGGGAAATTTTAAATTCACGACGACCTGAATTTTAATGGAATTTATGACTCTGAAGTTTGCATCGTTGAAATGCAACGAAATTCTTCTGAATCTTTGGCAAATATAATTATTTGAATGAAGAATGTAATCACGATGATAAAATGATCGATTTTCGCCACCCGAAAAGCATATCAGTTCGAAAAATTTAGTTGACATTGAAAATTGAACGAATTATCAATAAAATGAAATATTTTTCGTTGCATTCCAACGTTGCAAACTTCAGCATCGTATGGAATTTATGAGCAAAATGATGCAGGTCCACTCGGAGAAAGCGGATTCGTTTTGTTTAGTAAGAAATTAAATGTTTTGGGAAAATGTCCTATACGAAAGTTAAGAAGGAAAAGAATCGTAGCACCAATTGCAAAACTGCATAGTATTTTTAAACACTTACAATTTTTCTTACCACGAATTATAAACAGTTCTAGATGAATAAGAAGCAGTAATGCGCGCGATAATGAATTTCAGGTTTGTTCTCATGAACAGTTTACTATGTCAGATAAAAATTCAGTTATGAGTGAGAATATCTCAAATTTTAAACGTCGACATAGTAAAATTCTATTATCCCAATATGAATATATATCGAACATGTGTGAAATTTTATCACACGTATTGTTTTGTTTACCATGACCATTGCGATTTTCTTTAATTGCTATGCTAAATTGTAAAATCGTTTTTAATCTGATGATTACGTTTTACTATGCTGTTTGGAACGATTTGTCGCACTGTTATTCGAGATATTGCTGTAATTTGCGAACTGTCCTCAAAATACAATAATTTTCAACAATAAGTAACTGGATTCCTAGTATATTCCTTAACCTTAATAATTTTCGACTTGGTTTTCCCCGTGCAGATAATGAGATTGACGAAACGCAAGGGAATCCCATCGACAAAAATCCTGAAATTGACGCGTGTCACACTAACGACTTCGAGGGAGCACTCGACATGTAATTAGAGCAAATCGATACTTTGGCAAACTAAGTGCGAAGGCGATCTTCGTTGTATTAACCCAATGAGAAGTGAGAAGGTCAAGGAATGACGTAGAGACTCGTTTACTTTTTTTTATGTGTCTGGCGAAACAAAAACTTTGTTTTACTTCGCAAAGTGTGCGAATCTATATACGAGGAATTTTCAGGTTGGTCTTGATGGGTCGAGACGCGAATTAGGCTTAATCTTGGGTTGGGCGAACCTTTATTGACATTTTATTACGACTCCTCGGAGTCTCTTTGATATTTGTCGACTCAAAAAACATCGCGCCGTTCCCAATATTGAGCTGGGAGAAATAAATTTGCAAAGAAATTGGAAATTAAGCTTCTGCTTCCAATAAATGGATATTTCGTGTTACATCGTGCTTGAGGATTCACACGACTGACCGCCCCATTTAATACCTCTCTAAGCCACTTTGTCTACCGATCTATCGTTCCCAACCACCCTGCTCCAACGCGTACTCGCTGTGTAAGTTTTCCTCGTGACTAACTTTCCCTCTCGACGATTACCTCTCCCTCTAATGCAAACACGTGCTAACTTGCACACACACACACACGCGAATATAGAACAAATTTTCGTGCTTTATGATCGTATCTTTGTAACAAACCGTATGGATTCTTCGTAAACTTTTACCTTCGAAACTCGAATTACTCGGTCAATGACTCGCGGCAACTCGAGTAAAAATTTTACGTGTATTTAAGGCTGGCTGGCATTATTGATTTGTAATAAACTGAATAATTCAAGTGTCATTTGTGAATATCGGAGTATTCTCGTGAACCTTTGATTTCCAGGCTCTTTTATGTCGTATGAAAAGCGATCGATATTTCTTTTGTTGTTTCTCAATAAATTCAATTGAATTTTGAGGTTTATTGGTGGATTTTGATCGAATGATTCGACGAGATTAACGGACTTACCGATTTTTGCAATGCTGGCAAAGAAAATCCATATTCCGATGACGAAAGGTGTCTCAACGCGATGAAATTCGACATGAAAAACTTGATACTCTCTGAGTGGCTTGGTTGGTGCGTGAGGGTCATTAGCATGATTCTCGGTGTTGCCATTCGCGAGATTTCGGAGAGCGACGTCGTCGGGAAATTGACCAACGACCGGGCCCATCGGGCCAAAACTTTTTCCAGGATAAGGTTGACGGAGATCTCCAGGTAAATCGTGATCGTCGGAGCTTGGTCCGTGCATGGGATTGTTGTCGATACCTGGCGAGGCCGGTGGCGATCGACGCTGATCATTGTACGAACGTGCCCACGACCCAGGGCACATTATTATTGTGCATACGAGTAACGAAATCATCAGAACGCGAACGTTCGTTGCGCGAGACTCCATGATGAATTTTGTGTTGTTTGTTTTTATTTTAATAACGTTTATCCATTCGTTTGATCACTTGTAAAAATAATTATTGACTGATCGCTCGATCGACGATTTTAATTACGTTTTTAATGACTCGTAGTCATGAAGCTCCAATTAAAATTGCACTCGATCACAAATGCAACTTTGAAACTAACTAAAAATATCACGAGAAATATTCAAGAGCCAAATTCCTTGCAACATGATATTTTCGTATTAAACTCACGAATTTTTGGTTTCACTCATTTGTATCTGGACTTTTGTTTCTCCCAATTGTTGCTCAACGAAAATATACGAAATGCCCGGAAATGCGAAAAGCTTCCTTGCAATCTTTGTTTTGATTCGAACTCCCGAACTGATGAATCAGTCTGTGTCGATTTTTCCAGACACACAAAGAAAAAACGAAAGCAGAGCCCAGGGCAAACGACGACGAGGGAAAAAATGCGATGCAGGGGATAAAAATAATTTAGAAAAATCAGAGATCGGTGCTGGAGGCGATGCAAGAGGCCTCCGATTCTCGAGGCCTCCGCGTCTTTCGTTTCTCGTTTTCCTCCTCGTTTGTCCTCGTCCTCGAGGACGTTTCCGTGCTATCGGAATAAAGGATAACACGCTGTAACGAGGATGGCCTTGACGCCGATCTCCTTAATCCTCTCCTCATCGTTTATCGATAACTCAGATAAAATGGAGCAGCAGCCGGAGCGTTGATTATTAAATCTTGTGTCGCACCGCACGAAAATTCAAGTTTTCCCGAAAACTCAATTTTTCTTTGTTGGGATAGCGACGTTGATTGGGAACGAGAAAAACCGGAGCACAAAGTTTTGATCGCATGCGGAGAGCAGGGGTTGATTCAGCTCTAGACTTCGACGTCTGTCCTTGCTCTGTCTATACCGCGCGTTGCACCCCACGCAACACACTCGCTCGTTCTCTCACCCACACACTCGCTCGCTCTCCGTCGTTCTACCCCTGGCGATCGTTATTCACCCTCAGGAACAAACCTCACTGATTTTTTCCTGCTTATTTTTTCACATTCCATCAAAACTCGCACGACTTCTCACTCGATCTTGACTCGAAATTTCAATCACTCTTCCAATCTTCTTCATCCGAGATTCCGATTTTTTTCCACTTTTTCCAACCAGATCATGGTCTTCGAATGTCCAGATTTAACGCGTACGCTGACGGGGTTACGCGGCGCCACTGAAAAAGCTCCGCACACCACCTTCGGCTCCAGCTGCCAGCTGATCGTTGCCAACACTCGCGCACGCGCCCCTTTCATTCCAATAATATATACATCGCTTTATTTCACAAAGACGTATCTTTGGGAACGTATAGAACGAGTCGAAGGTTTCTTTCACGACACGAGAGTTCTCCAATGCATTTATATAGGTCATTTCTTTCATATCTGCGTTTTCGAATACGACAATAAATCCTGACGATATTCGAGCTCCAGAATTTTGTCTTATGCGCGTTGGAACTTTTCCTTTTTGCCAAAAGGTCAGAGCGAGTACAACTTTTTTTTTAACTTTTGTTTATAAACAAATTTTTTAAGCAGGGATTAAAAATGGAATGAATTTACTCCGGTCAAGTATGACGCTTCGTAGAAACTTTTTTTGTTGCTGATGCCAAAATGTGATCGATCACGAATTCATGAAATCATTTTGTCATTACTGACCAAAGTTTTCTCAAAAAAGCGTGTGTTTTTTGCTCTTTTTTTTAAAGAGAATTTTGTGGCTCGAGGGCATTGAAGGATTTTTTTTTCGGTTCAGTTACTCGTGTTGATTTTTCGAAAAATTCAACATCACTGCATTTTCCAGGCACGTGTTTTCAGCGCCAATCGCTCCCATGTGGAGAACCGTCGAAGCTCCTCGTGCTGTGAATTTTCCAGGCAACTACCCTGCAGGCCCTGCAGTCTCGGGGTGTCGATAATACCCGTTGGTGGAGTGGGCGCAAAAAGCAGAGATTACCGACAACGATAAGACGTCGATAACTCCCTGATCCCAATCTTCGTACAAGAAAAAAAAATACTCGAATGATAAAACGAACAAAAAATGAAATCGATGAAAATTTGATTGAAAACGATACTTGTCAAGAAATTTGCCCGAATACGAAGACTTTTTGGCTCTTGGAAATTTTGTTTTCACTCCGAATTTGGAACGATGACAAACTTTTGAAAACGTCGTTATTCATGCAGTTTTATGAAAAGCAGAAACTCCAATACCGTCCAAGACGCAATCCACTCCGAATGATAATCACTTTATCGTAATTTCAGAGTGCATCATCAGACTTTTCGAAAAAACTATCAGACGATGGAAAATTGCAGAGGATTTAAAAAAAGTTGAATTCATCACGAAATTGCTCGAGGATTTATCAAGATTTTCGAAATTCAATGAAACCAGGACGATTGCATATTCGATCAGTTAAAAAACTCATGTGTGAGGCTTTCGTCTTATTGAAAAACGTTACTCAATGGCTCGTAGTTAGATTCTGGTCTCGCGTATGGGCTGTTCCATCTTTGTCAACGTTGTTATCAGTTGCCGAGAGCGATTGAACGTGGTGCTCAAAAGAATTCTGTTCGGGCTCGTGAAATTTGATGTCAAATTCGAAATCAATTTGCCAGAAAGCAACAAATCGTTATTGAATTATTTTTCATAGATATTCTAGCAACTTGTCAAATGAGCACGAACGAAAGTCCGTGACAATGATTGTATGAATGCATTATTTTTTATAATAGGAAACTTTTAACAGGGAAAAATATCCACAAATTCGTTAGTTGATTCAACGTCGAATCTCCCACTGTGTGACTAATATAGTATTCTGAGTATACAGAAAGCTGAGCGTCTATAGATTTGAAAATATATAGACGCTCGTTCTTCTCCCGATGCCCGGAATAACTTTTCTCCGATCTTTCCATCACTGTCCCTTTCCCTCTCTTTTTCTCTCTGTCGCTCTGTCTTGCTATTCACCCTTTTATCTCATTCGGTTTATATAACTCTCAGTTGGGTCGTTCGGGTGTTTCTCATGGTCGCGTAACGCAAAATCTCAATAGGAAAACCTTCGAGGCTTGAACGAATGAAAAGCGAATTGTATAATGACAGGAAAGTGGAATTCGGCGAGGCGCGTATTAAAAAAAATTGTTGTGTGTTGAAATCTCTTGAAATTTCTATGGTTTCGAGAAAACTGATGGCCAAGTGAATGGTGGAAAAAAAAATTGTATTTTGAACCAGGAGGAAAGCGTCAGAGTCCCGAATGCCGAGAGGGATGTTTTTTCGATCAATCCAAAGAATCTCGATCGATTCGAATTTTATGCTGAAAAAATTTTTTAATATCTTGGAACGAAGCTTTTGTGTTGAGAGTTGGGAAAAAGCCTTTTTTTTTACAGTATAATACGGAAGAGAAAAGGACGAGTTTGCGAAAGGACACAGCCAAAGGGGGTTCGGTGGAATGATTGCGAATCACGAGAATTCTCGAGAAAACAAATCTGTTTACTTCCTGCGGTGGACCACATATAGTTTGAAAAAGGCAGCGTTAGTGGGCAGAATGTTGGCTTAAAGTGGATAGCGAAGGATCGAGAGGGAGGAAGAGGGATGGAGACAAGGGGAAGAAAAGAAAAGGGATGAAAGCTTTTTCACGTGAAGAGCTTCGGAGTAAAGTTTGCCGAGCGCGCGATCATGACAATTTTTTTTGTACCCTGAAAAGTCAATACCAACAAAATTCATTGAAACTCACACAAGAGAATCGAAGGATAGCCTTTCCAATTTGATAGAAATTTTTCACCAAGTAATTTTCCAAACGCTTTCCTGTTTATTTTTGAGATTAGGAAAAATAAAAAAGTCGAATGGATTTTTTTTTTCGTGGCCTCGAATCTTTTGTTTGATTTTATCGAACTATTCAATGTGAAGAATCGAGAGGAATTTTTCTTGGTTGTACGAAAATATAAAATTTCTAAGGACTCAGGGTTTTTTTTTTTTTTATTGATAAGAGAACAACTCGAAGTTATGAAGACAAAATTATAATTTGTGCTCAAAGTGGTTATGAAACGTGGAATAGACATCTCCGAGTTTCAATTGGCCTGGGCATACACAGCTTGGATATAATAGATCTCGAATGAGGGAGGATGGGAAACTCCAATCAAATTTTCTTCTTCGAGATATGGCGTACACACCTCGAGACAGAATGAGCACCAGCTGCAATCGTCATCTCTCTCAGTCTTTCGTTCTGTCTCTTGCTGCCTCACCCTTTCGCTGGGATTCTCTTTCTCTCGCGCCGATTGAATGCTCGGGGCTGGCGATGACTCTGTCTCTCTTTTTCTCTTTCTGTTGGTCTACCTCACGCGGTGGGCAATCGATTTTGCTCCGTCGATTGGTTCAAACTATCGCAGCATCTCTGTCGTACACGGCTCGTCGCGTTCTCTTCATTCACCGCGATTAAGAACTCCGCAACACCGACTCGATCTCGTTCATTTCTCCCGAATTCAATTTCAATCTAGAAAATTGATGAAAGGTATGACTTGAAAAAAAAAAAAACGAGAGCAAATTTACGATTCCGAGCGAATTGACAATAACACGTAGAAAAGTCGGATCGAAAAATACCCGCGAAGAAAATAGTGCGCAATGACACTCCATTTCCAGAATGATTTGTAATCGTCCGGATTAACTTTCGGAAACAAAAAAAAAAAAAGAAACCGGAGGGAAAAAAGTTTTCGAAAATACGAATCGTCATCGAGAATTTATCGAGTAAACAAAAATATTTTTGGTCCCTAAACGTTCAGTCGACAATTATCGACCATTATTTGCCTAGAATTTATTACAGCAGTTCGATCGAAAGGTACTCATCGTAAAGTGAGCACTCGAATCCAATAGAAATGGAATCTAATCATTGCAGCACTTTTCCATCGTCCGTAAGTACGAGCGAATGGATGACCCTTTTTAAAGAAATTTTTTTTGCACATCTATAAACTATAAATATTTATTTACGATAAAATCATTGAGATATATCGACATATAGATTTTTGAGGCCATCAAATGCTCCTTATACGTGGTCCACGTATGCATTCACCCTCGGCGAACTATTTGAGAAAGATGGGTCAGCATTATTGACTGGAGGGTTGGTTTTTTTCACTTGTACATTCGTTCGTAGTTCGAGTGCTATCGGGCAAAATGCAGCCCCTGAAAAAACACCCTTTCAACCGAATCTTATCGAGTTGGTAGCGCAAAACAAAAGAAAAAAAATGCATCTCTCATTGAATCGGTTTCTAGACGAAAAAAGCGATATTTTTTTCAATTCGAACGAAGGAACGTCAACTCCTGTATATCTCGGTGTATGGCACAACAACAAAACGTTGTGCATCACACGCTCCGCTGTTCACGTTGACATCGCATCCCCTTCGCCCTCCCTCTCAAGCTCTCTTTCTGCCCTGGTCGCATCACCACACGGACAATGCACGATGCACAGGCAATTAATTCAACTCGCGATAGAGGCACTAACACGTGTCATCCCCCAAACCCTACAGCAGAGATCCGAGCGTGCATATCTTGCTGGAAACACAGCATTGAATACTCGCTGTAAAATAAAATGTGCTACGAACAAGTTAACTTTTGAAATAATACAAAAAACAGAGATTCGTTCACGCGAGAGTCTGGAACAGACATTCTCTCGAGTAATTTATCATAACGAACGATTCCCGATGCATTTTTTCTTCAGAAAAATCACTTTTCGATGATAAATCTCGATTGAATCAACATTTTTGAGGAAAAACTTTAAATTTCTATAATAAACGCTTTTATTTGTCTCGTATAAATTTATGCGACGTGCCAAATTAATTATTTGTCATTATTAAATCTGCTTATAAACTTTGAGAATTATGCGGAGACGCTTTCGTAGCGGTGCACTCGAACTCTGTTATGAGAAACTTTTCCAAAGAGACTCGAGACTCTTTTTCGTTCCCAAGACCTTAATTCTAATGCCTTCACGGACCATTACCCGCACCTTCGTACTTTACTCCTACAAAAGACACGTTTGGGTCATATAAGCCCTCGTGGTAAGAGCGATGCTCAGAGAAATGAAGTGCCAAGTAGCGTCTTTGCATACTGACCTTTTAGAGGAAAGAAGAAAAGGCGAGAGTAATCAGCCGCGTTGGAAAATTTGAGTTTCTAATAAATTAAGACTTTACTATTTTAATATTTATTTTCCTGCTGTCGCATGAGTGTGTGCGTCAGGACCAAGACATTATTTTATCATGCCGTGTGTATGTTTATTGCGAAACCCACGATTTACAATTTCACAAGAAATGAGCATTTTTTAATCAGAAAATTGTTAACAAAATCGATTTTCGTTATATTTTTTCTCTTTGCCTGTAAATACCCGTGTTTTACGCACTCGCTCAACATCGCCTGCTTCAAATCTCAGCCTTCCAAAATACTCTGCTTTGCAATCACAATAATCCATGCACGATCGCGTGACTCTCGCACTTTCTCGTTTACGCTGCACCGATGCTCGTTTCCCTGCAATCTTCGCTCTATTCAAATTATTTTCCAACTCCCCGACTCGCCTAACAAGATCAGTAGAACCGGATGTTTTTGTATCACGCACCGAATTCACGCGCGTCTATGAAATTTTCGAAAAAGCTCGTATGAGCCTTCGTGAAAAAATAAAATCGGAACACATTCAATAATTTCGTTGTTTCACGAACAATTTCGAAGGATAATAATAAATAATTATCGAATTGGAAGTGACAAGTTTTTTTTATAAATTCATTTCGATCTTTTTTGAGCCGTTTCACCGCTTTTAAGGGCAAATAGGACAGTGGCCGATCGATGTGGAAAAAAATATGAACCCATGTCGAAAAATAGCAAAAATCAAACGTTTTACATCCGGTCGCAGAATTAGCAGCTTTCTCGCTGGCACTCATTGGCACTGATACCGCGATCGACCTACTGCCTCAAGCTTTCTGAACCGAAGGGCTAAAACCGTTAGTGCTCATAAATAAATACGACAGGAAACGGTAATTCGATAATGGACAGTTTTCAGTCTCGAATGTGTTAATAACAAATGATGTACCATTGACTCATTCCTCGAATCACAGCCGATAAAAAAACCATACATGCGTCAAAATTCATTGAAATTTCACATTCTCGGCCAAATTTAATAAATTTATTGCACGAAAAGTGCCTGAAGGGTAAAGTGTTTCGGTTTTCGTCTCTCGTTCTCGTTGAAAATCGAGAGATTAATGGAAAGCCATCCGTTTTGACAATGGTTTTGACGCCCTCAGCATGTATTTCTCAAAATTTATCTCCCATTCACAATCCATGGAAAATATTTGACGTCGAATACTTTCGTACGTGGTCACATTTTTTTTTTAGGCGGAAGGATGCAAAAGTTTCGAGAATATCGTTGA
Source organism: Diadegma fenestrale (assembly GCA_037043255.1). NCBI lineage: Eukaryota > Metazoa > Arthropoda > Insecta > Hymenoptera > Ichneumonidae > Diadegma > Diadegma fenestrale. The sequence continues at coordinate 9,993,163 of CM073317.1, forward strand.
CAAAGCGGTGCCTGGACCAGTAGCCGGCAAGGGGATCGTTTTCGAAAGAATCAGTGGTATTAAATATCTCGAGAAGCACGTCCAGTTGATAGTCCGCAACAACGTCAATCCATCGTCCGTTTCTATAAAAAAATGTTACTTTTTTGTAAATTTGTATGAAGTAAGAAAAAATACGAAAAATCGAGTGAAACTCGATGCTCTCGCGCGTTTCGATGGAAATAATTAACTTTTTCGCAGAAAACAAAATATCGATGACAAAAATAAATGTACGAGTACATTCGTGCTCGTCCATGAAAGGACAAAATTGTTGGAAAATTCCAAGAAATTTGCACGCGTATACGTAACGCGAAAATTTGTGTCATGAATTTCATTTTTATTTGATTAAATTGTTTATCGCGTATATAAAATACGTGGCGCAGCGTAAAGCGATTCCGTAAATATAACTCAAATAAATTCTTGGGATTCCGCTCGACAGTGCAGTGTAGCGCACACGACCGATCAAAAGCTATGCGAATATTTTTGTAGAAAGCGAGATAAATTTAAATTGGAGTAAAATGTTTTAATGTCAATTATAAATTACACAAAAATGCAGCGTGTTCCGCATGCGTTTCATAATAAAAAGGACGATGGTTCGTCGAACTCGCAGTTCGCGGAAGCTCTTCATAACCGACCGATCAGGACCATAAAAACACGTAATCGGAATTGGAAAATGTTGCATTTGATAAAAACCAAAAAAAATGGTTGATTTTGCATAAAAAATGGAGCATGAGAAATGGGGAGAATAATGAAAAAAATGGATGAAATTGCGGATGGAATTTGTGAAATATGATGGAAATTTTATAACAAAAATAAACAACGAAAACTGAAGAGCGTGTCGAAAAAAAGTTGTCACCAAGGGAAAGTTTATTGTTAGTAATTTTTCAACGACAGCTGTGAAAATATAAACGAGTATCGAAATGATAATAGAAAAAGAAAAACATTTTTCCGAAGCACCTCTAAAGTTATACGAGGGTTTCTGCGATTCAGTTGGGGTGCATCCGTGTTCATAAGTGTGGGTGGTCAAGAGAGAAGGTTTAAGGGGTGGGGGGGCTAGTATTGGTTGGTGTTCTGGTTATACAGCATCCCAACAGGGAGACTCCAGGATCAGCGGTTGAGGGAGTGGAAAAGGAGGGAGGGGGAGGAGGGGGTTATCTCGGGCTGCTCTAGGAAGCGTTTTGTAGTGGGAGGTTGAGAGGAGGGAGAAGGTTGGATAGTTTTGACGTTATTTTGATATCGAGGCACTACATATCGGGGCCGGGTTTGCGATGGGAGCGCAAGCGCGTCCCCGCGACGATATATAACGCGAGAGAGAACAGAGCGCGCGTGCGTCTCGTTCTCGCACACTTGTTAACTACCCCTATTTTCAACCCCGTCTTCACAGCACACATGTGAACCGACATGCACGTACGGGACGGCAGAACCTCGTGAAGAAATTGATTCTGCGCGAGAGGGACCTCGAGAAATCATCGAACGCGCTCAACGGGGGTAACCAAGCCAAGCTATCGTCGAGTGAACCATACACGGATTCAAAGTCTCAGGGTGCAGGCATTACGTAAGGGATGTTGCTGCTCGTAGGACCGTGACTTTGTTCACACTTTTCGGGTCCATCATCCGCACGCGTACATCGACGTCGATGTTTTTCTCTCGGTTCTCAAAGCATAAACGTTCGAATATTTACATCAGTTGGTGTCGACGAAACTGAATAAATTCTTTAAAACTAAAAATATCGCGTCAATGTAAACTTCTCGTGTGTTTATCTGTCATCGAAAGTTCCAACATCAAGTCATGCGAGACGTAAGCACAATCGTTGGATTGTCATACGTCGATTGTCCACGCCGGTACTCGACTCAACAAGCTACACAGTGACATGGTTTAATTATAAACTAAATAACAATCGCTATTGTAAAACGTTTAAACGAGTCAACGACCCTGAAGACGAGGTGCAACGACCAAGAGCAGACAGAGGAGATTACATCTGACGTTTATTGTGTGAAACATCGATGGAACTCCGCATCGTTTTACTCGCACATATCGTGGGTCAGTTACATTTTTCATTTTCTTATCACTAAATCGTTTCGTCATCTCGATTTCCCAAAAATTGACTATTTTATTTTCATTTTTTAAATATTTTTTATTGACATCGCTTGTTCAATTCGAGTAGTTGCGGAATTATACAAAAAGAAGCAGTCTTTGGGCGAACACAACCCCCTCTGGTTCCTCAACAGAAAGGCTTGATCCTCTCGTTGTCACATGCAGATACTGTGCACACGAAACTCCATCGCGAAACCTTTTCAATGGCTTTTATAGCCAGTTTTCGAGTATCTTTTTTTTTCGTTTCTGTGCACCATGCGATATTTTTGTCATTTCAAAAGTCCTGTATTTAGGTAGATCGGAGTGATGATTAAAAAAGAAAATGAGCTTTCCCGGAGGTTTATAAAAATGATACAATTTGGCAGTCGCAGAGGTGAATGACATGGAGTTGTTGCGAAAATAACTCTCGTCGTATCAGGTCATTCTGGCTAAACAAACCGTGCTGGTTATGTGGTCAAGGCTCATGAATCGCGAAGTAAATGACCGTGTCGAGTAACGTAGGATTTTTTTGTTTTTCGTCCCCTTTTCGTAAGGCCATTAGGGAAATCAAACAAACGTTTGTTCGAGCGTTAGGAGTTGCGGTGGTTTTTTTGTCGTATGAACGGTGTGGTAATTATTTGATATGATTTAGTAATTTCAATGGCATTTGGGGATTTCGGAGATTCTGGCTTGCCAGCAAAGCCGCGTGCGCGACCCCCGTGTCTCAGAAATCTTTGCGTCTCTCTCTCTCGCACTATTTTCGACTCTCTCAGGGTCTGACGTTAAGGAATTCGTGACAAGAGTCTAGCGAAACGCAATAATAATTTATATAGCCCAAACGCTAAGAAAACGCGAACAACGTACAGACTTAATTGAGGGGTTGAGATTTGTTATTCGTGACTGCGAGCGAGTTCAACCCCCTTTTATTCGTCTTGCTTTCAAGCTCTCTTGCAACTTTTGCCGGAGGCCTGAGAAAGGGAGAGGGAGAATGGGGGACAGAGTGAAAGGGGAAAAGACGATGAACTAAAGCAGGTAAACAGGTACGTTGATCTTTCATCGCTCTGTGCGTGTCATCGACTCGTCCGCTGATCCTACTCCATGTCTACGACGATTGTTGTACGATAATAACCCCCATAAACGACATTACGCCCTCCCTCCTCCATTATTTTATTCGTTATTCATCCCTCTAGCATTACAGACGGAAGGAAACATTTTTGCAGCTCTACATACTGTTTTGTCACTCAAGAAAGTCTCGCGTAGAGTGAAACGATCGAGTAATCCCAACACCACGACCGTGACAAAATAACTGTCATCGATACTTGATCGTCAATGAGCAGGACAGAAAGAAAACGTGTGAAACAATTCCAAATGGACTTATCAGTCGGCTTCATAAATATTTATCAACATTCTATTCCACATGGCGAATCTAAGTGAATTTCCACTAACAACGCGACAATCATCGTATAATCCAAACACCCTCGAAATCGATAAAGATACGAATATTTAAGGTGACTGAAATATTCATTGATCCCTTGACATTCTCGGCCACTGGATTCTCTGAAATATTAATTACACGTCACCACTGAATCGTGATATTATCGAATAGAATCAAACTGTCATTACGAGAAATCGGATACACGAAAAATCACGAAATAATAACGAACGTGTGTAGCTTATCAGATGGTAAGTTTGAATTATTCTGGTGGTCAGAACTTTAGAAAACAATGGATCAGCCTCAACGACATTGAAGATTCTTTATCGGTCGAGAAAATTTATGACCGAAAAATACTTTTTTCTGAAGGTCGTTTTACTGTGACCATAATTTTAGTTCCAATCTCGAAATAGAATACAAACGAGAAAAATAATGGGGCAGAACTTAATTAATCATCATTTTACCCATTCAATAAATCATCGTTATCACTTTAATCAATAAATTTCTTAATAATTGAAATCCGACCCCTTGAAATTTACGCCTAGATATTTAAACTCGTAAACGTGCACGTTAATCATCCGATACTTGTTATATATACATCGGAGATTGTAGTTTTCATTAATTGCAGCAAAAGTTTTATTCTCGAGTTGGTGAAACTTGACAAGTTAAAAATTGTACCATAATTCTTTTGACTTGTCGAGCTGCGCTATCGCGATAAATATCTGAAAATTTATAGAAACGTCGCGTCTACATATATATAAAAAAAAAAAAGTTTAAACTTTTCGTCGTAAATTCGCGTCTCTCTCATCGTTAGCAAACTTTCTGAGAAACGTTTTACGATATCGGATTGCCATTTTTTTTATCTTTCTCTTGGTTTTTGTGTTCTTTTCTTTTTCTTGCGTCACCCTTCGTTCCTGTGTCAAGTCTCGAGCAACCCTTGACTTTAGCGAAGGGGCAAACTTTTTATATCCGTCCTCTCGAGCCTTTACACGGTATGTACACACATCGACGTGAATATAGAGGCACGTGTGCATGTCTCTATGTCGTATACCTGTCCATGTCGATCGGAATCCTGTGTACCGAAAGAGTCCATTGTCGCATGGTGCGTGTAAACGCGTTTCGCGTTGCTGTCACGTTTTTTTCCTCCTTCTTACATCGCTAAGTATACACAACGACAAAAAACGTATCACAAAGTCCTTTCGCCTGATATATCGAAAAATCTCATCGAAAATCCTCGTGATAAAAGCTCACAGCGCGAGACACGGAGGTAAAGAGTGACAGGGAGGGAGCAGCAGAGGGATGCAGAGTTTTCCTGGCTGCGGTAAAAAAGAAAAAAGCCTCCAGACTGGATATACGTAGCATTATAGACGTCCCACGGATTCATGCCTATCAAAATCTGTATATACACAGTTTTCCTATATAGTTACGTGATATAACCTCGAAAACAGCTATCCGTAACGTTGCTCACGCTTTTCCAACATTTTATGCCCTACAACGTCAACGTTTCAAGAGACGAGTGTGATAGAGACTTTTCCCCTCTCCCTGTCACTCCCTCTCGCTTTCTCTCTACAAATACAGACATAGTCACGCCGCTTTCCACCCCTAAAACATCCCTCACTTTTTTTCCATTCCTCCCCAGCCACGTAATGAAATAACCAACGAGATTTAATCTTCTCGCTATGTTGGCCTCTCGTACCACAAAATTTACATGCTATATCCTTCACGCATGTATATTTCTATGCATATGTATACGTATAATCCCCCGCAGATAAATCAGGATGAAATATTGATAAATTAATCGGCGGGGGTAAGAGAAAAAACGACACAAAGTGCAAACAAAGTTGCATTTTTTCTTCATCTTCTCGCATCATTTTCGTTCTCAACGCGATCGGCAAATGAAATCTAATCATTGGCTTGAAAATTGCTGCAAGTCACGAAATGATTTCGAAACGTGCTGATGATCAGTATCAACAAAAACAAAACATTTGTTTTTAATTAATTTACGTTAATCAGCAGTTTTCATGAATTGATGCAATTTTTATGAACTGGCGGAATTATCGCGATCATTTTATCCAACAAAGAGTTCATATCAATGATTCCACGTATTTTTGCACCAACTCCTCGAGATGATTGATTTGTTGGCTGAAGCAACGAGCGGAATAAGTTAGCGCTACCCGCGGATGAAAAAAAAAATTGCATTCAACGACCCTCGAGCAATTTATTTTTCGTTATTTTCGCTCGCCCTCCGAATATATTGTGTGCGTTATTGGTCGTCGGCCTAGCAATAATTGAAGCGCTTATTACTCACTGAATCGACAGATGAACGCTTGAATAATTTCGTTTTCGTAAATTATCGCTTCCGCCCTCCGTCATCCCACTTCGCACCCTCAACAACCCATTCCACCTGCTTGATTATTTGATACTGCTGTTCATACATCTGCATTTATATGAACTTGCTATGAAAAATGAAAAATTCAGTTTTGGACACTTGACAATCATAATTCCATTTTGATGTTTCTAACCATTGCTGCTCCAGTGTTATCAGTATCGTTGAATATGACAAACACTTGATCCATTTGAATAATTCGTGAGGACATTCATAAAATGTGTGGAGAACGTGGAAAACCTGTAGAATTTCCAAAAAATGTTCTTCAAGTCCTCATATGTGCTTCAAATGTGACGGTGAAATTTTTTTTCCAGTTTTCAATGTCAATATGCTTAAAATGTCCCAAAACGTGGGAAAATCATATCTAGAAAAAATGTCCGGATGTGTGTGTGTATGTGCGTGTGCATGTTCTGGTACTGTAAAATTCAAACGTTCATAACTCGAGAACGGTTTGAGCTACAGGGCTGCCGTTTTGCACGGATGTTAATCTACACGGGCCCTTCGTTCGTTGCGAATTTTGTCGGAATTGATAGAAAAATACGGATTCTACGGCATTTTGGAATTTTCAAAAAAATGTCGTAATCGCTCTAGCTTCCGCAAATTTCAAGATTGATTATTAATTTTTTTTTTATAAATAGAGTATTATAATAGAAAGGTTGGTATTGAATTTGGAAATGATCGATTGAACGGTTCAAATTTTATAGATTTTTGAATTTTACGAAAATATTAGTTTTCCGAAAAATCGTCTGTGCGCTTCAATTTTTGCAAATTTCGTAAGATATTAGGAATGAATCTGTACTTCCTTTTTCCTCTCCAGAAAAGTTCTCGAAATTTTATTATTGAAATGCAAATTAAAAAAAGGCTGCAAATAATATGCTCATAATATTTCTCAACCTTTGCACATGAATCATTTATAACGTGGAAAAAAAATTCTATCGAAATATAACGAAGCAACGATACATTTGATGCTATTTGAACAAAGTGGCTCGCCACAGGAGGTTCGGACTCGCTTCGGACTCGCGTTTTTTATAGTCAGGGAACCAGCGAAATTGGAAGAGAAAAAACAACATGAAAAAGTAAAGAAAAAAAATGATGCTGAAGTTTGCATCGTCGGAATGCGACAAAATTCTGTTTTTTCTTCACCAGAGCTCATAATTATTGTTCAATATTTGGCCCGGACACTAAAACGATCGTGTCTCGTGTGTCCCAAAAACTAAATCAAGACGAAAAATAACCACGATTTTCGAAAAAGGATTTTTCGTTGAATCTCAACGTTTCAAAACTTCAGAGTCATAAAAAAAATGTTCTAAACAAGATCGATACTTCAACAATCCTTCAAATTCTGATGAAATTGAATTAAATCGATTGAAACGTATCGATAGAATGAAGAGCGAGTAGCAATAAAAATGGAAACCTCAAATTGAGGATGCACCGCAGGATTTCTGGAATAGAAACTTTTGGAGGTTGGACTTATCGAGATAAACTAATTTGTACCGCTCTCCTGAACTTCCGGTATCCCCGAGAATCAGGCTCGTATTTCACGTCTCGTATAAAGTATAAGAATATGTTTATATATTGAGAAATTAATTTACAACTTACAGGTACATAAGCATAACATGGTTATTAAAGTTTATCAAGTTCTGTGCTTGAGAGTTTCATCGATCGGTCTGTTCATCCCCCATGCCGCGACAGCGTCGCGTCAACGCGGCCATATACGTAATACGTGAAAACGCACATGCTCATAAAGCGAACGCACACGAATGAAGAAACACACACAAACGCAGACTGGATCGAAAGCACACAGTGAGAGATCCATGATTGGGTGCTCGAAACCGTCGGGGATTATTTCGTTCGGTGCTCTCTGTGTTTTGCTGCTCTGTGTTCCGTTGTTGCTGCTTTTGCACCACCCCATGCGACGAATTTGGCGTCGAGCGAGAGGCGATGGCTGGCTGCGGCTGCGACGACCGTCAATTCGCGATCCTTTCTCTGTCGTTTCGATTCCCCATGACGTATGGGCCATTCTTCCTCTCTCATTTTTTCCTCCCCCGAATCGGCCGCCCCTCACACGTTTCTCATCGTACATTTTGCCAGCTTGTCGTACAACTTGGAGGTGATTCTTTTTATTTTTTCACATTTTTCCAACCGTCCGCGTCGCGGTCCCTCTTTTCTTACGCCCTAAGTATCGTGAATGTAAAGCGAAGATTTCTTTCGTGAGTTATTTCGCGGATGGAGAATAAAATATTTGATGGGATTTGTCCATTTGTTCGAGAAGTTTAAAATCACGATTAAAAAAGATTTTTTAAAGTCGTGTTCGAGTCACACGGAAAGAAACATAATGAGCGATATTTCTTGCCGACTTTATCGAGTCGCTTTCGCGTTTATTCTGATGCGAGGACTTCTTCGAAGCGCTGAAATATCAAAATTGAGCATAATTACTGCACTCGTGTGAATATCAATTATTTCAATTAGGTAAGCATTGCCCCGCGAATCGTAGCTCGTTATCTAGTTTTATTTTGAGAATAATTAATTGGAAAATAATAGAAATTGGTGCAGGCTTTTCAAGAGGAAATAAACTAAATGAAACTCCACGTTTGTAGAAAATTATTCGATGGTAGATCGAACAATTGGGTAATGTTAGTCGGTACAGTGAATTCTTGCGGAAGAATGATCTCGCCGAAGATGAAATCATCCATAAAATGTTGAACGACATTCGTTGAATACATAATTTTTAAATTTCCTACTCCGTATTTCATTATTGATGTAACGAACGTTGGCACCATTGTCATCCAACGAAATTAGCGACGTTAATTACTCCTGTTTAACGTTACAATTAGCCTGGTTAAATAATAAATTATGCAGGGAATTATTGAACGCGACGGCACATGGATGACAGCTGGCAAATACGAGTGCGGAATTGATAATGGAATCGAAATGGCAAACAGCCTCGTTTTTTTTTGTTATCAGACAAATAGTACAAATTAATATTGGAATCGTAATAAAAATGTTAATTCGCCGAATAAACATAATACTGAAGAGGAAAAACTGACAATTAGCATGAATCGATAAAAAGTTCATTATGTATTGAATAAATTAGCATAATAATTCATTACGAGGATTAATCACAGCCGACAGCGGAGTTTTTTGTCCTTAAGAGGTTCAGATGTCTGGAAGAAAAACATTCGGATGGCGAACAACTTTCCGATAAATAGAAACGAGTCGATGCGCGATAAGGAAATGCGTGGGTATTAATTCCACTCGATTTTGTTCGGTAACAAGGGTGAAATACACCCCGCCTCACGGTTTCTCTTGCACACCCTCGACATTCTCCCTTTTTTATCCTCGTCATCGAGTCTCTAGTCTCGCCGAGTCGTCGGGACGCGTGTGCGATAAAAGTAACTCGGAGCGAGCGTCGGGTTCCTGGTTGAATAAAAATGTTATCAATTATCCAGAAGCACGGAGTAAAGAGAGAACGCGACCCGAGAGCAAGGGAGAAAAGGATGAAAAGCTCTGCTGCGTATACAGGCGCCGGTTGTTTGAAAAAGAAAAAAAAACAGCCGACAAATTGTGTGTAAGGAAAAGCTCGACGCGCAAAAACCAAGAGAGACGATAAAATGCAAGGAAAATTCGTTTAATTCACAAATCGATTATCTCGTTGCGTCTTGGGGACTCGCGCGGGGTTACCAGGCGAAAATTTCATGCGACGACTTATTTTTTCAGACTGGGGAGTAAAAAAAATATTATGGACGAGTACAATCCTTGTGTACGTGCTATTCACTCTAATTAAATCATATCCGGGAGAGTAGCGAGCGAGATTGAGGAAACGCCAAGTAGAGCCTCGTGTTCACACACGTATTCACATATTTTACTCTCTTTCCTCCCTCTCTTTTTTCAAAGCGTATAATTATATGAAATATTGAAAAGAAACGAGCAAAGGGAGGAGGAAGAGCAACGAAGAGATGGAGTTTGGAGAGAAAACCGAGAAAGCTCTGAATAATGTCTACACTAAGGTACATACGATATATATATATGTATACGCGAGTACTTACATATACATAGATATACATTTGGCATTCTCTACCGGTATGGCTTTGGATAGAGCCATGCCGACACTATAGGGGCGTGAGGGAGCTTTCATAAAAAGCGCGAGACGACGTTAAAGAAACGAAGAAAGAAAGAGAGAGGGAAAAGCAAAGATGAAAGCAGAGATGCTGAATTCTTTGAGCCTCGCGCGGGCGCGAAAAGTAATAAGGAGCATAGTACACTTTATAAATATATCTATAGAAGAGATACGTCTGCAAGAATACAGCATCGAGGGTGTATAGTTATTTAAGATCGTGCTCTATATATTTATACGTCCATTTTATACGTTTGTGTGTATCCTCACTCGCGCTATAACGAGAATACGATAAAGCCGAGTCTTTGGTATCTCGAAGGGTTTATCACGCGAATTCTACTCTCGTGATATCTCACGGACTTAACGATTCGAACAAAAGCTTTTGCGAACGAGCTTTTTTTCCTTTCAACCGCATTCAACAATACAGGGAATAAAAATGTACGTTTTTTTTTTCTTCTTCGCACTTTCTACTGCGCGTTGCGTTATGAACTCTCTCGTTCGCTGCGTGTGAATCCGTAATATAATAATCGATTGTGTTCAATCAAAAAGTACAGATTTGCAACGATCCTGCAGCTTCGACTAATGCAAATCACAGCTTAATTGTTATTGATCAAATTTTTCTCGTGATTGTTCTGGGAATTTGCTATTCGTGTTTAATATTTAGCATTATTGTATGAAATTAATTCTCACTCACGTTATTATGGATTGTTGACGGAGCGTTATTTGAATTTCATGCTCGATATCGAGGCGATGGGATTCGCTTCGAAACGCCAAAGCCAAATCGATTACAAATCTCGCCAAGCGAATCCCTGACGTGACCTTGCGATCCTTTTTTTTCTTCATCCCCCAATCGACGTGTATACAACGTACAACCCAAATCTCAAAGCTGTCAGTTATCCCTTATAGAAGTGAAGCGAAAAAATTGCTTCCCTCGACGACTTAACTGGATCCAGTTCGAAATCTCTTTTTTTTTTAAATGGATTTTTTAAAAGTGCTTTCTACGATGAATTATTTTGGCCTTTGTTTGAGCTTGCTCGTTTCTTATCCATCGCTCGATTTTCGCTCCTTTCAAGGCCTACACAGATTCAACGTTTATTTAACGATTATTTTCGTTACAGGTATTTGCTCGGGGCTGCGCGAAGTGCGCATGCAAGTACCTACGGCTGTCGAGAATGGCGGCTCGGCGATATTAAATTGCTGGTACGACTTGGAGGGCGCTACTCTTTATGCTGTCAAATGGTACAAAGAGAGAAGAGAATTCTATCGTTACACCCCTAACGAGAGTCCACCTATGAAAACATTTCACATCGGGAATCTCAAAGTTAATGTGAGTTACTCTTTTCCATGGACTAAAATATCAACCGCACATGTCCGCTGAGTGTTGCGATCGGAATAAATACGAGAAACTCGATTACCGACCGATTGAAACTTATAAATAAACTTCGACAGCGATTATTCGTTTGATTTTCACCAAATTCATTCAGTTCCATCGCTTTGCTCTCTCATCGAGTAGATGTCAACACGAATAGCGCTATTGAATCAAAATGGTGTTCGTAATTTGGAATTTTTGTCCGAAAACGTTTCATTGAAAATAACTTAATTTATCAGTCGTACGTTTTATTTTGGTTCACAAATTCATTACGAATTAGTCGCACGAGAGGTCAACCGCACTCCGCAATTCAATTGCTGTCAAATTTTATTGACCTCTGCTCCATTTATTCGTTGATAAAAACGCTCATATCAATTTTTCTTCAATATCGTCAGTAACTTATTGATTTTTTTTTATTGCTGGAGATACTCTCGACTAATTTGTTATTTTATTGTAGAAAGAACAGAGCAATGCCACTCAGGTAGCACTCTCGGCTTTGGATTTAAATGCCAGCGGGCAATACAGCTGCGAAGTATCGGCCGATGCACCTTCTTTTCACACTGCAATTGTTTGCGCAACGATGAACGTGGCTGGTGAGTTAGAAAAATAGAAAAATTTACCCCCATTTTTGATATTTACGTCGGGATTCGTGCAGCATCAAAATTTTTTCCTGTTCAGAACTGGATTTACTTGATTCTTGGGAAACGCGATAAACTCCAAGTTATTCAACGGACGAATTTCTTTTCTAGATCGTGGATTTTTAAGAAAGAAACGCAGCTACCGAGCTAGTCATAAAAAGATTTGACCAAATTTGACTTTAGTAGTAATCGGTCTTCCAATGTCACATTTCGTTGACTTTCTATTATATCTGTCGAATTTAAAATTTCGCGCACATATAACCTCGAATACGTGACGTTGCTATATTTTAGGAAGAGTCGAAAAATCCACTGTAAGTGCTTTTTATTGTTTTCATCATTCCCTCCCGTTACAATTCACCTTTGAACGTTTTTAAGCGTGGTAAATGATTATGAGGATTTAATCTCTCTGATGTTTAATTTTCATTTCAATTTATCCATCAATTACGGAGATATGAAGAATAATGTACAGCCTATTCCGTGACTTCCCATAAGAGGCCATGTCAAATTGGTTGTCAAGGCTTGTCAAATATTTACAAATATCTCGCGTAAAAACCCACCTCAGCCCACAAAAATTGGTACAAGTTATTTTTACATAATTATCTAACTTTTCTGCCAAATTTGAGATTTTCCTGTCCATTAATTCTGTTTTCTGCGTTACTCCCTTGATATCCCAGCCGGAGAATAAATTTCAATTAAAAATCGAGCATTTATTGTTACGTTGGAGAAACTTTTTCATAAAATAAATAAATGATTTGTTGGGCATGTTAAATATCACAATCGTCAGATTAGCTTGCCGAGATAGCCGCATGAATTTTGAGAAACGAGGGTTCGAAGTCGTATCGCTCGTGAAAGTTTTCCCATCGCTAGAGCGAGGGAATATCCGACTGAGAAAAGGCTCCCATGAGAGAGGGTTGAAAAAGATTAAAATGTTCACTCTAGCTGCGGTGAATTTAAAGGCACGCGCGCCATGGCTTTTATAATTGATCCATAAATGGTGGGCGTTCATGTTCATTTTTGTTCTCCCCAGCTCTCCCTTTTTGCAACAGCTCCCCCATAAATTTCCCTACATATAGAACACGCGACTCAAGATTGGAAGACTTGAGGGGTTTTAGATCGGGAACGACCGCAATTGCCTTCTTTTCCAATATTTACTTTTTTCACCTCCAATTTTTTGTTTATCAATTGAAAAATGGAAATCGACCTTAATGATGATTGGCTGAATCCACTTTTCTCGAAAAACAATAAATAATTATGTTAATTCAGTCCGCCAGAGATCTGAACGAACACATTCAGAATTGCATTTAAGTGAAATTTGATTTCACGTTTTTTTCGCTCCATTAGAATTGCCAGCGCAAAGGCCAACGATTCATGGATTGCAGAGGAAATATGCGATCGGCGAAAGCCTGAGGCTTAATTGCACATCGGACAGGAGCAAGCCGGCGGCGAATCTCACCTGGTTTGTCAACGATCGCCAGGTGAGATAATGATTTTCCTAACGAGCAACCGCAATAATTGATTAACGTTATATTTTAATGCTTCAACGAATTTTATTCATTTCCACCGTCCCAAATTTCAGTCCATAACGTTTTCAATAATAAATCTTCCATTATAATTGAATTTGTTGGAAAATCATCAAACCGTGGACGACTTCGTTCCAATATCGACGTGAATCCGATTGAAAATTGTTATTAATTATTATTACGTTGAAGATTATACAAATGAGGATAAAATTACATGTTGATTGCGATGCTACGAAATGAGAAAATCTATTGTTAATTAAATATTTATATTCGAATTGCGGAGCACTCTGTTCGATTCAACGTCATTCCAATCCATTTGTACACTTTTTGAAAGTATGAGTGTCATTCTAACGAAGATCATGAATGCGATTCATAGTGACGAAGGTATTAATATAAGTAATGCACATGCGGGTAACGATCTTGATGTTATATTTCCATTACCGTGTTTTCTCTGTCAGAAAATATTTGAAATCGATTCCATTTGACACTCACACACACCCAACGAGTCGAAATCAATTTCAGGCTTAATCTAATGTGTGAGGAGACACATAAATAATTCCGCAAATCATGAAACTTCCAAACGATCGATTCGAATGGATTTTTAAGTAAATAATTAAATGATCCAAAAACGGACAGAGATTTTATGAATTTCTCGGTTTTTTTAACGATTTTTTGCAGCCGGCACATTCGTACGTACGAACATACAGCCCGTTGGATACGAACGAATCAGAGTGGCAAATATCGCACATAAGTTTACAATTTTTGGTTACCGGCGAACACTTTACGTCGGGTAAGCTCAAAATACGGTGCAGCGCCTCGATATACAACATATATTGGCAAAGCACGGAAGTAAGCGCAGAGGAGGATCGACCTAGGGTTATTCAATTAGAACCGGCAGCGACTATCGTAGGGATGAATTATCCTCAACCACCGCCAAATCTACAAACGGGTCAACGAAAACCAGACGGACATCTGGACGTGAAAGGTGATTATAAATTTGTCAAAATAACGTGTCACTGCGAATAGTAATAAATTTGTAAATGTTCCTCGAATTATGAAAAATGAAATATTTTTATATTTATTATTTATATTATTTAATATAATAATGATAAATAATAAATAAATAAATAATAAAATAATAAAAGAATAAATATAAATATTTGTTATTGATATAAATATTTATTATTATAATAAAAAATTATTGATCTGGCCTTTCAGATATCGGATCCTCCTCGTGGGGACTGCAAGGCTCACCGAGTTTAATCCTGCAATTTCTTGTTTTAATAAGACTGCTCCTTAATTGAAAACGACACAAACACAGCCAAGAAAAAAGAAGGTTTATAAAAAACTAGAAAGAAGACGAAGGAAAAAATCGTTCTGTATGATAAAATGCGTGCTTTGGAACTCTTTATATAAATCGACGTGCTTGTAAGAATCTTGCGATATATATTTCCCTTATTTTCCCTTATAAATATGTACTTGTACGTATTGTCAAAGGTCCAGGACCTTTCTTGTATATAATTGCAATTTACAATTAATCTCAATTGAGGCATTGGGAGAGTGTTTCAATTTTGTATATTTCCACCTTCGATGCTTTCATTTATAAAACTCTATCATTTCTCTGGGTAAAAACTAATTACAGTAGATTGTGAATTTTTGGAAGAGAAGGGATTCTATCGAAAATGGCTATTTTCTCGTATTCTTTTATTAAAAACTAGGAATACGAACGATTATTTATCGTCCAGCGAACTTTTGTTCCGATGTAATTTCCGTTAATTTGTATAAATTTTATCGAACACGTAGAATAATAAATAAGTTTAAAAAAAAATGAATAGTCACAAAATTGTTTAGGGCAATTCTGCCAAAAAAAACTGGTCACTGGATGGCCCTTGAACTTTTCAAGTGTAATGCGGAGTCTGATTACAAAAATATATTTAAAAATTCATAATATTCCGAAAGTTTTTTTCTCCTCAACCCACGAAACCTTTGGCGCGTTAAATATTGATCGAAAACACATTTTTGTATTGTGTTTTGATCGAGATGCGATCTCCTTGACGAGGGAAATGGTCGAAGGTGAGAATTTCGAGGGTTGAAACTCATTCCAGTGTCTTAATCCATTCTGAAGCCCATTTTTCAAGCTAGTCTTGTGGAAAGAAGAAAAAGCGATTGTATAAATATATGAATTTTGAAGAAACCACATTGCAGAGTGAGGGTTGACTTTCGTCCGCATCAATAGAGCCCTTTTACAAGCATAAGCTCCGATTATTTGCATCCCGTCCCCGCGAAAGTGTGCACATAGGTATACGAACGTGCTCGAATAATCCAGGCACGCGTTTCAACCCCTTGCGTAGGGGGTGGCACGAAAAAAAAACACGAAAAATTCATACATCCATTGGGATAAGGAGAAAAAGGGAAAAAGGGCGAAATAAAAATGAATTCCAGCTTCGCCCAGTGAGCAGTCGAGGTTTTCGTTTAAAAAATTCATCTGCCCCCGTGAGCGTGCATTCAACGTCTCGCCATGACCTCCGGGCTATCCCAAATAACCATTCAATCCCCAAACTACCCCCAAAAGCTTTCCATGTCATACGTACAGAATCACACCCACATACATCGTGTTCAACCAACTAGCAACAGTTTGAGTTAAACATTCTCGTAACAAATAAATGAAGTTTGGGAGACTGACTCTGAATCTCCGACCCCTGGATCGCCACAGTTCCACCCCCTGCCCCTTTCCCCAGTCAAAATTGGAATATACAACTGACGAAATAATAACTCGAGGAAAATCCGTCACGACAGTGACGCGTTGCAGCAACTAGAATAGCGGGAAACCCTCTCCTGTCTATGGGGTGAAGAGTGACCAAGAGGGAGAGTATATTTCAGGGTGGAAAACTTTACGCACCGACAGTCACCCGCGATGGACATGCCTTCCTCCCCTCTTTGCTCCATCTCTCTCTCTCCCTCTCCTTCTCTCCCCTGTTAGTCTCTTGAACGCGGTTTTCGCGACTATTCGCCAGCAGAGGACGTAAAATCGATATTTCAATTTGTACGGTCCTCGTGAGAGCAAGGGGATGAAGGATTTCGGCTAAGAGAGAAAGACAGAGAGACAGCAACTCAGCTCACCAGAGTCTACACATGCACAAGTTTATAAATGAGATTGTGTATCCGAGAAGCCTGCTCTCTTCCCCCTTGTCATACCGAATGAATCAGCGGATCTATGTGAATTTCTCCAAGTTATGTATGGCCCGAAATATCTGATGCGAGAGAATTTTGGACCGAGCGAATCTCTCCCAAGATCTTAAATGCGCTACGAGCTGAAAATTGGCTGGAAATCCATGAAAAATCTTTATTCCAATTTCTGCTTGTGCATTTGATTAAAAGAAAAAGAGCTTCGCTACGTTTTGTATAGCAAACATGAAAATCTCACCGAAACCCCATTGCCAAAGGTCGTTTGAAATTTCTTCAAAGTGTACGATGGATCGCGAAGGCTGCTTGTGAAAAATTTCATCATTCCATAATCGCTCGTTTCATATGGAATTCCTTGTATACATCTCGTTATGAATACGAGCATTGCGTATGCAGCGGATTTTTCGATGAATTTTAACGGGAAATTTCGCATGAAAAAGAACGCGGCTGTGCGCGCAAAACCCCGATGGTATGTATGGAATGAGGCAAAAGCTGTATTATGCTTCGCGATGTGTCGAAAGGGGTGGGAACAAAAAGAACCATGCAAAATGTATGCACTTGCAATATATAGATATCCTCAAATACAAGACTCGTTTGCTAACTCTCTCGCACTCTCGCCCTCTCCGCGGTTTCGGGGGCTGATGCATCCTATATCGAACATATAAATATATATGTGCACATTCGAGAGAATCTGCCAGAATCGCCGGAGCAGAGAGAAGCCGGATGATGGCTAATCGATGACGGGTCTGTTCAACTCTCTCTCTCTTTCTCGTACAACTCCATACACGTCCATCTCTCTATACATGGAAATTGCGAGTACAAGGAACCAATAGGGCGTAAGTTTGACGTTCCTGGACCCGAACTGCCGTCCTCCGAGTCGCTCCTACACTTTTGTGGTCTCTGTGTTATTTATGGACCGACAGACACTGACACAGGCTTCAGTTTTCGTGGTTTTGATGCATTTCAGGATCGTCCTTGAATGTTCCAAACTAATAAAATTATCATTCACATCCATCGCTTTACACCTTCTCTTATTTATTTACGCGTCACGTCTGAATAACCATCGGACCAACTGACAGTTATAATCTCCATTATTCGCGATTTTGTCTAACAAATTATTTATTCCTAACGAAATTGTTTTAAAATTCGAATAAATTTCGAGTCCAGCAACGTATTTTCGAGTTTCTGCAAAATTTAACATCCATCCAGACCGATATTATTATTTTCGACGTTTCAAAAGTCAGAAGCGATTGCAATTGTTTGCCCTTTGGCAAAATTCCAGTTTCGTACCGTCATTTGATCATTTTTTCCCGTTAATCTGATGGAAATAACAAAAAACAATTAGAGCACGAATCCCGGCACTAAAATCGATCGTTTGATTGGATTGTTTTTTTCCAAGAGCGAGAGCTGCTTGGAAACAGCGTAAAAAAGATTTTTCTCATCGCAGTCTTTTGCAGTTTTTGTGTCGTCAGTTTTTTCAACATGTCTCTGGCATATTTGCCCCTCGGTGTGCAGCTCCGCGGCTGCATTGTGATGTATACTTAATGCACATGGCATGTATCTCGAATTATCGTGTTCAGGGAATTGGTGTCCTCGAAAAAACTGTCCCCGCAGAACGGGCTGTCCAACATCAAAGGATACATGACGTTTTGAAATTTGGAGACTGTGCACTTGTCCCTATAAAAGGGAAATAAGGGTCAAAAACAAGATAAAAGAATTTACATGTCGGTAGCTCGAAAAAACGGTTCGAGTTTGTAAAAACCTCGAGCTAGAAAATCTAATCATAGGTCCATCATGCTCAATAGGATTTTCAAGGTTTATTGGAGCAGTTTTCGTTGAATTTTTTTTTTTTCAGCAGACCTGCAGCGCCTGTTAAGCTCGACATATAAAAACTCGATTTCCGTAAAACCTAGACTTTTCGTGGGATTCATTGAAAACTGAATGTGGTTCAGGATGCTGAGTGAATCCATATTTATAAATTTGAAACTCGTTCGGCAAAGAATTACGTGGGAAGCTCGTTGACAGAAATTTTTTGCCCATCCATTTAGGATTAAGCTGACAGAGGATTAGCTCGCTACATTCAAGTTTCTTAGAGCTACTAAAAATTCTGTCTGAGTTATCACAAAGTTAGTGTTGAAGCTCGTTCCATGCACGTGACATTTATTCAGCGGTCTCGCGGAGAGTTTTGAAGATGCGTGAGTCGACGAAGAACGAGGTATTTGGAAACTGACGATTAACAACATAATAAATTACCCAGACTCGTTGTCTTCATTGGCAAACGTCGTAAGTTACGTTGGAAAAAACGCGTCACTTCTCGATTCCTTTATGGCTACTGGCACGAGAGCTTAACCACTCGAAGCAGCGTTTGCTCTTGAGCCACATCGCACCATACAAAAGGGAGAAAATGGTGCAAAAAAGAACTTGACGGTGATAATCGGGGCTTTTTTTATTACGAGAGGGACTATTACGTCGGGAGTTTGTGCCTGATGTGCTCGGAGGAAGAATCCCTTTGGTCTCGGAGGATTCTCAGACGCCAGAAGACTTGGATGTACAGGGATGACAATAAACTGCGGGGGAGAGAAGAAAGCAGTGAAGAAAAGAAAGAAGGAGGGTGTTATGGTGGCTTGTTAAATGGGGAGGACCAAGAGAGTATATTTCCTTTGTGTGTGTCTTCGTGAGAGAGTTTATACCAATAGTTGAGAAGCAGAAAGGCTTGTAATGACCGCGAGAGTCTTGACGCGTTAAATTCTTATGTTAGAGCCCTCAAGTTTTGCTAGCGGTCAGTAGAATTATTACTATATGTAGTGGAGAAGAAGTGGATGCTGCTGCGAGGAAGAACGAGAGGATTGGACCTCGGGAAGAACCGGACGGGTGCTCTCACGTGGCCCATGAGTCGAGTCATTGTTGGGTCGTTGACGTTTCGTCTGTCTCTTCAGAAGCAGAGCGTTGGCGACGTTCAACGCGACGTAACTCCGTGAATCATTTTTCTTTTTCTCCACCCCTCAATACACATAAACTTTTTTACTTTTTTCCTCTTCTTTTCTCTTGCCTTCTCTCTCTTTTTTATCCTTTTTTCACGCATTGCCGAATTGCTCGACGAGATAAAGTGCGAATGGGCGAAAAAGGTCCTAAAAAAAGTTTTCTCAATTCGGAAGCACTTGTATTTATATTGATGGGAATACAAATGTTGCTTTGAATATGAAAATAGGGGATTCCGAGTTGACAAGTTTTATTTCTTTCAGAACTCACACTTTTACGTTCATTTTTTTTTCCCAACAGCTACTTCTCGTATTACGTCACGTTTTTTCGATACGAATGTGAAATCGATGCTGCAGAATGATTCGAGAGTAATTATTCATCGAGTACTTAAAGTTTTCGTTCCCTTCATTGAATGGGTTCAGTGGGAATCGCAGAGGGAATGAAATTGGCAAAAGTATCGTGTTTCAAACTCTATCGTCGGATTGTGCATGGAGTGAATCATCATCCTGGCGCTTATATTTTCTCTCAACGTGGCAACGACGTGAGGGTTCTGGTGCGTTTGAGATAAACCAACAATTCTGCCTGGCGACACACTCAAGTTAATGCGTAGCGATAAAACAAAGTCTGCCTCTGCTGCATGTAAGTACCTCGCAATCCCACTTTACGCCCTCAACAGAGAAGCCTCAACACGTACATTTTCAACATACACATAAGAAGACAGACTCCCATGAATATACGCGCAAGAATTGTACATTATCGAGATCGCTTGCTGTGTGCTGTACGGAAAAATCGAGGCGACTACTTCTTTCTCGCGGTCGACTGCACCCTCGGGCTTATTCAAATAGCAACGACACTAAATATAAATTTTGCTGACTACAAATGTTTCAGATATTTGCCTCTATATGCAGAAATCGAAATAAAATGCATCGATACAAAAAATTTCCCATGAGGTATGTTACGCGTCAGCTTTGCGTTCCATCAAACTATTTTGTCCCTAAATATGCCATGAAATCACGAGAAATACTTGATTTTTCCATCTCGATCAATTTTAATAATGAGTTTCTGTTATTAATGATTCCGCGCTTGGAAATATTTTGTTCAAGGCATTTTCCCATTCAACGCTCCCATTTTTTCAGTGCCGTTGAACTCACTCTTGATTGATGGCGAATTATTTCGTTATTCTTTAATTTTATTGTCATGTTTTTGGTCTGCAACATCATAAAAGTCCAACGATCCTTGTACAGATGTAAAACTCTATACATTCAGATCTGACTGAGACGTCGCATTGAAATTCTCGCAGAAAGAGAGAGAGAGGGAATGAGCGAAAAAGAGTAATTTACGTACTACTTGGGTACAAGTAAAATATTAAAAATATTTCTGGCATCCTGCCACTTGATGAATGAGAATGTAACGAGAATATTTAACGAGGTGCTTAAAGTCGTTTGCACTTAAAATTGAATAATTTATACGATGTTTTTCCACGGGAAACAAATAGTTGGAGGTATCGGTTAATTAGTAAGTGATTTAAATTGCACGAAATATTATTGAGGTCGAATTGGAGAGAGAGCAAATTTTGCTAAGAATTTCTTGCGTATTTCCGAGAGAAAAAACAGTCGTTCTATAAATCGTGGTTTTTCAATCAACGTCGTTGCTTCCCAGATTCCATTAGCTTAGCCCGAAATTCCCTAAAGAGGCTACGAGCCGAATAGGTAAGTGTTGGTATGTATTACGATCATGAGACCCGTTGACGTAAGACGAAGGTAAAGTTGTCCCTTGGGTTCCAACGCGAGGGAGGATAGCAACGAGAATTGTCCTCGGGTCAACCAGAACCTCTTCCTTTCTCTCTTTCTGCGATCCCTTTACAACTTCCTTCCTTTTTGTTAGTCTTGACGATCGCCATTCCACATAAAAATATATATTTGTGTTTAAGTAGATGAGATATATATGTATATGGCCTTTTTCGTGCGTGAATCATCCCTTGTTCGTTCCGTGGGGAAGGGTGAGTCAAGGCCCGAGATAAACGGACAATTCGCCTCGGACGAAAATTCCACCAGCATCCCTACGAGTCAATATACGTCAAGAGCCAGAAAGTAAGGAAGACATTGCCGGCGAGAGAGAAAGAAAAAGAGAGAGAGAGAGAGAAATAGAAAGGGAAAAAAGGGAAAGTTGGGATGACATGGGGTTGCTGGAGAATTTCTCTCCGGTCCACCCCCGCAGCGAAACTTTAAGAGAACGCTGCACCCGACAACTTGATCGAATCGATTTGCAGTAGGAGCAAGAGAGAGAAGAAACATAGAAAAGGAAAAGTGTAATATTTCATACTCATGGAATCGTAGGGGTTGGTGTACAGCAGTGGGGACAAGGGATGGAAAGTGTTCTAGGGTGGTCGACTTATTTGTACTCCGAAGGCATTTCGATTCTTCTACTTCGGGGGAATTTAACATTGAACGCAGTTCTTCCAACTACGTATATGGCGGATGACCCTACCCTATGTGCATCCCCTACAACATCACCCCTTGAGTTTTGCTGCTCGTTCGAGCGTTTATCTTACTAATGTCATCGCCCGCTTTATAACCTCATCCCATTTCGTACAATTGATACGTGCCACTACATATACTGATTCTATATCTTTGTTGACTCCATTTTTCACTCCGATTTGTAAGCCGGCGATTGGTCACTTCTACACCCGCGAAATAAAGTCCAAAATTCCAGCAAAAGCTTCATCAGTTTCGATCGCGATATCCCCAGATGGAATGAAACCATTTTCAACCACGATTGTGAACCTTTTTCAAAGCCTGACCTATTGCCGGATCGGCCACTCAGTTATGCCGACAGAAGACTCTGAGATTTTTGAATTTACAAAAATTGGGATTCGAAGCAATCTCGGCTAGGATTTTTTTCCCATTTCCTGACTTCCGTGAATTTCTTTAACCCTTCGTGGTCACTGTGGGTAGAATCCACCCAGTGACCAACTTGTGACGTAAATATCTCCTAGTTCCCGGTAATTAATGGGGTTGTAATCGTCATTTAACGACAATTTGTAGTGTCCATTGCGCGTTGGCGGCGATAAGTATTACCGTCCCTAATGCTAAATCCCTAACATTCACTCTGAAATCGACCCACTTTCAATAACGGAATTAATATGTTTTTTCAAACGCGCGCCCTCCTACTATTTTTTTCACAAAAGAACCAGATCTGATGAATATCAGGTCCAAATTTGAGGCAAAAATATTGAAAATCCACGAAGCGACGATTAATTTAGTGAAAAAACTTTTTTTTCCCGTTTTTTTTCGTCATTTAGCATTTAAAAAAATATGTTAGCCTTGGATTTCTTTCAGGCAAGTTTTCCGTATCCGAACTGGAATGTCCCAGGGTTGTTCAGTAATTTTTTGAGAATTTCCGGACCGGTAGATTGGTCACAATACGGGTTCGAAAATGGACTGGGTAGAATCGATCCAGTGTGACTACCGAGATCGGTGGCGGAAGTGTGACCACGAAGGGTTAAAATCCTCTGAGAAATCTCAAAACAACGATGTCGATTTTGATTTTTTATATTTTTCGTCAATTTGATGCAACTTGATACAAAAAAATGGAACGTCGTCGTTCTTTTGAGAATTAAGATTTCAAGATTATATGATGCGTTTGAACTCTGCGGACATGCATCAAGATGAAAACATGATTTTTTTGCCACGAGTTGCTTGAATCGGCGTCAGCTTATCGCGGATTTTCCGACTATCTTTTTATCGCGATATAAGAAGAGGGGGTGGAAGGAAATCTGCTCCTCGTTAAATACACGCCGGGTATCTCGAACATTAGCGGAACTGCATGAATTATACGCGCTCGGATAACTCCTCGGACTCCGGCGAGTGAAAAGGATCGTGAATACGAGGACTATGAAAGTTCTGTATGTACAAAAGCCGGCCAGACTTTATGGCAACGAGCCATATCAAACATCAAAGAAGACAACTCTCGAATCTCGTAGTATATTTTGCAAAATGTTGAGTGGGCCTTGGGGAATAGTTCTTAGGAAAGATGGAAGAGCGTCTCGTTCATCTCTCGTGCTTTGTTCGATGAAAAGCTCCTGTCGTCATAGATGGATATGAAAATTAGTACCGCTTCATTGCTCCTCGTTTACGATGATGAGAAATTCTCACGTCTCGCGCTCGGCAAACTCTTCGCTGCGTTCTTTTCAAATCCTTGCCCAGCACTTTTTTCAGCTGTTTTCTTCCGAATCCTCGGAGCGCTGGCGCCCCACATTTGGCACGTTCGCTCCAGACTGTACCCAAAAAATTGTAAATCACTAATTTATACATTTTATCCCGCACATTGACCTGGAAGTGTCGGAATTCGCACGAGATTCTAAATTGCCTGCAAATAAATCTTTTCCCTCTATACTCGACAAAGTTTTTTCGATATGCTCGCGATACAGCGACTTGTAAATGAAGATTGGTCGAATGCATTAGAGTCGCTGGTATTTCTATAATTTATGGAATGTTGAGCTGAAGAAAAATCATTACGAAGTTTAGTGTCGACTTTCGGAATATTTGAAAACCCGTTCGAATTCTTTTCTATGAAATTTCGTACGAGAATCGTTGAAAAACTTGCTGATTGGTGGCAGGAAAGATCCGGATAAGCAGGACATCGCGGCGGGGAGAGTGTCCACTGGGGAATTCGATTCCCAAATACCTCGGTAGTCCTTTTTTTCCTCAGGGAACTTTTAGACTCGCGTATGAAGCGAATATATCAAACAAAATGTTATGTGAGATTGGATCACACAGCAAGCAGCGTTTTGCGTTTGTATCCAAGCCATACATCACAAGGACCACGCGATTTATATGACTTTTGACCAATGTTTGATGATTTACGAGCGAATGTGCGTTGGTGGAAAAATAAAAAAGCCCATAACCGAGCTGGAATAAAATTTATTAGAATATTTCGATACTTTTCTTTCTCTTTAAACAATGAAATGCAATTTTTTTATTGTACAAAGCAACAGGCGGAAATTGGACGAGAAATAAATAAACTCGAGTTCGTATACGATCGTCACAGCGATAGTTAGACTTTTCAGAGACATTCTACAAAAATGGAAAATAAACGTCAATAAAAGAGAATTTGAATGGTCTAATCAATTTTTGTGAAGAAAGAGTCGCGTACCTTAATGTCCGTTGGTAAGGAAGTTGCCTGCAAATAAAAAAAAAGACTTATCATGCGAGTAATCGCGGCTGAATTAAATTCGGGCTGGAATAATTATTATTAGAAATTCAAGTGTCACTCGCGAAATTCCCGAATATTGGGAATGCCACAATAATTGATGAACATTTTTTATGCACCTGACAAAAAACTAAAGAAATGATAAAATTTTCAACGTTTTCCATCGATTTTTGAACAGCTCGCTGTAACTTTTCGTAAAAAATGATCGAATCTTTAAAAAGGGAGAAAGGATTTTTTTTCAATGTTGGGTAGCTCGAAAATAAATTTACTGGTGCGATTTTTAAATGAAAAGTTTCAAGCTTCGAAATTATTTTTCGTTTCTAACGATTCGAGCATTTTTCAACAAGTTACAGCTCTTCAAAAATGGAAGAAATTTTTTTGAGTTTTTACTGGTTTTTAAATTTTTTTGCTGAGTCTAATTGAAAACGCGAATGGAATGTTGTATATCGAGCAAAAGGCGCAGGCGCAATCCATCTCTGCAGATGTTCACACGTCTCCAGGCTGAATGAAACGGAGAGGGTGACCTCGCAGAGTTTCTCCTTGATATTGCCAGCCTCGGCTCCAGTCCAGGCAGGACAACGTTCCAAACACACAGAATCTTTGAGTTTTGTGCACGTTGCCTGCTCCAGAAACATGAAAAATAAACTTATTTATGGTTAATCAACTTTGTTCTTATTTATTGATCATTTAATTGAATCTCCGAGTGAATTCGTTGACGGAGAGGGTCGTGCATTTTCATCTTAATATTTATTAGCTGTTGGCGCAGTATCACGAGATGAAAAATGCTTTAGAGAAACGAACGAGAAGCCAACATGCTCCAGACGTCCTTGAAGACTATTTCACTGTTATCTAAATGGTAAGGTCATCATATTAATTATATTACATCACTAAATTTTCATTATCGTTTCATTATTTTTCAATTATTGCCCATTTAATTAATCTGTCGCAATCGATCATTCCCGAACTTGTAATGACGCCGCACGAAGCTCAATCTCATACCCGACGATATCGAGTGCGTGCTCGTGTCAAGATTCAACTTTATCAACTTTATTATAACCGAATTAGTGGATAGGTCCGGGTTTTTCTGAGCTACGAAATCGAACAAGGGAGAAAAACAACGTGATTTGTCGAATCGACACGAGGCTCGGTATAAAGCACAAAAGGAGGGGAAACAGTTTCAACAAACGCGAAGCATTCCATGCTGAATCGTCGAGGAGCTTCCTCGTTTGGCTATTTGGTAAAAAAATGTATTTTTTGATTAAAATAAACGAAAAATCGGAGAAAGTTGCGAGCAAGTTTCGAGACGTGAGAATAATCATCGGAATTTAAATATATTTTCCGTATCTGTCGATAAGGAGAGTGAATTTTCTCGAATTTTTCATCGCACCACTCGCCTCCAGGGATTTTCCAACAATACCGAAAAACCACAATGAATATTTCAGTCCCATCCATGAAAAAATACTCGCGAATACGAGACTCACCAACTCCGGAGATTCGAGTTTTTCACTTTTTAATCTCTTCCTATCGGAAAGGGAGTGTGTGTGCTCAGTTTTCATGATAAAACTATTTCTCTTAGTTGCCAATCACTGCGCACCGGCTGTTGAGAGTTTGTATATCGCGAGTATACAGCTCGTGTGTCAACTCAGCACGAAAAGTCCTATGAAGCTACATTCTCGAACGTAGCACACACGGAATGTATCAGCGGTAAAACGAGACTCGTGCCACCTCGAGAGAGGCAGTCTCACGAGGATATTCCAACCGCGCACATATCGTAGAATCCATTTTTTTATCGTACAAAAAAAACGAAATTCATCATTTTAATTAGAATTGAGAAATTAAAATTCAATATTTTCGGAGTAAATTATGTGCACGGATTTTTTCTCAGGGCCGTCAAAGATTTTTGGGTCACTCTAGAGCAATTTTTTATCCGTTTAGAAAAAAAAATCGGATAATGAAAATTTGGAGTGAAATTTTGAGCGGTGAGGAATTACGCGAGAATTATTCGAGTTGGAATTCCCCGTGGACGCTTAAGATCTCGTGTATATCCCCACAATAGATATACAAAGGCTGCGGTGAATGTACAAGCAGTTCATCGGTATGTGTGACCAGCTCTTGCCAGTCGTACAGAGCTAAGTAACGCACCAGTCGTTCATAAACAGCGGAGATTGTCAGTGTTGCGCGAACCGCGACGCGATTTCACTCTGGCTGGTTCGAATTTCATTTATCGCGAATCGAACTCGTAATGCTGCGTTAATACGCGATAGCAAATGATGAAAAGAATGAAATTGAGATGAATAATAAAACGATTTGATATGGCGACCACTGAATAAATGACTTTTAATTGACCGGCTCAATTAAACGATCAGCCGAAACAGTTCAATGGAATTGAAATTATTCGGCAAGGAAAAGTTTGACTGCAAGTTTCAACGTGCGAAATACTTCGGTCTCGTGGAAAGATCCGAAACTGTGGATTCTGAATCATCGATATCTCTTATCGAGTGTGTTACATATTAGTGAGTGAGGTCACTGGATTATCGATTCGTGTATCTTTACGAAAAGTCGCAAATATCTATTCGGATCATATCACCAATGCCGCGAAAGTTAAATCCGGAAGGGATTAAATTTTTAACGTGATGCACGTTTTGCTCCGATTTCACGATTTCAATTAAAAATCGGAATTTCATTTGACGCAACCAAGCGGAAGAGCAAAGAGGTGAGTGGGGAAAAAAAGGAATCGCAGACTCCTGTTTTTTTTTTTCTCCAGCAGCATTTATCACCGCGAGTGCGGATGCACTTAATTTGCTCTGCACGTTGGAAATTAAAACAATCTTTTACGCTCGTATTCTTTTTGTGCCCAGCGACCAAGTGGACTCGTGACCACGTGACACTGAATAATCGTTTCGAATTGTCTCGCGCCGATCATTTACGGTCTTTGGCTTTCGCAGGAATCTCTCGAGTTTCTTCATCAAATAAACTTCACCCACGTTTGAAAATTTTCGCGTAAAAGTTGATGAACAAAAATTTCCCCTCGCGGTCCTACTACATTCGTGGATTCCGGGCAAAATATTTACGAGGTCGAACGAGCTGAATATAGAACACGAAAATTTCGTAGAGACAAAATTCACTCTGCGTGGTCGAACGTCCGCAGGCCGAACGATTTTGTAACGAAAAATCTGTCGACATTGTAAAAAAAATGCAGAATGTGCAAAAATGAAGAGAATTTTCGGAATTTGCCGCATAATTTAGTTAATTCTTCATGATTCATTTTCTCGCGATAACCGATTAATGATTGATGCAGGCAGTCAAAGAAATTGAAACCTCATGATCGTGTTGCTCAGCGATTTGGAAAGCTTGGAAAAAAGGCAGGGAAGCCTTGAAATTGAATGAATTATTCAATCCCGTAATCTCATAAGTCTCGTAGCAGTAAATGAATTAATTAACTTTAAATCTTCTTACGATATTCTGGAGAAATAACGATTGAAAAAAGTGAGTTTGCAGAAGAATTATTGAAGTAATCCTGTCGAAGGAGCTGCAGGAAGGAAAGAGAGTGTAATGCAAAAATCAACGCGACGGCGAATCTTGTAGTATAAAGGGAGCATAGAGAAACAGACTCGAAGAGTTTCCTTGCAGAGATCTCCCAGCCTGGGGATCTTACCGAGTGGGTTTCAACGACCTCTCTTTGTTCTGCTTCGTTTTTTTCTTTGTTACGCTCTTTTCCTCTCCCGCCAGCCACGTACATGTACCGAGGTCTACGCGATATAAGATCCGTGCGGTGAAAATGACCATTCCGTTGTATTTTGCACACGGAGAATTGCGAGATAAAAAAATCTGTGAGTTCAGTTTCATTTCACGAAGTACACGTTGAAAAAAAAAAATGCATTTTTTCCCCTTTCGCTTCTCTCGCGCGTATACGATCTTGATCCCTTTGTGTGCAATAATCCCGTTGCATAGGCGAGATCACGCTTCTCTCCGCTCAGAATTATCCACGCTCCTCCATGCTCACGTTTGACTTATGCAACGCATCAAACGGACTCCCTTATTTTTGTCACGGAGACTTTTATAATTATTGAAAGTGTCTCTTGGACGTTAAACCTGCGAGTGTGAGTCATTAAGTTTTCCGCCAACTTTACTCATTGACGTTTCGATGTAATTAAATTTGTCAGTGTAAATCCATTGGATCAGTTTCATCATCCAATCACCGTGAGTGAGTCATTAATTTATCTATTCATTTCTAATTTTATCCCAGACTCTGAAAATCCACACCAACTTGTTATTTTTTCATTCGATTTACTCGCATCCACGAAAAATTGAGCATTGATCGCCGAACGGAGAAAATTAAAATGAAAAATTTGTTTTCTGCAAAGTCAGAATTGTGCGAAATTAAATGGGAGATTTTTAGTTTCAAGAGTTTCTTCGAGCACTTGAAATTTTGGGTTTTTTGGATTCGAATTTGAAGGAATTTTTGAAACAGAAACGTTTTCCATGCGCAGTAAAATTCTTAGGCTAAGATCGGACGAGTAAATGACTCGGGCAATCAAGAACTCGAGTGTAGATGATTTGACTGATTCGTCTAACGGGATATTCCGCCCACGAGTAATTACAGGAAAGCGAAAACGCTATCGCTCATCCTGATACATATTTTAGCCTCGTTGACGGTGTTTCCACATTTGAATATATGTATATAAACTATAATGTACGCAATTTGGTCTGGCGTTGACCAAAAACCGCATTGGATTGTCCGTGAACGATTCACGCGTATGAAATGGTCTCTTGGTTGAGCGAATTGAGGTCGCAGCCACAGAAATTGTCTGTATACAAATATATCTGTGCGTACAGGGTGTCCCACCGCAAATGTTCATCCCCGCGAAATTTCCTTGAGACACAAATAACGATTCAAACCAATGATTCCACCATAATTTTCATCTCGTCCAAAATTTCTGCGAATTGAAGTCAATTAAGCTTGTTTTTTTTTCATTGAGATCGAGCTAAAAAAATCGGGATCGGATTTCAAAGCGTCAGACCCAAACTACTGGCAATAGAAAAATACGGTAAGGAACTTTTTCATAGGAAATTTGATGCTCTTCAAGATCGTTCCTATAAGTTTTTACTCTATCTCCAGTATTTTAGGTCGTAGGAGCGATAAGAGTCGCGGAGGTTTGTGAAAGTCCATAATCGATCAGTCGTCAAGTGGAATTTCACGCAAGAAATGGCATGAAACTTTTCTCCTCGGAAGTCATGAGGTTGGACTTGAGTTTAGATTGAAATGAGGACAGGACACCCGGTACATATTTTTCCTTTCTATACGATATTTACGAATAAATATATATATAGTAATCCTCGAAAATATATTCAAGTGTGGCAAAAGCTGTGTTTGACACCTCGAATTTGCATTGAACGGCCATACTTGTTGATCAAAGGATAAACATGTGGCAACGTACGAATAGCTCGATTACCATTGGCTTTTATTACGATTGATACAAAACGCGACTGAACGAGCTTTACAAATGAGATTATGTTAGGAATGGAGAATTTCTATTGACCCTCAATCTCATGGTGAAATTGAATGCAGCCCCGGACTTTATTTATCGTGCAACATAGAGGAAGAAAGAGCAAGAGATTCCATTGATGAAACGCGTGGTCCAGGAGCAGGCAATCATGCTGAAAGACTCCCACAATATTCAGTCGCCCCTGAGACATTTCTAATCCAAAATGTCAGTCAGCTTTAAATCGCGTGCAATTAAGCTAATTGAGACCCGAAGCTGATGATTTTTCGTTACGATGTATGGTGCAGTAAACCGAAGAGCAAATCATCGACATATTTTGTGATAAATTGAGAAGATTCTCTCGAAAACGTGACCTCATTTTGTTGCACAATTGATAAACTTTAGACGCAGGAAACGTGTGCAGTTGGTCGAATTTGAAGATTCTTTCGATAGAAATCGATCAGGACGATTCGGAGGTCGAATGATTATTCAATCAGTAAAAATTCGCTAATTAGAAGGTCGACGATTCTAGTTTAAAGATTTTTTGTTTCATTAGTCTCCTTCGACGAGGATCCGCGAGTATTAATTAGCAGCCGTGTTCACTCGTAACGCATTTAATGTAAATTCATTAATTAAAAGCTCACTCGAAAACGCATTAGCAAGAGCGACTTCTGTGGAACAAGCTCCTCGCTCCGTCGTGTGTACATCTCTCTCGAGATCGTATCAAAACTCTGCGAAATAATATGCTCGGCTCGTCGCGTAGGCAAAGTTTAGGAGTGGCCCTGTTTCGTGATATTAAACTCGAGGTGTGTGAATATTATTATGACGCAACGCGAGCCTATTCTATGTCGCTAATTACTAATTCTACTCGCAAAACTTGAGCGCGAATAAAGTACAAAGCTTTTTTTTCCCCTTCCCATTGCCTTTAATTTTCTTTTCACAAGCGCAAAACTTACTCGTCGTTATTATTATTTTCCATGAATATATTTCTCTCTTTCAAAAACATATATTTGTCCTGAAACTCCGGAAAACTTACCGTTAGACTCCGAACGAACGCTCGCCGCATTCATTCTGTTACCGATTGTTTAGAAACTCACCTGGATTCACATAGGGGCGCGAGAATTATCTCGAACCCACACTTTTCATCATGTTTGTCATTCGAAAAAAAAATTCCACGATCTGCCTCCACGTACAAACGAGACTGATTAATTTTCGAATTATTTTCATTCTAATTAAATAATATTGAGAAATACAATCAGAGCCACACTTTTTTACGAATCCTGGTCCAATTTTCTTGTCACGAACTTTTCTGTTTCGTGATGGGCAAATTTGTCGATAAAATTTAAGAAAAAAACGATCTGATTGGTTTTTCTATACCCGCAAGCGTGGATACGAACAGACACAGGAAATTGTGAACCAGGAACTTCGCTACGTATGACAGTGCGTGGAAGATACGAACAGCCCTTAGCACAAAGGAAAGGGAGTGGGGGCATGTTTTAGGGGAGCACCCTAGTTCGTAGTGTTCGGTGAATATACGTGAAAAAAAGGGCAGGTGTTCATACACTTTTACCAGTGGAATCGTAACGACCCAACGCTACCTGGCACCTACACAATACACGCATCCTCCCTCTCTCTCTCTCTCAATCAATCTCTCTTTATCGCTCTTGCAAGGCTCATTCCCTTTGCTGCTTAAACTTCATTCGTACGTTAAACCCGCGACGAGATAGACCATTTTTTATTTGGCTTTATCGAGGAGATACAGCCATATTTTTTATCTTCTACAATACGCAAAAAAAAATGTTTCGCGAAGCTCCACGAAAAATGTGGAGTTTGTGAAAACAATTGTGACACTTTCCTCGGGGCTCAGTTCGATTGTTATTAGTGCACGAAGGGTGGATTATTTTTGTGAACCGAATACGATGGCTGCTCCAAACGGTGAGTCGATGTGTCAACACATCGCGTTCAGTTTAAACGATTCTTATTTAAAAAAAAAAATTCTAAATGTACTGCAGCTTGTCGGACGAGCGTGTATTATGCTTTGTCAATCCCACAATCATTCAGGTGCATGTGCCCGCAAACCGGATGTCGAGAATCGGTTTCCACGCCTAACATATTTGCTTTGTTCTCGATAAACTCGTTTAGCGAAACAATAATGGTCGAGTGAGATATTTTTTAAACACGCGATAATTCTTTTTGTTTTGAATTTTCCAACGATGCAAATCGTTCCATTTTTTGCCCCAATAAACCGCGAATTGTTGAATTTTTTCGATTTTCAAATTTCACTTAGAGCGTCAATGAATTTTTTAATTAAATCAAAATCTGACATTAAAATGTCAGATTTGTATTTTTTCGAAATCCTGAATCTGTAATTGAAGCGTAAACATGAATTTTAATGTTTGTTTCAATCGAAATTCTATCAGCTGCTAGTACGAAATGGATCTCGGAGACCTAGATTTTCTCTGGACGAACGTTCAATCGTATTCCCGATGTATACGTACGATGATAAAGACTTAGACGCGCGATGCCAACACCGTCGCTTTTTCTCGCGTGCTCGTGTAGCTCTGTCGATCATAAAAATTATAGTATTGCAACTTTCTCATATTACACATACATATATACATTGCACATCCATGCCAAGTGGTCACGACACTTTACACTCGTCCTGCCGGTGTTTATTGTTGTACAGACTCATTCAAAATGGGAATATCGAATTCAGGGTCAATAAAAATATCAAAAAATTCTATTTTACGAGCAAAAATAATAAAAATTGTCACCTTTACGTTTTTTTGGAAAATTTTTGGCGGTCTAACTGTTCGGGAATTTTTATTCAATCATTTCATCGAACGTTTTGCAAATTTTTTGGATTCGTTCGCTTTGACTAACGTTTGGAGTAAACTCGTGATTTTTTTCCATTAAAAACCGATCGACGGTTCCTAGAGACTCCGAGTCAAATTGACCCAGTGTGGTACGGATGAATTCTCAAAATTTGCCGTATTTTCGCGTGTCAAGATTGTGGAAAATCGAAAAATTCTGAAAAATCCTGTACAACACGTTATGTGAACGATAGAGAAACATTTTCTGCGATGTCTCGACAAACTCCGATCGTCCAGAGCTCGCAACTTTTTTGTTTCCATCTGTACATGTATATTTCTGTATTCTCATTTTTCTAAGGACTCGAATGGCCTAGTTTGTCTAGTGCCATAGGTTAGTAGGCAGACCATGGGGACGGACAATGTGTGTCAACCGATTTCGTAGTGCGATTGTGTTTCTTTCCGCCCTTTTTATTATTTTTGCGGCGATAATGTGAAAGCACATATTCTGGTTCGTGCTGACAAAAGTGTCACGCGTTCGATTCAATGAAACACAACAATTGCACAAAATTATTGCTTTTGCTGTTGGCATATCGATTTATCGATTTTCTACGATCGATTCAGCTAATAATTATAAACAAAAAAGAGACACGAAGCTTGCCATATAGTTTTGTTTTCTCAGGCAACAAATTCTGCACTTTCATCCAAATGAAACGAGCAGCCACGTATTTTCCAAATTATTTCCGTACATGTTTGAAAAAATTCATTATTTTGTACTGTCGAGTGTAAATTTTAATGAATAACTGAAGAAAAATCGATCTCAATTTAAAAAAATCGATCACTGCAAAAATCGAGCCTCTCGTAATTTTCCTCGTAATCACGAGGGCGGCGAAAATCATCTCGACCGAATATAAAAGGCAAGGCCGCGCTTTCAAAATTAATACACACGCACGCACACGCCCAACGATTCAAATCGAACCGTTCCACGAGACCTTGGCCAACAAAAAATAGTGGAACAAGTTAATGCGTGACGAACTGTCTGTCAGGCTAATTGTGTTGTAACAATAACGCGAGAACTGAACAAGACGTCATGTAAGACGAGAGACATGGTAACACGTGATGTATTGTGTTCATTGAGTAATGATTCACGCGTATTGTCACTAAATTTGTCGAGTGAAACTCGCATGTGCATGGATAACGCGTCCTTGACGGTTCCTCGTTTGAGAACCGAGACGCGTGACGTCAAAAGTAACGATCCGTTTGTTTTTTGTAAAACATACGAGTAAAAAAAAGTTTCCAGGAAAAAAGCCATTTTTTTATTATCTTTGGAGCAGGCTCATCCAATTGTCGATCATAAAAAAATATTGTCGAGCACCGTATTTATTTTTGCAATAAAACGAACATCCACTCAGCGTAATCACTTAATTTTGAGGGATTTTTTTCATTTCTTCATTTGAACGAGATAACGAAAGTTTTTTTTCGAGGCTTTTCTGTCATTTCCAAAGCTTCGCACGAATCGGAATCGTTTCTGTTTCGCTGGAAAAAGAAAAAAATGCTTTTCAACGCTCCAGTAAATTGCAACTTTGTTGCCGTTGACATTTCATCGTGATAAATACTAAAAGCTTGGGAAACGAAAGATTAAGGACGAGATATTGTCGCCCTAATATTTCTCGTCGTCTGCATGTTTCAGAATTGTTATCATTTTCGTCTGTTTTTTCCACGCTCGTACGTAATGTCGATATCCATGATACGTCTCGTAAATCATTTTTATTATAACCACGGACATGCGTGCCGTGTGTCTCTTTCCTCAGGACACTGCACGATTCACTTGCATAATCGTCTGTAATAATCGAGTGTATCGTACGTTTATACGAGGTTCGCAAAGTTGTAAAAAAAATGATTGCATACAGCTCTGGCTCTTCTGCAGTCAAATACATCGCAGCTCTTTTCGCATGTCTGTATATTTATACGAGCAACTTTGCATTGCGAGGGGCAACGAGCGCATCGATGGTCCGTCGAGATAGTTTTATAACCGGGTAAAAACAGAACGTTGCTACGGAACTTAGCTCGGAACGTACAAGACCCTTTATTCCAATGGTGCTGAGCCTTGAACCGCTTTTTTCCAAACTTTATTAAAAGAAAATTCAATAAATTTAAAAAATTCTCAATATTTTTCCGTCTTTTTCGAAAATTTTTGTCATTCATCGAAAAAGTGAAACGAATTGGTTGAAAAGAGAAAAATATTCACGAAAAATTTGAATTGTTTGACGATTTAAAAATTTCGATAGTTTTCTATTTTTGGAGTTTTTTGTCGTGGAGAAAAAAATCCTCTTATGGGTCGTTGACTGCTCGAAATTGTTGGCTGAAACGCCCATACAATAAAATTTCGTAGCACGAAGAGATAAGTCTAGTACACGGTCATGTACTGCTGGATGCTCGCACGAGAGACACAATCGCGTGTCCACGAAGTTTGTTCGATGCCGGATCGATTCTCTTCCCGCAAGACTGATGTTCGACTGAATAATGAGATACACGAGATTCACCGCGTACAATGCAGCGACTCTGGTGCTCGCTGAATTTGCATGAGAAGCAATATAAATTGGAATAATCGAAAGAAAATAGAGACAACTTTTTTTAACGCAATTTCAAAGAATCATTTGAATCTCTCGGATGCATAAATTAGAGCAAACTCAATAGACTAAAATTATTCAGTCAAAACTTTATCGTCGTTGAAAATTTTTTCATTTCCAACAAATCACGAAATCGTTTGCTCCAGAAATTTCAATAACTCTGAAAAAATTCAACCAAGTTATCGACTCCAAAGTGTCATTCGGTTCCGGCCGAGTTCGATATAATTATCGAATAATTATCGATCATAAAAAATGATACTAAAAAACTACGACCCTCAGGGATAATTGACTATTCAATTTTTATTCAATTGTGCAGAAAGACGATCGGAAACGGCGAACGAATGTTCTAACGGCGTTCAATCTAAATCCGTATCCGGACGTTTCGGGATATCCTGCCTCTCAACTCGACTGCTCATTTCAAAAATGGGCTGCTGCGGATGTTCCGAAGAGACGGTGTCTAAGGTAGTCCCAGTGGTGAGAGAATTCACGTTGCATTATAATATCACGAGGGCACTGTGTGTGTGTTTAGATTTAAATCTTTTCGTCCACTTGATCGAATGAATTCATTTTCACCTTTAAAATTGAAATCGCACGCATCCCTCGTCGACGTGAATCCTCGCACCAAATTCATAACAATTACGATACTCACTAAAACACAAAAATAGAAAGTTGATGATTTCATTAATTTAGAATCTCGGAGCAAGATGTTTTATAGATTTTCCGAGTTCATTTTGAACTGTGAAATTTCGTTGTTGCGATGTTATTGGCGACGACCTGCTTGTCTGTGAAAAAATGAAACAGTCTTCAGTATTTTTGGTTAGAATCTAACACGAGGATCATCTGTCACTCGGTTTTTATTGCGTGCCTAAAAATCGACGATTTCAATTAAACCAGATCGTTTGCAATTCTGATTTTCGTATTTTAGACGCCCGATCAAGAAGAACCTTCTTTAGGCGACACGGAAAAGGTTTTCACGACCGATAGATCGTGCACCGACGTCATAGCTCTGCTCGTTTTGATTCTTCTTATCGGAGGTTTCGTAAGTTTCAATTAAAAAATTTCTCATCTCAACATATTCGGATCTTTTTCTTCGATCATTCTGTCATCGTTCTCGATCATTTTTCTTTAAGGGCTTCTTCGTGGCGACTGCGTTCAAAAAAGGTGACATTCATCGAGTAATCAATGGCTACGATGATTGTGCCAACGTTTGTGGCCGGAAAACACCTCTGCAACGAGATCCGCTGTTCGACTGCGAGAGGGTCGACAAAACGAATTTTCCGTAAGTTTAAAACTCGTTTTTCTTTTTCAATTGAAACGAGAAGTTTTTTGAAAGCCCCATCGCGATGACTGCGTTCAGTTTATTTTCTCGAATTACTCCACGAATAAAGTTTACGAATAAAATTTACGTAAAATTACGAATAAAATTCCCATCATGATTAAAAATTATTTCTCTATTCTTTATTCAGTTATCTGCTCGTCAACGTCGGCAGCAACGGAGTGAAATCGAGGCAATGCGTCGTGAATTGCACATCTTCCGAGGACCAGTAAGAATTTTATTGAATGAAATGAAAAAATATCGAACGGAGTAACATTTTTCACGGTTGTGAATGATTTCCGAAAATTTATTTCAGCATCGTGTTCCTCAACCGCTGCGTCCCGAAAAAAATAACGGACAGTGCAAATTCGGTTATTAAATCTTTAGGACTTCAGAGCTTTTTTTACGTGAGTACAAAAAAAATTTGAACCGCAGTGTTTTCAAGAATCTGAGTCAATGAGAAAAATATGAAATTATTGCAGGAAGCTTCTCGTGATTTGAGCATAGCATGGAGGGAATTGGTTTACCTGTTGTTAATTGCTCTTGGTACGTACATCCGAAAACTCAGTCTGTTTAATATTTCATTCGTGATTAAACATCTCGCTCAGTAATGATGATTGCGATATTTTTGTAACAGCAATATCGCTGGGTATCCTCATAGCTTTTCGATACATCGTGCAGTGGGTCATTTACATCGTTTTGACGAGTGCAGTGGTCGTTTCTATCGGCGGAACGATTTACCTCTGGTAATTGATCAATCGATCGCTCATTATCGAAACGAATGAAGCAAAACTCTTATTAACAACTTAACCCTTCGTGGTCACACTTCCGCCACCGATCTCGGTGGTCAGGCTGGGTTGATTCCACCCAGTCCATTTCCGAATCCATATTCTGACCAATCTATCGGCCCGAAAATTCTCAAAAAATTACTGAACGACCCTTGGACATTCCTGTTTAGATACGAAAAACTTTCCTGAAGGAAATCCAAGGCTAACATATTTTTTTTAATGCAAAATGAAGAAAAAAAACGGGAAAAAAAAGTTTTTTCACTAAAATAGTCGTCACTTCGTAGATTTTCAATATTTTTGCCTAAAATTTGGACCTGATATTCATCAGATCTGGTTCTTTTGAGAAGAAAATTGTAGGATAGCGCGCGTTTGAAAAAACTTATTAATTCCGTTATTGGAAGTGGGTCAATTTCGGAGTGGATGTTAGAGATTTAGCGTCAGCGGCGGTAATACTTATCGCCGCCAACGCGCAATGGACACTACAAACTGTCGTTAAATGACAATTGCAGCCCCATTAATTACCGGGAACTGGGAGATATTTACGTCA
This sequence comes from Diadegma fenestrale, assembly GCA_037043255.1. Taxonomy (NCBI): domain Eukaryota; kingdom Metazoa; phylum Arthropoda; class Insecta; order Hymenoptera; family Ichneumonidae; genus Diadegma; species Diadegma fenestrale. The sequence goes on from CM073317.1 coordinate 10,031,677, forward strand.
CAAGTTGATCACTGGGTGGATTCAGAGTGACCACAAAGGGTTAATGACTTTATTTTTCCTTCGAAACAGAGGATCAAGTTTTTGTAATCCAGGAAAATGGAGATTGAATTAATAGTGAATTGATTATTCCAGGCTCGCTTGGTGGCAAGAGAAAAAAGCCGTTACTTCTGGAAAACTTCATGAAGAAGATGCAAGCGTTACATCTTACATGACTTACGCGATCGTCATGAGTGTCGTCGCCGTAAGTTTTGATTGCATTCTTTGAATTTTTCATCAGTAGTTTCTCATTTGAATATTTGATTGAAAAATAAGGCGTTGAAAATATCGTACGAATCTATTCTCCAAGGTCGTTGTCGTGCTCGTCGTACTCGTAATGAGAAAAAGAATCGCTCTGGTGGTCCAGCTGTTCAGGGAAGCTGGCAAAGCCGTCTACGCGATGCCTGCACTCTTACTGCAGCCCATTTACGTAAGAATCTTCCGCAGTCTTCACGTCAAAGCAATCGAGACTCAAATTCGGCATCTGAACTCGGACGAATTCGATAAATTTATTCTTTTCCTTCACAGACGTATTTGCTCATTGGCTTGTCATTCTTTGCCTGGTTGTATTTCATCCTCTGGATCGAGAGCGCTGGTGATTTATACAAAAACCGGAAAGGTCATTTCCACTACAAGAAAGATGCCATCCTCATAGTAAGAAAACTCTCATTAATCAGTAATCAGTTCTTTAGTTTAAGAGAAACTGGAGAAAAATGAATTTTCAACAATTTTTTTTTGGGAATATTTTCTAATCATTTCTTTGCTTCCTCATAGAGGAAGCAAAGTGAAAATTTTTTTTCCAGTTTTCAATGTCAATATGCCTAAAATGTCCCAAAACGTCGGAAAATCATATCTAGAAAAAATGTCCGGATGTATGTGTGTGTGTGTGTGTGTGTGTGTGTGTATGTTCTGGCACTGTAAAATTCAAACGTTCATAACTCGAGAACGGTTTGAGCTAAAGCGCTGCCGTTTTGCACAGATGTTAATCTACACGGGCCCTTCGTTCGTTGCGAATTTTGTCGGAATTGATAGAAAACTTCGGATTCTACGACATTTTGAAATTTTCAAAAAAATGTCGTAATCGCTCTAGCTTCCGCAAATTTCAAGATTTATTATTAATTTTTTTTTATAAATAGAGTATCATAATAGGAAGGTTGATAATAGGATTGAATTTGGAAATGATCGGTTGAACGGTTTAAATTTTATGGATTTTTGCATTTTACGAAAATATTAGTTTTCCGAAAAATTGTCTGGGCGCTTCAATTTTTGCAAATTTCATAAGATATTAGGAATAAATCTGTACTTCCTTTTTCCTTTCCAGAAAAGTTCTCGAAATTTTCTTATTAAAATGCAAATAAAAAAAGGCTGCAAATTGAAATTTGCGAATTTTTTCTTCTTTTTTCTTCTATGAAATGATTTATTATTTCAGACTGCCAGATGGTACAATCTTTTCATGTACTTCGTGATGTGTGAATTTTTCCTGGGTTGCCAGCACATGGTCGTAGCAGGTTCTGTGGCACGTTGGTTCTTTACCAGGTAAAACCATCAATCATTCTGAAACTCGATTATCATTTAATTGCAACGGTGCAGTGTGCCTGTTTTTTTTTTTGCCATTCATTTAGCTTCACGTGGAGAACAATTTCCCAGGCATATTTTGGGCTAATTGGTAATCTGAGAAATGTCATTAATATGCAATTATCTCTGTGTTTTCCATCCATCCGAATATTTCGTTGGTTCAAGCTTCGAGATATCGTGTATGACAATGACATGTTTAAATTTCGAATTAGTCTCAATGATATTTGTATTTTAATCATTTGAATTAATTATTTAGCCAGAAACGATGGAATTATTTCAATCACTCTACAACAAGCAATTACATTTTCATTTCAACCTTTTGATTTATTCATAGAGACAAGAAAAGACTCTCCATGGCGGTGACACGAAGCACAGGAACCGTTGTGCGCTTTCATCTCGGAACTGTTGCCTTCGGGGCTATGGTTATCGGATTAGTACGTTTGATACGTGCTATATTTGCCTTTATACAAAACAGATTGAAAGGTCTCGACAATGACTGTGCAAGGGGAATTCTTTGGTGCTGTCATTGTTGCTTATGGTGTTTCGAGTGTGCACTAAAATTTCTCACGAGAAACGCTTACATCGAAACTGGTGAATATTTTTTTCATCAACTCCGATCGATTTTTTCCATTAGCGGTTATATACAGTTGGAAGACCTAAAAAAACTTGTTTTTTTACGAATTTTTTCTGGATAGGGATTTCATCTGATGAATAAAAGGCCAAGGAATCAAATGTGTCTTCTTTCAACTCTCTATCGCCATTTTTTATTTTCAAAAATATAGCTTCACATAGCTCCTGTAGTTGATCTCCTGTGTGTACTCTAAAAAAAAAGGCGTTTTGCGGTGAGCAAGAAATCTCCGGTTTGGATCAGCTGAAATAAAAAAACCAAAGAGATTTGTTTAGTGGATAGATAAATCCAGGCATTCGTCGAAGGAATAGTTGGTATTCCGAATTTTGATAAAATGGCGGCTTCTCAAAGATGAAATTTCAATTTTCGATCAAATTTTTTTCATTTAATGGTTCTAAAAAGATAGAAATAAATTTCGGATATCTTATTTCTTCGATGAATACCTGGACTCATGTACCTACTGAACAAATCTCTTTGGTTTTTTTATTTCAGCTGATCCAAACCGGAGATTTCTTGCTTACCGCAAAACGCCTTTTTTTTAGAGTACACAACTACAGGAACTATGTGAAGCTATATTTTTGAAAATAAAAAATGACGCTGGAGAGTTGAAAGATGATACTACATTTGACTCCTTTGCTTATTATTCATCAGATGAAATCCCTATCCAGAAAAAATTCGTAAAAAAACAAGTTTTTTTTGGGTTTGCAACTGTATATAACCCCTTAATTGATCAAATTTTTATTCGATTCGGAAGCAATTTTCATTTTTCGAGACGAAAAACTTCAAAAAGAGGATTAACACGATTGATAACTTTTTTTCCAGCTATTTATGGGTGCAGCTTCTGTTCGGGTGGAAGAAAAGCCTTCCAAGCACTTTCCAGTAATATTCTCCGTGTAGCAGCGATTAACAGTGTCGGAGACTTTGTCCTGTTCCTGGGCAAAGTCCTCGTGGTCGCTTTGACTGTCGTGTCCGGTGTTTACTTGATCCAGGTATCAATCAATTTATAATTCCATTTCAATCTTCCTCCAACCAAACATAATATGAGATACATTATTTATGAGGAATATTTTCCAGAAGAAACATGGCCTGCATCATCCTTGGGTACCGATCACACTGGCCGGTATTTTCGCTTTCCTCGTAGCCCATTGCTTCATATCGATTTACGAGGTGAGTCAAATTTTCCTCCAATTTCCAATCCATGGAAAACAATTCCGTTGGACCGATAAAAAAAACTGCAAAAATCGTCAGAAATTCAAAAGAAATAAACCGTCAAAAAACGATCATCCATTTTTCCACGTTGCAGATGGTCATCGACACGATTTTCCTCTGTTTCTGTGAGGATTGCGCGAAAAACGATGGGATTAGTCGGCCATACTACATGAGCCGTGGACTCATGGTAAATAAAAATTAATTCGTCAAATGAAAATCGAAAAATTGTCCAAATTTCGATAATCTTTTTTTTTCCCTTCCCGCAGGAATTCGTGGAGAACAGCAAGAAAGCTTTGCGGCATTTGGACCAAGAAAGAGCCTCTCCCACGTAACCCCAGGACGAATGAAAATAATTTTTAATCGAGAGAAAAAAACAAAAACAAAAGAGACTGCTTCGTAATTCGATGCCCTTCCAAGTTTCGAGAACCAACGAGCAAGGAAAGCATCAACAAATTGATTTATCATTATCATTATTATTATTATTATCATTTTTTATTATTATTTACTGCTGCTTTAGTTAGATTGACGGAGATTTTCGTCCGATCCCAAAGTGCTCTCCACTCTGTTGATTTCTCATCAATTCGTCAACAGATGCGAAAGTTTGAAAAAAAACTCGTTTTTTTTGTTGTATTTCAGCATTCAGCTGTTAAGAATTTGGTTTCTCGTTGAGAAACTTTGTGAAATGACTTCCAGGATTAATTAATTAGATGTAATGGCGAAATTGTCGTTCTCGTGTCCCCGAAAAAGTCGGATGAGAATGAAAAAAACTTTTTTTCAATCGCGGAAGTAAAAAGTACGAAAAATAACGGAAATGTGAAGTAAATTTGACGAAGAATTGAGGATTCGTTGTTGATTTTCATCATTTAACTCAAGCCATAACGTCCATTCGATAATTATACGATAATAAATTGTACAATTATGGAAATATGTTCCTAAGGCTTTAATGACATTCCTTACGTTTGATTATCGTGATAAATCGTAACGCGTCAATCGCTTCACTCTGTGTCTTGCGCAACGAAATATTTTTCTACGTCAATGTCAAGTGTAATTATTACTGTGAGCGAATTAAACGTTTTTCAAAAAGAATATCGAGGACCGAGCAATTTTTTCTACAAACCCAATTCCCAACTGTCTCAGACTTTCTTCGATTTTGCACATTTTTTCCCGAGTCTACCATGCAATGAAGAATATTCAAAATTCTAGTCGATCTGGTATTGATTTGAAATTCTCATAAATAAATTTTGAAAAACCCAGAAATTGAATTGAGCGGTGGAAAAAAAATGAAACAGATGCTTGAATGATGGAAAAAATACGGTGAAAGGTTAGTGTAAAAATAATTTCATCGATAACGAAGCATTATAATGAATAAATGTTGTATTATTCTAGATAAACGTCTGGCTCGGCACATACAATTAGGTATTTCGTACGTTTGATAAATATAAACATATCCTTGGGCTGTGCAAGGAGTGCGAGATGTAATAATAATATATTTTCTTATTTTATTCGCTCCCTTTGAAATATTTATAAAAAACGGTAGGGTTGCATCTTAGGCGAGGTTTTCGAGGTGGGCTAGGGAGGGGGGGGGGCGATATATCTACAGGTGAAAAAACTACGCGGGGTAATTGCAAGGGAGAAAGAAAAGATTGATTCGGGAGGCATCTATAAAGTTACAAATTCATTCGATCACACTATTCGAGAGTTTCGATCCTCGATTATTTATTTACCAAAGTACGAACTTTGGAAAAACATTGCTCAGTTATTTTTGATGTGATTTTTAATCAAACATTATTCGCCAATACGATGCTGTTTTGAATGGCGATGAAAAATCTCACATTGAGGCTTTTTTTTTTACATTAATCGTGATCATCATTTTTCTGGCTATTTTCAATCGAGAAGACGAAAATTTACGGAATATCAATCGCGCCATTTCATTCGGGATTGAGGACTCGTATTGTCGATATTTTCAAATATTCGAAATCTTTTTCGAACGTATTTGCCAAATGAAAGGAAACTTCGGAATCACGTCGAATTATTCAACGCGTCACATCATTTTGCACGTTTATACGATAAAGCTTTGCAGTACCAGCAGGAAGAACAACTTTTCGACGACAAACCTTCTTTTCTGTTTCTCGTTTTTACAGTCAAAGGTTTTTTTTGTTTACGACTTTTTTAAGGAGCAATTTTTGAGGACGAATCTTTTTGCACATTTTCTACGGTGATTACTGTGTTGAGTACTAAATTGACACTCGCTACACACCACAGAATCCAATGGACCGACCAGCAACTCGACATTTCCATCATTTTTCGGCACAAGCTTTTTCAAGCGTCCTCACGTCCCACCAAACGATTTAATGGCCTCAATCATTGTTTCTCCGAAATGGTGAGAATCTGGCGTTTCCATTTCACTACAACGAAACCTGAGTGGCCGGGGTCGTTGCAAAGTTACCGAACGTTAAAGTCGTCGGTCCAACAGACCGACAGTGTCTAAGTGAAGGTCTCGAAATTAGTGTGTAGCTAAGGTTCGCATTTAGTTGATGAAAATGAAGAATAAAAAGAAGGAAAACTTCCCAAAAAATGGTAACGCAAAGCCCGAAAAACTATTGTTCAGACTTTTGAATGATAGTTTAAAAAACTCTATAGAAAAATAGAAAAAAACGTAGAAATTTGCAAAATGACTTGAAACTATTTTGGTCGTGTCTCGTTTGATTCCATCGATTTATTTTTCTCCCTAACATTTTACAATACGTACGTCTAATAAGAATCGACGTTGTCATGGACTGACGATATTTTTCGAGTGAATTATTTATTTTGTCCGCAAATTCATTTTTTCTGTCTATCTATTTTTTTCGGTGCACGAATTTTCAAGCATGAGCTCGAGTGTCTTGAGCCTGACAACTCTGTTCAACGATTCCTGTGAGACTCCGAAAGCAGTTCAAAAGAAAATGGAATTTGTCGAGAAAATAAAACTCCATATGCGAATAATCGATCAAGTGCACACGAAGTAAAGAAAAAACATCGAAAACCAGAAAAAAAGGTGCTCGCGAAATCCCACAGTCTAGGCATTCTTTTCTAATTTTTTCCGAACGAAAACTTTTCGCTGTTCCCTAATTTCCCATGTTTTTCCGACTCTCCAAATGCTCAGCAAACCCGAGTTCAGAAAAAAAAAACAAGATCGATGGGAACCTGGCAAAAGTTTCACGACGACGACGACTTTAATCGAAAAAAACATGAATTTGTGTATTGCTCGTATACGAAAAGGAAAGTGATAAAAAATAGAAGGATCCTGTCTCTCTAAAATATTGCCATTTGCATAAATACATTTCGTCACACTTGTACGATATTTCTAATAAATTGATAAGCGTTTTGTTCCATAGACATTCGAGGGAGAATAAGGAGCACCGTGTCTCTCAATTGCAAAGTATCGCTTCCCAAAAGTTTGCGAAGGACCGAAAAAGATTCGCCGAATCTTCGACACCATTCTCCCAATGCAGGGGGGGGGGGGGATTCAAGCAAAAAAGGAAAACGAGGAAGCACCGAGAGGGACGAAGGAGTGAGACCGATTCCGAAATATCCCAAAAAAAGGAAAAAAACCAGACTGTAAACAAAGTCCAAAAAAATCGTATCAAAAATCCCGAACGACGAATTATCATCGATCCTTCAAACATAATATTCCCAAAAATCTCTCCAAAATGTCACTACCAAAGAAAAAAAAGTCAAATTCGAATAATCAATAATAATTTTCCTCATTTTGTATATTGTTCTAAAAATTTCTTCTACGTTCTATAAAGCCTTCCGAACAAATTCGCTTTTGGAATTTTTGATGACGTTTTTTTCTCACAAATTAGCAAAAATACATTGTTTCTTTTTTGTTTTTTAATTCTCAAGCTTAAAGCTCTTCCCTCCCAATCATTTTGTCACATAACAGCTTTTTATATGCATTTTTTCGATTGCTTCTTTTTTTCAACTATATTATACCCTTAAATAATAATAATTGTGATTTTTATCCTAACGTAATAATAATAATAATAATGATAATCGCTGAGCCAGGTCCCACGAGCGTCGGGCCGTGGGACTCTTGGCTCAGTCCTTGTAAGTAATAATAATAATAATAATATATTCTTAATAATGGTAATAATGATAATAATAAACTCTGCAACATTAAATACAGATTCGTTCACACGGACTAGATACAGAATCCGCGTAGCGCACGTGGCGGCAGGTACGCTCCACAAAAAGTCTTTCATAGTTTCTGCTCGATTATTATTCGTATTAATTAAGCTATTTGTTGTTGTTTTTGTGTTATTTTTTCATTATTGTGTGAACTTTCGCTGCACACGCGAAAGGGAAATTTGAATGAACTTTTTATCGTTTGCTTATCGAGGATTTTGTGTTTTTATGTATTGCGAGTGGATCGTATTCGAGGTTTGACGGATATTCAGTTGCAGGAGCCGCATGAGGGAGGCAACGGTCGGGATTGTGGATGTTGAGGTATTTTTGGATTTAGTGGGCATTGGGGACGGGAAGTTGCTTCGAATACGATCGTCGGGGTCTGCAAACGTGGCTTCAGATAATTCGAGACTTAAAAGATCATTTCTTCGATAATTTATGATTTTTTTTTGCACTTGGGAGTTTCGGACAGAGTTTGGAAAAATAATAGTGAGCTACGACCAAGTTTTACAAACGGTTCGTGTTTTTTCTCGGCGCCGATCGGCTCTGCGAGTGACGAGAGTTTGTCGGGATGATTCTCGGGACATTTTTCTCTCTTCATCCTCATTTTTTCGACCAAATTATTTCTCCCCTCAAGCCATTTTCATCCAAAACGTAATATCGGTTTTCCTAACATGTAATTTATAGCTAATGACTTGCTCCATAATTTAGTATTCCGAAAGCATTTGTCCAGCCCTTTGCCAGCATTCGCACAAGAATAAAAATGAAAGGATTCTCTTCGCCTGCTATTAATCATTCGTCCGAAACAATAATTTTGCGCATTGTAATAATCGATACAAAATTGCTTTCGCTGTTATTAATGACTCGGGCAAAAAACTCAATTTTTCCCATGCGGAGAACGCATCGCGTTGGTTGATAATTATTTTTCCAACTCTCCCGACGGCTCGAATGTTTTTCTGTCATGGATCAATTGCTCTGGGTCAGAAAAGCTCTGAAGATGTTTCCGCGAGGCGAATAAACGTTGCTATAAAAAATTTCAGTGCTCAGGGCCCCCAAGAAACGTCAATAAAAATTCAGTCCTTCTCCAAACGTTTTGTATATAAATTTACAACAATTGCAATAGAAAAAAATATCCAACAAAATCGTTGAGGCTAAAAAGTGTTTAGAAAGGATGAAAAATACTTGGAATTGGTTCGGACGAATTGAAGCTGCTACTTGTAGAGATTTCATCGAATTAAATAATAGTCTGATAAATAATTTGTAAAAGAGGCTCAATCGAATCTTATGATCAATATGATCAGGAGTATTCGAGAAAGAAAATAAAGGAGAAAAGAAACGTGTCGAAATGACACTGAAAAATCGCACACACGCAAACACACAGACGCGCGAAGATTCGCGCGTAAAGTTCAGTATCAACAGAGGCTGCAACACTTGGATGGATCGCCAAGATGAATGTGACAAATGGTGGGTAATCCGACGCAGGTTTTGCCAACGACGTTTTCCATCATCAACTGGCCAATACCGAGATTCTGATTAATATCGCCGTCGCTACCGCGATGTCCGTCTCTGAATGGTTCTTGTTGATGTTTGTTGAGATCGCACAATTGTTTTCGTTCTCGCCACTTGTCGTCGAGAGCGTTAGTGCAGAGAAGCATGGATTTTGGTGAAGGTGGAGAAACGCGATCACGTGCGATATTGCCACAGGATCGAGCCTTGTAGAGTCGACCTTTGGCGAACAATCCTGGCAAGGGCACGCACAATTTTTTGTGAACAGCGAAATATCGGCTCAGGAAGCGCATTTTTCTGCTTTTGCAATCGTTGCGATTGGTATTGCCGCGAAAATTGTTGTCCCTGTCGCATGATAATTGTTGATTCGTTTGGCTGTTGGCGCAACCGTTTTCTTTCTTCCTATTTTTATGGTCTTTGGCTGTATCGAGAGGTTTTTCCTCCGGTCGACGTACGCTCGATTGTTTTGTAACGTCCTTTATACCGGAAACGCTGTTGGCTTGACATTTCGGTTCGTTGGAATTGACGGCCGATTTACCAAGCGACATACTTTGGAGCAATCGCGCTCCGAAACCCTTGGCACGTTGGACTGTACTGTTTTGTTGCGTTATTGTGCTCGTCACGGTGCTCGGTGTCACGTTTTTCGAGACTGACGAGGAGGAGGATGAGGATGACGATGACGACGAGATACTGTGAGTCGGTGGCTGTTGCGGGTTTCGCGAGTTAACGAGACAAGAGGGCGCTTCGGCTTCTTGGACTTCGGTGATGCGATTCAACGATTGACTCTCCCGCAATTTAGTTTCGCCAGCGAAGCGTCTACCGGTTCGATGCCTTCTGAATGATAATTCGGGATTGTCGGTGCAACGATGAACTTTGCCGTCGGTTGTCGTAGTCGTCGTGGTCGTTGTACTTTGTTGGTTGTTGTTGTCGTTGCTGGTCGTGTCTGCAGTCGATGTCTCGTGTACGGCCTCGCCGTTGCCAAGGCCTGGACCGCCGCCGCCGCCGCCGCCGCTTCCTCCCGGATCCTGAGAATCGCTGGAATCGTCGTGGCTGTCGCGTCTCGTTGGCAATGGTTTTGAGCTCGTTGCGCCCAATTTGTGAGCTCGTTTTTTTCGGCCTTCGCTATCGTCGTCGCTCGCGTCCGAACTCGAACAGGATGTTGTTCGTGTTTTGTGAAATTTGTTGCGACGCTGCTCGTAACCGGTTCGACGAACCAGTCGAAATTTACTGGAGTTGCCGTCGTTGCCGCAGTTCTCCGGAGCATCGGCATCCTCGAGAATCTCGTTCAGCGGTAATTGGCCACTCGAACTACCAACGATCGACGCGCTACCCGGAACCGGCATCGTGTTGTATTTTTGTATGTGAACTTTGGAATAATCCGAGTCTTCGCTCGGTCTCAAGGGACTCGGAGCCGTGCACGATTCCGTGAGAATCGTCGTGGCTACGGATTCTCCGGGTTTCGAGTCCATGGACAAAGGAATTTTGGTTTTTCCGTCGACCAGAGGCAGAGACGCTCGATGCTCAGCATCCGCGCGCAATTTGTTGGCTGCCAACGGAATCGGCGAACTTAAACATTCCGTTACGCCCGTCGCTCGCGATTCCAATTCCGAGCACAACGATTTTTTCGTCGCACTCGCTCCCACCGGCCCTGCAGTTGGAACTTCACTCGTCTCTTTGCTTTTCACTTTTGCTACCGTCACCGTGCGATCCGGCGACGACACTTCGTCGCACGTTTTCACCGTAAACGTACGATGAGGCTGCTGCGGCGGCTGCGCCTGCTGCGGCTGTCGCAGTGTCGATATTTTTGCAACAGCCAGACTTTTCTCCGGTAATTGCGAGAGTCTCTCCTGCACCACGTGCGACAATTTACCTTCCGAGCGCGATCCCCGTCTGTTGAAGGAACTGAACGACGAGGAATTCCCGTGCTCGTCACGCCCTGAACACGACGACACATCGTCCTCGTCCTCTTCCTCCTGAACGATGCTGCATTTGCGTGTTCGCGTGTTCTGCAAACCATAATTTCATCGAGATATTTTTCTTGCTTTATTTTTCGCTTTTTCCTCTTTCCGAGGGCGCTCCGGAAAATCTCACAACGTTAAACATGCCGGAGTTAAAATAAAAGAAAGAAACTAGCGGAAATGTTGCACGGAAAATTCAAAACGAACCAAATTCAATTTTCAACTTGTCGATTTTTTTCTCAAAACGAAAACGAATTTTTTTCTCAGACAAAAAAGAAACATTTTCATTTGTTAACCCTTCGTAATCGGACCGATTCGATTTGATCCGACGATCAATCGTCGAGCCAGACCCAAAAGTGCGAGTCCGAAGGATTAAGAAGAAAAATCGTTTTTTATTTTTCGCGGGAATCAAACTGTGCTAAGCGGAGGTCAACAGCGAAAGCGTCAAAGGTCAAAGCTTCATCCAACGTCGAGTCATCAAAAAAATAAAAAGAAACTCAGCCTTTGGGTTCGAAAAAAAAGAGAAATTGAAGAAAACTTTTTTTTTACAGGATTTCAAAAATAATTCACCGTTTTATTTGATGGGTATAAACTTTGGCGGGGATTATTTCTCACGAGAGGAGAGGGGAACTCTTGTCTCACACATTGAGAACGTTAAGGGGCTAATGAATTATCATTTTTTCTCAGTATTGACGTACGAGGGGAGAGAAATCTTGAAAATAGTTTACAATAAAGATGACAAAATATTCATGACACACTGTTCATCAATCATTTTTCCTTTCTACATTATTTACATCGGATTTTTGTCTCTTCAACTTTGTCTGTCGATCATTTTACGAATTTTGGAGTATTTACAAAATATTTGAGTTTGAGGCTTGATTATCTGGGCCGTTGATAGATTTTTGGTTCACTACATACCTGGGGCACATCACCAGGTGTCCTAGGCACGGTCAACAACGACTGATTTATCGTTGTCAGGGTGATGGCGTCCGCACGCAGAGAGCTCATCGATATATCGTTGAGGCGGCTTTAAAAAAAAAAACAGACAAAAATGAGAATAACGAGAAATCGAAAATGTTGAGAAAAAAAATCGTTATTCGTCATTTCAACGATGATTTTTTAGCTCTTGGCAATAAGCTTGAAAAAATTGGCGTTTGCCAATTCTGAGTTTCTGGTTGAAACGACATTTTGATTTAGTTCCATTTCCCTAACGATAAATCACCTCGAAGAGACGTCGAGGAGCTCCGGTCTCCGCTTTTGCATCTGTTCCTGTCTGTGAGCTCGCAGCTTTCTCTCAGCGAGCAAGAAATACGTTGCTGTGATATGATTGTACGCGTTCTTGTCGAGAGCTCTGTTGAAAGTGTAAAAATATCAAATATTTGATCACATTGATTAATTGTTGCTTGGTGAAGGATTCTTCGAAATCAAACTCGAGTAATTGCAGTGAATAAAATGGTGTTAAGGAGGCTCCGTTGGTAGAGCGATAATTAGATCAAAATAGGAAAACGAAGTATTTTGTTGTTTAGGCAACGAACTTTAATCTCTTTCAAAATCATCCTAGGTCAACGAAGTTTTACGACATATTTTCCAAGTCGAAAGTCACTCGATTTAACATTGGCTTTACGTAAATTTCTTACCCTTATGAAATCAGAAAAATATTAAAAATACTTCCCGATTAGATGAAACGCGTGTTAAAATCTCAATTTATAAAAAAAAACTCCAAGGATTCCGAATCAATCAAAAAATAGTGGTGTCAACGAATGTTTGGAGGAGATATTTCTAGTTAAAATCGACAGAATGCTCGGACCATCTCATTTTTTAGGAGTTTGGCGACGCGGATCCCTTGCTAAACGAAAAGCAGATCGTCATTTTTTCTTGGGAATTGTGCCTCTTGTGCCTCGCACCTTATTCGTTATTCCCTGCGCCGTAGCGAAACCTCCTTAATCGAGGATTTCGATACTTTCGGATAAACCTGCCTATTTCAGTTTTTTTTTGTCACTCCTTACAGGCAAAGGTCGTGAAATTTTACAAAGCACGAAAGCGTTGGTAGAAAAATTGAATTTCGAGGTAATTTACGGTGATACGGACTCGATTATAATCAACACGAATAATCTCAACTACGACGAGACATTTACAATTGCGAAAAAGGTACGAACGCTCTGTCTCAATTTTTCAACTTGAAATTCAGCTTTTAGTTGTCGAATTCGTTAAAATCTTCATTTAAATATTGTCCGCAGATCAAACAAAGTCAACAAACTTTATCAAATGGTCGAACTCGACATTGATGGAGTTTTTGGGTATTCGCTCACTTCATTCGTTATTCCCTGAGCCGTAACGGAACCTCCTTAATGAAGAAATGAATATTCAGTATTTTCGAGAAACGATCAAGGACGAATTTCTATAAATATAAATCGACACTGCAAGAATGTGAAATTTAATCGGTTTTTATGGGAAAAACCACTTGCTTGTTTTCCAATACTTGGCAGAGCATTGTGTCAACTTACTCGAGAATTTCTTCTTTCGTTGCGATATTGCCGTTGACCATTTTTGTTATGATGAGATTGTGATTTTCCTCGGAAACCTCTTGTCGCGAAACGAGAGGCAACGTCTCAACGGAATCGCCATCGGTGCCCATCGTTAACCAAGGATCAGCCGCTATTTCCTTGAGCGTGGCACGGCCCTCTGGCTTCTTTACGAGCATACGCGCTATCAAGCGCTTACAATCGTCGGAAACATGCTCCGGTATCGAGTACTTGCAGTCTATTATCATCGTCAGGGTTTCGCTGTCGTTGGCCTTTTGAAAAGGTGGTTGACCGCTCACCAGTATGTACAATATCACGCCCAATGACCAAACATCTGTCAATCCAATTAAATTCTTAAAAACCTTTGCAATCAAAACATCAACAACACCAAAAGTGTTTTACGGGGTGAGCGATCTTTCTAAATCTCTTAAAAAAAAAAAAAAATCTCGTTTCAAAAAGAAAATTGACTGAAAAACACTCGGCGTTGTTTCCAAAAATTTTTTGGAATTTTTCTTAAGAGGTTATATACAGTTGGAAGACCGAAAAAAAACTTGTTTTTTTACGAATTTTTTCTGGATAGGGATTTCATCTGATGAATAAAAGGCCAAGGAATCAAATGTAGTGTCTTCTTTCAACTCTCTATCGCCATTTTTTATTTTCAAAAATATAGCTTCACATAGCTCCTGTAGTTGATCTCCTGTGTGTACTCTAAAAAAAAGGCATTTTGCGGTAAGCAAGAAATCTCCGGTTTGGATCAGCTGAAATAAAAAAACCAAAGAGATTTGTTTAGTGGATAGATAAATCCAGGCATTCGTCGAAGGAATAGTTGGAATTCCGAAATTTGATAAAATGGCGGCTTCTCAAAGATGAAATTTCAATTTTCGATCAAATTTTTTGCATTTAATGGTTCTAAAAAGATAGAAATAAATTTCGGATATCTTATTCCTTCGATGAATACCTGGACTCATGTACCTACTAAACAAATCTCTTTGGTTTTTTTATTTCAGCTGACCCAAACCGGAGATTTCTTGCTCACCGCAAAACGCCTTTTTTTTTAGAGCACACAACTACAGGAGCTATGTGAAGCTATATTTTTGAAAATAAAAAATGGCGATAGAGAGTTGAAAGATGATACTAGATTTGACTCCTTTGCCTTTTATTCATCAGATGAAATCCCTATCCCGAAAAAATTCGTAAAAAAACAAGTTTTTTTTGGTTTTCCAACTGTATATAACCCCTTAATTGCGTTGTAAAAAAATGTAATTTCGTTCAAAAGGAAAATTCACTAGAATAACGTTCGAAGAAATTTCCTTCTTTTCGTTTTGATGAATTTCAGTTGCACTTTTGAATGATTTTGTCGACAAGAATCAATGATGAATAGTTCTCACCAACAGCAGGTGCGTCATAACTGTCACCAAGCAAGATTTCTGGTGCGGAGTATGCGAGGGAGCCGCACAATGTGTCGAGTTTCTGTCCGGGACAAAATCTATTGCTGAAACCAAAATCCGTGAGCTTGACGGTTCCGAGTTTCTCGAAGAACACGACGTTCTCAAGCTTCAGATCTCGATGCACCACGTGTAAATGATGGCAGTACGATATGGCACGTACGATCTGTCTGAAGTACGTTCTCGCAACCTGCATTGTGGAAAATTGATCGTTTGATGAAGAAAAAAAACTCAGATTGTGAGAATTTCAGTTTTAAGACTCAAAACTGTCGACTCGTTAAAAATTCGCCACTGATTAGACGAATGTGGATTTTTTAATTGGCAACAATTCATCACCTCTTCGGGCAGCCCACTGCGGTATGGCATTATGTAATCGTAGAGATCGCCGCCATCGCCAAGCTCCAGAATCAAATAGAGTTTCGTTTGTGTGTCTATGACCTCGTAGAGTCGTACGACGTTTGGATGTTGCACGAGTTTCATGCATCTGACCTAGAGAAAAAAATTGCAAAACGTAAACGTGCAAAATTGACAAACGTACGGAAAAAACGATGAAAAGTTAAGATGACTGAAGTTTGCAACGTTGAGATTCAACGAAAAACATTTTTTCTATTGATTGTTTATTGAATTTTGAAAATCGTGGCAATTTTTTGAGCCGATTGAGTTTTTTGGTCGCAAGAGAGAATCGTTTTATTGGCCGAACCAAAATTATTGGCTTTGCTGAAGAAATAACGGAATTTCGTTGCATTTCAACGATGCAAGCTTCATGAAAAGTTTCGATTTCTTCGTACGAATTGGTCAACTTGGAATTTTTGTCTCTTTGAGATTTGAAAAACACGATTTTGGAAAATGATATTTACCTCTTGAAAGAGATGAGCTCTGGAGACCTCGTCGAGTTTGTTCTTGTCGATGACTTTGACTGCAACTTTTTCCCCCGTGAATACATGTCTCGCGAGTTTGACCACAGCGAAATGGCCACGCCCGAGGGTTTTCTCGAGATCATAGAGTCCGGCAATTTTGCCATCGTAATCTCTGAGGCCCTCTCTCCGTTGCATCGCTCTGTTGTGAACACAAATCGTTTTCGATAAAAATTGCGGATTAAATTTTCATTGACCGATCGGAAGCGAAGTAGAAACGGTGGAAAAAGTTACGAGGGGCGTATGATTGTGAATAATTAAATTATTAATAAATCTGTTTGAAAAATAAACTTCGGAATTTCTGTGGACATGCGAGAACGAGTTTCATTTTGTCCTTTACGATGCTTTGCGACAAAAAGTGCTTGACCTGTCTGGCTCTGGGAGTATTTTCATCCAATCGTATCGTTTTTTTAGTTGCACTCAATCTCTCTCCCTCTCGCTCTTTCTTCATCTCTATCGAGGATCGAACAATAGACGACCAAGTTACGAAAGCATCGAACAAGAAGCGCCAATTTATTTTTATCTCGATAGAAGAAAAGAAGAAACGAAAACAAATGGAATGATTGATCCACCGAGTTGTCGTCTCTCATCCTCATTTGTTGAGCGTGTAACGAGCTGTTTTGTCACTCGGAAATTGTTTTTCGTATCCTCGTTGAGGATAAAGCGAGCCCTCGATTCATTTTACAATGCGAGCCTATTGTTTTTTCAAGTGTGCAAATTTCCACGTTGTTATTGCGTCACGGACGTCTTTTTATCGCGATAAGTTGTTACAAAAAAGTTGGCAAAATTCCTCGCAGTAAACGTCATTAACGATTTTTTAAACAAACACATTTTCTCAGCAAACATTTCAACAAAGATTCGATGCAAATTTGTTTTTTCAGTACGACGGAATTTCCCATTCCACAAAACGATTCGTAACAATTTTCACAATTGATTCTCGAAAAAATCATGTTACCACCATGCAACGTTGGAATGCATCGAAATTCGGTTTTTTCTTGAGCAAAACTCAAAATTTCTATTCGACATTTAATCAGGAAGATAAAACGATCGTTTTTCAGGATTCAAACACAAAATTGATACGAAAATTTTCTTTTCTCGTGCACGGCGTGCACGGAATTTCCGGCATCGAAATGGATGAACCGAAGAAAGGAGGCTGACCCAAGGTAAATGTTGTTATCAGCACAACACGCGACTCGCTATTGCATACGAGGCTGTTGCATCGGACTCATCACGCGTCAGCGTCCAACAACAGCACAAGATTTATCTATTATTTACGTTGCATATAGATATAAATAATAGGATAACTAGACACATACATCCAGGCTATATAAATTGGATCGGGTGAAATCCGACGACTACAGAGTGTACGAAAGCCAAACTGCAGAAAAATAAAGAGCGAGAGCGAGAGTGGAACGACGACTGGGCCCGAAACAACAATTTAATTCTGCCGTGTTGGCGATAGCGCCCGGGATTAGGCGGCTGGGCTTTCGTAACGCGATTAGAGGCCTTCGATAAGCCTCTCGTTGGTATCATTCGGTTCAGTATCATAAGCAAGGACGTAGTACATTTGCACTAAACGGAAATAGATCCCCCGCAACGAGAGAGAGAGAGAGAAAGGTTGAATGTCACGACACACGAAGAAGTTGATTTCTAAAAAATATATAAAAGTTTATGACTCTGAAGTTGGCAACGTTGAGATTCAACGAAAAACATTTTTTCTCTTGATTATTTATTGAATTTTGAAAATCGTGGAAATTTTTTGAGCCGATTGAGTTTTTTGGTCGCAAGAGAGAATCGTTTTATTGGCCAGACCAAATATTGAAATTATTGGCTCTGCTGAAGAAATAACAGAATTTCGTTGCATTCCAACGATGCAAACTTCAGGATCATTCAAAGTTTTCGACCGAAAAATTAAGGTCGAGTCAAATTTTTCATTCTCAATTAATTTCCTACAGGGAAATTTTCACGAGCGTTCATAATTAAGCTTTTCGCTCAACTTGACACGAATCCTCTAGAATCCACATGGACATACGTGTGAATACGCACAAACACATGTAAATCCATGTACATAATTCGTGTAAGGAAAAAAAAAGGAACGAGGAACGAGATCGAGCCACTAATTTGCAACGACTCGCTAAAAAGTGGTTCCAAGTACATCTCGGTTGAAAATGAGGACGGATGAAACATCGACTACGCCCTCGTTTAAAAAAAGAATATATGAATCTCTGCCTGACGTATAAATACAAAAATATCAACATATAGATCGAGAATATCTATGGTTGACAAAACTATGCGTCCGGAGTTGTTTTTTCCTGACTTTTTTTACTGAATGCATATGAGGAAATAAACAAAAGTCTATTTATAGTTTCGTTATCCACTCACAACCTTTCTCTCTCTCTCTCTTCCTCGTTCTCTCTCGACGTGTCGTTGGAGTTTTTAGCAAACACTTAACAATGCACGAATATTTTTCCTCCAATTTCTCGTGTTTGCGTTTGATAGGGTAGGAATTAAAATAATAGAATGAAAAGTGAATGAAAGGCTCGCGCGGAATGAGAGGACAAATCGAGTCTGTTGAGAACAGCTGACTAATCGATCTCTCGTCTCACGCACACTCACGTCGTAATTTATATTTTCTCTACATCTATTTTTCGTTCGTGTTTCCCCTCCGGCGAACACGGCTCTCGAGAATCAATTATTCGTTCGATTCAACTCTGAACGATGTTCGCAAACACGACGCTACGGATTTGTCAATTGTGATGTTTAATTTGCGATCGTACTGCGAATTATTTCTCTATTTTTCTGCTGCTTATCGAGGCGGAATAATAAATTTACGCTCAATTATACGCGCCAAATATTTTCATAGAATGTTTACGACTAACTCAATCTCGAGATTTCAAGCTCGGAATATTTTTAGATGCTCCATCGATATCTTGTTCGCAGATTTTTTTTTCTCCCCGTTTTTTTATCAACGTCCTGGATATAAAATCCTCCTGCTAATATGTAAACACCTGCTCGCGTTATTTCGTTACAATTGGCTCCTCGCACGATTTATATCGAACTAGGAACGAGCTCTCTGTATGGTCGCAACGACGACATGCTTTCTACTTCGGTTCCGATCTTACGGGACTGAGGAAACGATCCAAAGTTTGATTTACCGGTTACGAGCGCTCAGTATGCGTGAAGATCTATGAACGCACGGGTCGTTCCGAGTGAAATCAACGAACAAACCGTTGCACGAACGATCCAACGAGACTCTATGAGGCTGAAGTTTGCAACGTTGTAATGCAACGAAAAATATGTATTGTTATTGATAATTGGTTGTATTTTATAAAACATCGAAATCTTTCGAGTTTATATATTTGCTGGGCCGCAAAGATCGATCGTTTTATCATTGGACATTTTTTTAAAGAGTTTTGTTACAAAATAAATGAATTTCGTTGCATCCCAACGATGCAAACTTCAACGTCATCAAGACTCTTTGATATTTTGCTCGCTAGAAATTCGAAAATTGCCATTGCTCAGCTTGAGCATAAACCGAGAAAAATTGCAACCACGAAATATTTATTTTCAAGCGATAAAAATTCTATAAAATGCTGCGGAAGTGAAACTTTTCACTGATTTTATGTCGCGACATAAAAATGTGGAAACGGCTCGAGAATTTTTGGCTTTCCAGCCAATATCCTGCGTGCAAACCCCCAGAGAATTATGTTCACAGTGAATATCGACGTCTCGGCTGTTCTCCGTCTTTCTTCGATCTTTTACATTCAAGGGGAGCGCTCACATTTGCACATGCAGAGAAATACATATGAATTTTGACTCCCTCCAACTCGAGTTCAACTTCCGCTACATCCGGAATTCTCCCAGGGCAAATTTATGCCAAGACGTGATCTTATCGAAGTGCAAGGCTCTTGTGGCTATAATGACTATACATAGAACATATATTTGCATAGCAAGCGCGTATGCCTATAGGAGGCTCAATATAAAGCGAGTGGCAAGGGTGATTACACACATAGCTTGCTTTTGTGAAATTCCAAAGTAGCGGCGAACCTCTCTGACTCTGCCTACAGGAAATTATCGGTTTTCCAAGTCCCGGAACCGACCAAAATGCCTCACAAGCCATAATTAATATTGCAACGTTTCTGCTCGTATCGCCTCGCACTGAATTCCCAAGAAATTCCCAAAGTCATTTAAACTTTGACAAAATAAATTCCCAAAAATAGCCAATCGCCACGATTTTTTGAGCCTGAACCAAATTTCGCGATGTCAAAAATTCACCGGCGAAAATGTTGATAGAAAAAAATGAAAAAATACGCGCGATATCGAGTTCGTGGTGGGAAAATGTTGGATCGACAATTTTTATGCAAAAACGACTTTGTCGACGTATAAAAATAATGCAACATCGTTGATGCTCGATAATTATTATAAACATCATAAAAATAATAATAATACCTTGTTTGTTTCGTACGTTGCGATAAATCTGTCCTCGATCTCGTTGGTCTTCGTTCGCGCACTTTCGCGTATATTTTTCTGCAGGATTTCCAAGATTTTTAGTCTCTCTATTTATTGACGATCTTTGCGATAAAATTTTATTCCACGTTCCCACTGGCTCGAGCCGTTTCCGGCGGGACGAAAAAATTATTCACCAACTTTTGGGACGAAATTTTCAAAAGGACACATTTTTGTTGGTTCCCCGCGCACGTGTTGTTGCGATTTTGTCTTCTCGGTGATTCGTTTTTTTGTTGCGATAGTTTTTGATAATCTGAAACTGTTTTTTAAAGAAAAAAAATAATATTTAAGTTAATTTTACTTGCGATTGCGGGTTTTTTTTTTGTATTATTATTGCAAAAATGAAATTCATCGTGGAGAATCATTTTTTAATAATAATAACAATTGTTTTTCAATTTTTTTACAATAAACTCTCTGTGCCTACGGAACCGGTGCGCGGACTTTTATTTTTTACACAAACAGACACGAACACGGTGGGTCACTTCCGGGTCAGGTGTTTTGCCAGCTGGACTTGGTCATCGAGTCGAGAAATCATCGAAAGCATTAAAAACCCCTGGGAGGAGAGAAACATTTTTTTTCTATGTTTTTATCGTTAATCCGGCGTCCCTATTTGGCAATTAATCGGAATTCGTCATTAGTTTTTCATGATAATATCGCGTCCGGTCAGATTTTCTCGTTAATTGACTCAGGATCGAGAGACATCGATTTTCTAACGACCTGGAATCGAAAATGTTATGACTCTGAAGTTTGCAACGTTGAGATTCAGCGAAAAACATTTTTTCTATTGATTATTTATTGAGTTTTGTAAATCGTGGCAATTTTTCGAGTCGATTGAGTTTTTTGGTCGCAAGAAAGAATCGTTTTATTGGCTGGACTAAATATTCAATAATAATTATTGGCTCTGCGGAAGAAACAACAGAATTTCGTTGCATTCCAACGATGCAAACTTCGGGATCATAAAATGTTGAATTTTTGTTGTTTTCGATTCGAAACTGCGTCCTTGAACGTCAGGGAAAAACAGAATCGTAGAGCGATTGCCGGGAATGAAAACTTGTCCAAAACTCTCGATGACTCGGAGGCATTCACCTCACACGTGTGTACGCACGCAGAGAGTGTGTTGGTGTGTGCGTAGCGAGGCGAGGAAAGGACGAAAAGGCGAATCGAGAAATCTGCGTGAAGCGACATTCATCGAAATTGGCGGCTGCTCGCTAAGACTGCGAGAAAAATAATCGAGTGTAAAGCGATCAAAACAAAGCACACATTCGCAGGTGTTGAAATGGAGCGAAGTTGTGAATGAAAAGTGCGAGTACGAACTCGCGGCAAGAATGCGACGTCAAAGCCGAACTGTCAGATATTCCGAAGTAACGAAAAAAAGCCACAAAAACTTGGATTTTAGCATTTACATTTTGTTCTACCGATAAAAACTCTAAAGAGCGTAATAAAAAGTGACGAAAACACGAAATTCGATACGGAGACTGAAGATTCAGGTTAATGGTCGCGGTTCGAAATAATTTTCTGATATCGTAAGAAAATCTTGCAACGTAGTCGTCGCGAGCGTTATCAAACGTCAAGCAGATTGATAAGGTGGATTTTACCGAAGAAGAATGAAGAGGCGATAGGAAAAAAACGTAATATGCAGTTATTTTCGACCGACACACGTGAGCGGAGTGTGTACATGTGAATCGAATGTATAGACACGATCTCGTATAATACGCGCAAGAGAAAAGTTGGTAGCCACACACTCTTTAGAAAGATGTACGGTAGTTGTGTTTACACTCGTGCCAAGCGTGATTCTTGCTCCTCGTTGCAACGCTTGCCATACTTTTCGATACACACGGACACACGGATGTAGGAGATGATAAGTGTGTCATATTGTGTATGAAAAGGATGAGAGTGTGTGAAGCCGAACGTACGTGTGTAGAAAACGTTGCTAAACGCACTTCCGAACACGAGTTTTGTTTTTTTTTTGTCACTGTGTGTTTGGCCGATCGTCTCTCTGTCCGTTATGACCCAATATACGTGCTTTCGTATGTGTAAACACAAGCCTACACTGCGATCGGGAGAGGGACACGATCGAGCAAAATATTTAATGCGCGGTCAAAAGTGTACCGCGCGGACTATAATTTGACAATTGCTCTATCATCAACGACGCACCGTTGCACTTCTCAAAGCTCGAGATGATAAAAACCATTTTTTTTCTCTATCGTTTTTCGCGGAGAAGCTGAAGCGATGGGTCGCCGAAAAAGGAGGTTATCGCTGTCAGTTTTCTTAACCCTTTGGGAAAGAAGAGACTAAAGGTGAGGAGGAGGAGGAGGAGGAGGGGGAGGGAGGAGGAGGAGGACGAGTCCCCGCCCAACACACCTTCGACCCTTCGATCGATTGCAAGACACACGACCGCGGTCTTTGAGTATTTTGTAGGAATATTCAGTCTGGCTGTTAAAAAACTGCTCTCGATCTTGAAAACGCGATGATTTTCTTTCTGATTTTCACGAGAACGTCGATTTTCGGCGTGAGATTCGAAGGAATTTGTAAGAAATTCGATGGGTCAGCGGTTGACAATGGATTTAAAGTTTCATTACTTGGTTTCGACTCGCTGAATTTTTCTCGCTGGTTTATTATTCGCTTTTTTACTGCTAGACTTTTCGCTCGAGCTCTAGGAATTTTTCTATCGTTTTCTCCCTCGCACACACATACACTCTCGCCGCGCTGCGTTTCTTCGGCCCGGGGACACTTCTCGTATAGAAAATGCCCTCCTCTTCCTCCTCCTGCTTCACCGTGGAGCACTTTTCCCCACCGCTGACTCCTCCGTGTTCCGCCCAACCGCGAAACACACACACACACACGCGCGCAACAAATATACCAAACACAGCGACAGGCACACACACACACTTTCGATATCAAACCGCAAAAACACCTCGTACACGTAATTTAACCTTTTTTTCTTCCGTTGCCTGTTTCCTTCACCGATTTAAGATTCGTGATTTTCGCAGCCACATACTGCTCTTGCCAGTTCTGCGTTTACATCGAATGTGACACGAGCTCTTGTGTCTCTTTTATTCTTCGACCAGTCTCGCTTATATTCATTTATTTATTTATCCGATCTCGCGAAGACGCGCACCGGATTAGATAAGAGGAAGTGAGGCGGGGAACACACACGCACGCATGTATAACACTACCGCCCGAGCGACGCTTGCCCCCGGAGAGCACCGCAGACAAGGACTCTCTCTCATCGACTCACTGCACGAACCAACACCGATGACACGAGAGATCTGGGATTTTTCGATCGTCTGTCCCAAACGATCGAAATTAAAAAATATGAGGAGAATACACTTTTTAAGAAAGACCTTCCAAGCACTAGCGCTTCGAGTGGCTGCTCCTTGTACTTTTTTATCGTGGAACACTCGCGCCCCTGTGGCTGTCTTTGGAACTTGGAGCAGCTGCGCTCCGAATCCGTGTCGATAAGGTGAACGTTGATTGAAACGCGCTCCGTTTATATGCAACTTTCGCGAATTTTACAGAAAAGGACAAAAGAATTACTCGGATGATTTCACTCAAAAATGTATTTCGAGCAGAAACCACTGGGAATTGAAGTTTTATTATGCAAATTACGTATTTCCCACACTGTGTCCTTCCTCGCCGTGCAACTCCACATTTGTCCAACTCGACAGCCGTGGCAAGCCGCCCTTTGCCCAAGACCCCAAGTGCCCGCAACGCGTGTTTTCTACCCCCCAGCCCTGACTCGCACTCATCGTTGCTACGAGTTCGACATTTCCTTGCGAGACACACGCTGTCGACAGATTGGACAAACGTCGAGTTGCACAGCGGGGAAAATGACACGGTGGGAAAGTTGCGCCGTTTCAAAATGGATCTCGGAGAAAAAACAGATGCACCACGTTCTTATTTATCAACTTGACCTTGATGAGTTCGAGATCATGGAGTAACTTTAAATTTTCCGCATCCCCACTTTGTATTATTGTATAATAAAACGAATGAGAACGCAGAATAACGGAGAAAATCAAAATATTTGATACGATCGTATTGGGAACGGCGTTGACATAAAGGAACGGGTGAATTTGAAATTGCAATATACGAAAATATCGAAGCGAGTACTGAGTTCTCATCTACCGATAAAATATCGATGCTTGTGGGTTCTCAATTCAGACGACAGAGGTCTCTGGTCTTGCGTTGGCGCATGCGCACAGTGTAAATATATTTATTTTTATTGTATTTTCTCTCAATTGCATATATAATAAGAAAATAATTACGAGACGGTTGTTTCAATGGCAAAACTATTGTCAATAAACGATCGGTTTTTTGGCATACAAAAAATTCGCATTAACCAGATGTGAATTGAAAAAATGACTTGTTGCTGTAGTGGCTTAACAATTAATGATTAATTCGCACGTATCGCGAAAAAAAAACAAGTGTTATTATCCTATTGTTGGGGGACGAGTGTAGCCAACATGTCCGCCCTACGAATTGGCGTCTTCCTTCGTTTTTTGTTTATCAAAGTAATAATCTTGTTAATTAGTTAACGAAGTTTCGTGCAAATCTCAGTGTCAATAAGTATCGAAAAATACAACGATGCTCCTGGATAACGACGAATGCGGCGTGATACACGAGTTCTTGGGGTTATAAAAGACGATTGAAAATGTCGGAGACTGAGCTCTGCCGGCTCTGTGCCGAATCCAAGGACGAGCTTATCGGTATTTACGATGCCGAGGGACAAAAGCTCGCGATCGAAGGAAAAATTGCCAAGTGTCTGCAAATTCAAGTGAGTAATGACATTTTTTAATTCGCTGAATAACCTCCAAAAACAAAGATTCGCAAGAAAAGTTGATTTCGCATCGAAAAAATGACACAGATTACCAAGAAATTCGAAAAAATTTAAAAATCTCCTTCGCGAATGTCATTCCGTATAATTTCACGTCAAATTCTCGAAATGCATGAAAAAATGTATTCGAAAAATTGCGACATCTTTTTATTCCGATAGCTTTAGCGTTTTTAAGGAAATTTTGCATTTTCGTGTGGACTTTCGCAAATTTTAGAAAATTCTCCTCAAATTTTTTTCGTCTCTGAAGAACGATGATTAAAATTTCAGATTGTAATAACAGACAACTTGCCTCTTTCCGTATGTTTTGATTGTTGCGTCTTGTTGAATCAGTGCAATGATTTTTATGAAAAGACAAATCGAGCGCAAGGCTCTCTGCGTCAAATGCTCGTAGAACCAAAAGTCGAAGCGCTCGTGACTCTCGAGCCGAATATCGAGTACATCGAGAAAACTATAGAATATCCGAAAGTCGAGTCCGAAGAGGCTGTTGAAGAATGTTCGCTCTCGGATAATTACGTTGCCGAGACGGTAGACGAAGCCGGAGACGAATATTTTCACGACGACAATGAGGAGAGCGAGGCCGAGGACAAGGACGAGGATTCGCAAGAAAACTCCAAGAAAAAATATAAAAACGAGGAGAAAAAAGTATCTGGCAAGCAAACCAAGAAAAAGTTGAAAAAACGATCGCAATCCAGAAAAATGTCAAACTCTGACGTCGGCGCTACCAATTCTGAAAACGATGAATATCAAAATGACATCGGAAATTCAAACGAATTTCCTGTTTCTAAGGCTGGTGTAAAAATCCCGGACAATTACATGACAGGTAAATGCGATTTCCAAAATATTCATTTCTGCAGCTTCTTCCAGATTTTTTCATATTTTCACGAGTACAACGAGTTGACCCTTCGAATGCTCAACTTTTTTCAACTTTTTCTCAGGTCAATCTGACCCAAGGCGTTTTTTTATGCTTCTGGTCCAGTAAATATGTAATTCGTATTTTTATAGTAAATTATTTTTACAGTAATATCCACAGTAAATTATCCACATTTTATAGTCCTAAATTATTTTCCTGACAAAAACGAAAATAAATGCCAAAAAATTTGTATGCCAAACAATCGGTGGCAGAAAATTTTTGGGGTCAAAAAGACCCAGCACGTCCTCAAAGGGTTCATTTTCATAATTTCTATAATCCAATCCCTTTATTCAACTTCAGCTGAATTTTAGTTTTCGGAAGTTATTAAAACTTCGGATATTTGCAAAAAAACTAAAAATTCTTCGTGACTGACGATATGAAATGTCTAAGGAACGAACGTAAGATTTTGTTGTGAAGATCATGCGAATTTTCAGGCACAGATTCCGATTTGGAAATGATCGAAGCTCGAGCAGCGGAGCCTGCAAAGCCAGGCAGAAAACGTGGCGAGGGTTTAGCTCGAAATCCATGGCTGTGCACTGACTGCAATGACAAAATGCCCAGTCTCGAGATGCTCGAAGAACATCACGAGACGGTGCACAATCAACAGGCCAAATACATGTGTGTCCAATGCTGTAAAATATTTGACAAGTATTATGGATTTCTCATACACGTAAACAGACACAAGAATAAATCGAAATTCAGGTAAGAAAAAAGAGAAAAATCGTGAGCATGTCGAGTATTTTTCAGCCACAAAAATCGTTATGAGAATTTGGTATGAGCCTGAAGTTCGCAACGTTGAGTTTCAACGAAAAATACGTTTTCCTAGTAATTGTTTGTTAAATTTTAAAAATCACGACAATTTTCGTCAGGGATTTTGTGTTTGGATCGTAAAAAATATCGTTTTATCTTCCTGACGAAATATTTAATCAGAATGTCAATAAAAATCAGAATTTCGTTGCATTCCAACGATGAAAACTTCAAGGTCGTAATTTGGTTGTCTATTGAACGAAAGAGAGAATTTCAGAGTTCAGTTCCAAGGCGTTCGCGACCTCGATATCCGTAAAACAATGTGACAAAATAAAGAAAAACTATAAAATCATTTTCTTGTCATTGTAGCTGTGACGAATGCGGCAAATCTTTCGTACACAAGAAAGTGCTGGATTCTCACAAAGCGGTGCACAGTGAGGAACGTCCTCACGTGTGTCAAACGTGTGGAAAAGCTTTTAGACAACAAAGTGCTTTGTACATTCACGGCCGTTGTCACTTGCCGGAGACGATGAAAAATCGTTTTCCCTGTGACCAATGCGACAAGAGATTTTCCACCAAGCCAAACCTCGTGACTCACCAACGGATTCATTCGGGAGTAAGAAATTTCACTTGCGACCAGTGCGGCAAGAGTTTCATACAGAAGGGAAACCTCGAGGCCCATTTCCTCACGCACTCCGCCGACAAGCCGTACACTTGTTCGCAGTGTCCAAAAGCGTAAGAATTCCCAAAAAAATTCTTCAAAGAATTTCCAACTCCATGGCGAGACAATATTCAAGAATTTCAACGAATTTTCGCAGTTTCAAAACGCCTCTGCAGTTGAAAAAACACGAAACTGTGCATACGGGGGCAAAACCTCATCAGTGCGCCGTTTGCGGACGGACTTTTCGCGAGAAAGGAACGCTCAGGGAACATCACAGAATTCATACCGGGGCTATGCCCTTTACGTGCGAATTTTGCGGCAAATGCTTCCGGTTCAAAGGAATCCTGACCGTAAGTTTCGATTTTGAATGATAAAGCAGTAAGATTTTTGTTTTTCGTCCCTCGATCGACATCCCAAAACGATTGCCGTTCAATTCAAACCAATTTGGCAATCAACGACAAAGTTGATTACTTTTTCATGTTTTTCCAGACCCACCGAAGACAACACACCGGCGAGAGGCCATACAGTTGTTTGGACTGTCAACATCATTTCACCAATTGGCCTAATTACAACAAACATATGAAACGACGTCATGGCATCAATACATCTCACACAAAGTACGTTCCGCAGCAACAAACACCGACGCAACAACCTACAGACTCGGACAGCTCGAATGCTTTACCTCGTCAAACTCCGGCGAACATTCAGGTACTTGATGAATATTTTATGTTTTAAGGAAGAAACGCAGCTACCGAGCTAGTCATAAAAAGATTTGACCAAATTTAACTTTAGTAGTAATCGATCTTCCAATGTCACATTTTGTTGACTTGCTATTATATCTGTTAAATTTCAAATTTCGCGCACATTCAACCTCGAATACGTGACGTTGCTATATTTTAGGGAGAGTCGAAAAATCCACTGCAAGTGCTTTTTATTGTTTTCATCATTCCCTCCCGTTACAAGTCACCTTTGAACTTTTTTAAGCGTCGTAAATGATTATGAGGATTTAATCTCTCTGATGTTTAATTTTCATTTCAATCTGTCCATCAATTACGGAGATATGAAGAATAATGTACAGCGTATTCCGTGACTTTCCATAAGAGGCCAAGTTAAATTGGTTGTCAAGGCTTGTCAAATATTCACAAATATCTCGCGTAAAAACGCACCTCAGTGCACAAAAATTGGTACGAGTTATTTTTACATAATTATTTAACTTTCTGCCAAATTTGAGATTTTTCTGTCGATTAATTCCATTTCCTGCGTTATTTCCTTAATCGATTGTCAGAAAAAAAATGATTAATCGGTCAAAAAATCAATTGAAAAAGAAAAATGATAAATGAAACTCGACAGAAATGGAATTTTTGTGAATTACAACTTGCGCAGGTTATTCAAGCGGTGCCTCACGCTTCCATATCGCAGCCAATAGTCGTGCAATCTGTACCAACGACAACGTCCTTCCCAACAGAGGTGCAGTCTACTGGTCAAGAAACAGTATTCCGTGAGCGCAACACAACGACCTTTTTCAACAGTGTCCCGTTGCAAAACTTGTTACCGGCAAATTTGCCGCATTACAATTTTTACAACATCCCGAACGTGACCGAAAGCGATATTATTCAGCACAGATAAAAATCGTCGAAATCATAAACGATCGTTAGTGAAATAGTTTTTTCACATGCATTTCCTTCGGGAACACGGGAGCGGCCAACAAAATCTCAAAATTGAAGATTTTTTTGTAGAAACTTTTGAATTGTGTCAAATTCAGCCACGTTAACGGAACGAGAAAATTTCCAATGTTCGTCGTCAAGGCCTTTGTTAACGGTGGATTATAAATCGATCACAACTTTCAATAATTGTCAGCTCTGGACGAAAATAATTATTTTTATAAATCTCGCGCTTAACATTATCGTTATCAACATAATCAATGGTCGATAGTCCAGTCGATTTTGCTGCGACAAACGCGTGCAAAACCTTTCGAATAAAATTCGTCAAATCTGCGTGAATTTCGCGTGTTATCGTCCGCGCAAAACTCACGAATCCCATTCGCACGTTTGGAACTCGCGATATACATTTTTTTTCGAAAATTTTCAATCAAAATAAATTTCGCGTTCTTTTTTTTGTTTTTTAAACTCATGAGAATTTCGAGGAGTATACAAGTGTGTTTTGCATAGAAAAATTTATCCTGTTATGGAATTGAGGGAAAAAGTCGTTAATCGGCAAAAAGAAAATGTTGAAGCCCCAAATCGAAACTGCCATTTGCAATTATGGTCCCCATAGAACCGAAAAAATGTTCCTTTATTCATGGACTTTGAGCTCATCGCGACTCCGATTATTTATAACGAAACGAAAATTTACAAACACGTTTTTAGCGAAAATCCGTAGCGTGTACCGGTGCGTCATAAAAATCGTACGTTTCAAGTTCATTCGTACAAGTTTGACTAAATAACGAGAAAAAAAATGCAATTAAAATTCATTAACATATTGATACAGGAAAAAAAGATAAAAAGGCAATGGAAATCATTGACATTGTCGTCGCCTGTAGCCTTAGGAATTATAACATATGTATTGTTATTATTATCATCACCATCATATTTTACTGTACATCAGACTGTGAAAATTAAAAGAATTTTCTTTATAAAAATATCAAATTTTTACACGTTCATTCTCTCGCATTTTCCTCGGAAAAATAAAACAAAAGCGTGTGGATTCATCACGAAACGCCGTGACGGTCTCTAGCTTGGCCCGGATTCCACGTCGGCAATCTGTCGAGAAACAAAATTAATCGTAAATTGGTAAAAATCAAAGTTTCGTGGAATTTTTCAATTTGTTTTTTTTTTTTTTTCGCTGATTCCCTGTATTCGAGACACGCACCAATTCTTCGTCGGAAAAGTTGAATTCGGCCTGTTCCTCATCGTCGACGGAAACTATGGCCGAAGTCTGTTGAACATTCGTCGTAAAAATGCGGTCGAGATCTACGACCGAATAGGCACTTCGTGCCAATTGTTTCTCTACGAATTCCTTGAGATGATCGTAGGCCGAAATCATTTCCGGTATCGAAGGAATCGTGGCCTTTTTGCCTGCTTCGTTCACATCCAGCAGCGACTGGTAATAACTTATTTGCTCGTAAAGATTCGTTTCCGAGTACTGAAAGCCAAAACGAATGATTTTTGAACATTTTTTTTAACCCTTCGTGGTCACTGTGGGTAGAATCCACCCAGTGACCAACTTGCGACGTAAATATCTCCTAGTTCCCGGTAATGAATGGGGCTGTAATCGTCATTTAACGACAGTTTGTAGTGTCCATTGCGCGTTGGCGGCGATAAGTATTACCGCCGCTACCGCTAAATCTCTAAAATCCACTCTGAAATCGACCCATTTCCAATAACGGAATTAATATGTTTTTTCAAACGCGCGCAATCCTACTATTTTTTTCTCGAAAGAACCAGATCTGATGAATATCAGGTCCAAATTCGAGGCAAAAATATTGAAAATCCACGAAGCGACGAATATTTTAGTGAAAAAACTTTTTTTCCCGTTTTTTTTCTTCATTTTGCATTTAAAAAAATATGTTAGCTTTGGATTTCTTTGAGGAAAGTTTTTCGTATCCAAACTGGAATGTCCAAAGGTTGTTCACAGGATTGGTCACAATACGGGTTCGAAAATGGGCTGGGTAGAATCAACCCAGTGTGACCACCAAGATCCGTGGCGGAAGTGTGATCACGAAGGGTTAAATATTTGAGAATGCCAAAAATGAGTTTCGGGGATAAACGAAAATTACCACTCTGTGCATGAATCCGTCTTTGCAAACGTCACATCGAGGATAACAACCGCGGACGTTCATAGGCAAAAGTCTGGTCCGGTTGGAGCAAATCGGATCCTCGCACTCGAGCCAATCGGCGTAATATTCCGTTATGTATCCCCTGATTTTGAGATGAATTTCGTTTTGAATGGATTTGACGTATTTGTACGGAGGTAGATCACAGTCCGGATTTGGACAGCGAGCAAGTGCCGGAAGTTTTCCGTTCGGCTACGAAAAAAAAACGCAAAAAAACTTGAATTAGTGGATTTTCGATAATCCAGAACATTTTGTAACGAATTTATTACAAATTTTATCATGAAACTCACGAAATCTGCGAAGAATTCTTTTATTTCGATTTCCCTGTTGCACTTTTCATTACGACACGTGAATTTCAATGGAATACAGTATGTGAAACGTTCCTCGTTCATCGATGAAGGCACCGGATTTTCCACCTGCTCGTGAATGACTCTTTTGGATTTGTAGACGCTCTCAAGTCCGAGATGTTTTGCCAACAAGACATCGTCGATATTTTCGATCGGTTCACAGATGCGCAAAGTGACTGGCAATATTTGTTGCATAAGATAATAATCAATGTCGATTTTTAAAGTGTCGCTTTTCTTGAATTCGTCCACGTGGTATGCTCGTTCAGTCGCGGACCTCGAAGTTCCATCCTTTTTGAGAAAAAGGAATATTGCGACAATTGTATGCGAAAATTTTTCCCAAATTCACGTTTTGTTGTTGCAAATTCGAGAAAAAAAAGTTTTTTTGATGGAAAAAAAATTGAATTACCTCGCATATGACGTAAGGCACGGTGTCGCCAGCTTTCCACATTCGTCCGCCTTCTTTGTTGAGCCTGAGTGCAACCGAAACGTGGGCCAATTTTTTTTCCGGGTAATCTTTAGGATTTTTCGACAATTGTTTCGTCACAACGAGAGACGAAAGAGGCACTTGAGCCGAGCGAATACCGGCGGCAACATTTTCCAAGATTTCGAATATTTTTTCACGCCGCGAATCGTTCGATTGGTCGGTGAATAGTTGGTCCAATATATTTCTGAAAATGAAGACGATCGTTAGAAGATTTTCACTTTTTAACATTTTTCATCGACCAATCGCTGGGTGAATAATTAGTTGCGATTGTTTTTACAAAATTTTGGACCGACTTACTTTCCTGTATCACAGGCCAATTGACACCAATCCCTTCGGACGATATCCAGACCCTTGTGCTCCATCGTTGTTTCGATTTTTCCATTGGGCAATTTCTTCATGATCAAAGCAGCGTATTTTTTCTTTTGCAGAAGCAACAAATACCTGAAAACTCCATCAATGTCGAGTTCGACCATTTGATAAAGTTTGTTGACTTCTTGTTTGATCTGCGGACAATATTGAAATCCAGATTTTAACGAACTCGACAAGCAAAGGCTGAATTTTAAGTTGAAAAATCGAGACAGAGCGTTTCGTACCTTTTTCGCAATGGTAAATGTCTCGTCGTAGTTGAGATTATTCGTGTTGATCATAATCGAGTCCGTGTCACCGTAAATCACCTCGAAATTCAATTTTTCTACCAACGCTTTCGTGCTTTGTAAAATTTCACGACCTTTGCCTGTAACGAGTGACGAAAAAAACTGAAACAGGCAGGTTTATCCGAAAGTATCGAAATCTTCGATTAAGGAGGTTCCGCTACAACGCAGGGAATAACGAATGAGGTGCGAGGCACAAGAGGCACAGTTCCCAAGAAAAAATGACGATCTGCTTTTCGTTTAGCAAGCGATCCGTTGCCAAACTCCTAAAAAATGAGATGTCCCGGGCATTCTGTCGATTTTAACTATAAATATCTCCTCCAAACATTCGTTGACTCTACTATTTTTTTATTGATTCGGAATCCTTGGAGTTTTTTTTTAGAAATTGAGATTTTAACACGCTTTTCATCTAATCGGGAAGTATTTTCAATATTTTTCTGATTTCATAAGGGTAAGAAATTTGCGTAAAGCCAATGTTAAATCCAGTGACTTTCGACTTGGAAAATCTGTAGTAAAACTTCGTTGACCTAGGATGATTTTGAAAGAGAATAAAGTTTGCTGCCTAAACAACAAAATACTTCGTTTTCCTATTTTAATCTAATTATCGCTCTACTAACGGAACCTCCTCAAAGAAACGTCACAATGCATGAAAAGAAAAAAAACAGTTTTAACGAATATTCTTACTCGTGATCAAAGCTGCCATGCCTTTGGCGTAAAATCGACAGTGCGAAGCTCCGAGGCAGCCGTACATGGAGTTCGCGGTGAGTTTGAGAGCCATTTGTCGCGTGTTGTACTGAAGTTTGAGTTCCGGGGAGATATTCGGTGCGTTCATAAGTTTTTTAACCTCGACTCGACTTTGCACAAGTTTCCGAATCTCGGTGGGAACGATACCGAGGGGTAAATCATTGCTGGGAATTTCCAGGGCCTCTAAATCGGCGTGAGCCGCGCCAGGAATGGTGGTAAAGCACATGTTGTATTCTTGTATGATACTGGGATAAAGTGAATTAAAGTCCATGAGTAAAATGAGTTTGTCGTAAAAGCCTTTTTTCGGTTCGAGGACCAAGCCACCGGCATAGGCGGGTTTTTTCCTTCTCGAGCCAGTCTGGTCTTTGGTTTCTTTGCTTTTTGACGCGTAACGTTTGTCAGGAGTGATGTAGCCTTTTTGAAAGAAAGCGTGAAGCAAAAGGAATTCGTTTCTTTCGGCACGACCGCCGGAGAGCGTTCTGGACAAAACGTTGCCAGCGAGACAAGTTATTTGCACGGCGAGCGGCATGACATTGAGTTCGAACAAAATAGTGAGAAAGTTGAGAGCCTCGTTCATGGTGATTTGCACGAGTTTCTCGATTTTGTCGGCTTCGGCATAGAATTTGGGACAGTCGGCGGGCTTGATTTCTTTGCATTCGTTTTCATTTTTCTTGAGAATAGCACAGCAGAGGGATTGGAGATCGAAGCTGCGAACTTTGACGCTTAGTTCTTTGGCGCTCAATTGTATGTCGGAGATCGGACGTCCGCAAAAGCTCTGGGCGAGGTTGATTTTTCCTTTGAACAAGGGCATAACGCTGCGTCGCAATTTGCCGACTCTGCTCCAATTTTTAACTTTCAAGCTCGATATTCTGTGCAGGAGTACGTCGAATTGGAAAGCGCAATCGTAACCAACAACGAGATCGGGATCAGCCTTTTCTAGGATGCTGAGAAATTGCTCGAGCAAATCGTACTCGGTTTCGCATTTGACGATTCGAGTGTTTTTCGATTTTGTTAAAAGCTCGCGAGCGTGACGCGGCCAAGGAGTATCGCGAGGATGGGTCACGAGGCAATAATGCTGCTGGAAAAGTGGCTTTGGCGGTGGCTTGTCGATGCGATAATCGTTGTGCAACAAAATTCCAATCATTACAACTTCGTTCTGTTGACGTTTTTGGTTCAATGCCATTCTCACGTTCAACGTCGCCATCGACATCGGAGGTATTGGCAACTTTTGCTTCATGTCTTTGAGCACCGAAATGTCCTCAAAGTTCAAACAGTTTATTTGGGACTTGCACCAACTGACAGGATTTCCCGACGGCAATGGCTTCTTCACCGCCAGCCAACATGGGCCTTTGATGTTCGCCTCGATCAAAAACAACTCGAGCGCGTTCACCGATGTTCCGAACACGTGCTCGATCGCCGGGCCCTCGTAATCCGCGTCCATCGCCGGCGACGTCGCCGGATATCGAACTTCAACGTATTCGCTCTCTCGCGGCGTCTCAGCTCGATCAAACGCGTACAACTTTGTCACAAACTTTGCTGCGAACTGAGTTATGTTTTGCTTCGTTGCCCATTTATTGAACTCTTGGTAAACGTCGTGCAGGATCGTTTTACGCTGCTCGCAGTCCTCTTTGCCCGGCTCTTTGATCTGTCGGACTTTCAATTTTATTAACTCGAGGGTCGAGGATGAAATTTCATTTTTATCAACTTTTTCGCTCATGACACAAGTTCGCAACGTTGGTATCCAGCGAAAAATACTTTTTCCCTTAATTTTTCGTTAAATTTCAAGACAAAGGCCAATTTCCGGATCAATTTTGTGTTTGAATCCTGAAAGACGATCGTTTTGTCTTCCTGATTGAATATCGAATAAAAATCTTGAATTTGGCTTAAGAAAAAACCGAATTTCGTTGCATTCCAACGTTGCATACTTCAACATCGTTTTCGCTGTCAAAAACAATTCAATTGACCCTTCGTTGTCACTGTGGCTACAATCCATCCAGTGACCAACTTGTGACGTAAATATCTCCTAGTTCCCGGTAATTAATGGGGCTGTAATCGGCATTTAACGACAGTCTGTAGTGTCCATTGCGCGTTGGCGGCGATAAGTATTACCGCCGCTAACGCTGAATCTCTAACATCCACTCTGAAATCGACCCACTTCCAATAACGGAATTAATATGTTTTTTCAAACGCGCGCTATTCTACTATTTTTTTCACAAAAGAACCAGATCTGATGAATATCAGGTCCAAATTTTAGTCAAAAATATTGAAAATCCACGGAGCGACGATTATTTTAGTGAAAAAACTTTTTTTTCCCGTTTTTTTTCTTCATTTTGCATTTAAAAGAATATGTTAGCCTTGGATTTCTTTCAGAAACGTTTTTCGTATCTGAACTGGAATGTCTGAGGGTCGTTCAGTAATTTTTTGAGAATTTCCGGGCCGATAGATTGGTCACAAGACGGGTTCGAAAATGGACTGGGTAGAATCAACCCAGTGTGACCACCGAGTTCGGTAGCGGAAGTCGTAACCACGAAGGGTTAATTTTAGCGATTGGGAGAATTTTGCGAGAGAAGCAAATCATTTGTATTGCGTTCGGACGATGTCAAATTGCGATGACGTCAAAAAGAAGGAAATGCGGTGAAAAAAAAATAGAACGAAATGGAAAAACTTGCTTGTTCTCTGGGCAAGAGATAGATCCTCCGAGGAATATTTTTCACTTGGACGCAGCACGAAACGTAAGACTTGGCGGATTCATCGTAAGTTTTGCCAAACAGATAAACGACTCCGGGTTGTTTGTATTGATCTTCGAAGGCGTCCCACCAATAAAAACGAAAATCTTTCGTGTCGTCGGTGCCGTTGGGTTTATCGACGGCAGGCGGAACGTTTTCCGTTTCGATGTGGCTCGTCGAGACTTCCGCTTCCGTAAGCTGTTCGTTAAAATCGTCTGCCCAAACTTGGTCCATTAAATCGTCCTCGTTGTCGAGTTTTTGATCTTTGAAGCATCCAACGGATTCGAGCTTCTTGGGTGTTTCGGTCTCTGCTTCCGTGCTCCCCGAATTCGTCACAGTTTTCGCTGTGCTCGTCGGTAAACTCTGTGGATCGAGCTCGATTTCGTCAAAATCCAAATTCGAAAGCTGCAATTTAATCGGCTCATCAAAAAATGACGTTTTTCACTTCAAATATTCGCAGAGCATAAAAAAATGAATCTCACGTCTTCGTCGAAGTCGTTCGTCTCGATTATTGGCTGAGGAGACGGGCAGCTTTCGATGACGATGTTTTCGTTCTCAAGAAATTCATTCTGGCTGAGATCATTTTCGATCATTTGACTAGTGCTTTGCTCGAAACTTTTCTCCGCTTTTTTCGTCTCGTCCACAGCTCGTGCAGGTTTGGTTTTTTCACGATTCTCGAACATGGGTTCCAAAAAATCGTCAATGTCCAGTGGCTTGGGTGTCGGGGCCGGCTGCGGTTTTCTAGAAAACATTTAGACAGAAAAAAAAATCACAGGCCGTAGAATTCATGAAGATATTTCAGAATTTAGCGAAAAATCAAACTCACGGTGTTTGGACTGTTGCAAATTTATTCCTAACTCCGGTGTCTCGCTTTTTTGCTGGTGGTTGATCTTTCTGGAGCTCGCTCATCAGATCCCCCAGGATATCGTCGTCGTTCAAATTGTCGTCGACCTTTTTCTTGGACGGCATACTCATCAGCATGTTTTTTATGTTACCCTTGCTTTTTGTTTCCACTTTTTTACGTTTTCTTGGGCCAGCCAAACTATTTTGCTTCGCCGCTTCGTGTATGCTCTCGTCATCCAGGTCGTCGTCAAAAATCTCACGACCGTCCTCGACGTAGCCGCTTCCGCCTGACCCCAAGAAAATCAATTAAAAAAAAAAAAGTTTTTGGAGCAAAATGATGTCGCTGCAATTTTCAATGTGCCGGAAATTCGTACGATTGCCCGTACGGTCAAAAATGGATTTGATCGTCTTTTTTGTCGAGAGTTTCAATTTTTGAAGGTTAAAGTTGCGATTAAATGTTTTTTTGTTAACAATAACTGCGTAGAAAAAAAAAATTACCATCGTCAACGATCCAGTCGTCGTTCTGTCGTTCCATGACCGTTTTGCTGTAGATTTTTTCGTCGACCTCATCGTAAACATTGTCAACGTCAGAAACTTCGTACTTGTGTTTGCTGCCCTTTAGATTTCGGAGTTTTTCCAGAGCGGACAAGCGACCGGTTTTGTCGTGTTTTTCACGCTTCGATCGACCGGAGGGCGATGCTGTTTTTATTAGCGCGCAAAAAAAAAATCAAAAATCAAGGGAAAGTCCGATTTTGTGGTCAAGAAACTTTTCCCGGAGGTTGAACACAAAGAATTTTCACGATAACGGCGCAATTTCGGTTACTTACGTTCCGGGTCATCCATTTCACTAAATATTTGGAGTTTAATACGATAGATATAAACTGATGCTAATAAAATGGAGTGTGGAAATTTGTCGAGCTATAAAACTGAACATAAAAGAAAAAAAACGTCGAGTCTTTTTATTTATCGTTCGCGATTTCAGTTTTTCGGCACTCAACTCATCTCGCGATACCGCAAACACGCGAATCAACGAATGTCGTGAAGAGTTTTTGGCGGGAGAAGCCGGGCAAGCTTGCCTACAGCGATTACGGCGCTCTCGTCCCAGGTGCGGCGAAAACTCGAACTCAATGAACATACGACAAAAAAACGATTGAGCTTTATCGGCGAGACTGCAGTTTTTCATATCTAAATATGAGAATAATGCTGATGCATAAACAACCTCACTAATGTAACTGATTATGAAAAAATAGTTGACTCGAATAAGTATAAATGAAATAAATGCAATAATCCAATAATCTTGAAATATAATTTCATTCGTAATTTATTTACTAAATTTTCGTATTTTTTTTTTCGTTTTTTTCGAATTTCGAGCGTTAAATACAAATCATTGAATTTGCATATTCAAATTTCTTCATCTCAATAAAATTGTTCAAACAAGTGAACGATGCGGAAATTTAAAACTGACAGCGGCTTGATTTCCAGAACACACACACATAAACATGAAGTATGCGCGTTCAACCGGTTTCGGTCGTTTTCCCTCGAAAAAAAAAAAGATGCTGAGTCGATAAGATTTTCTGATCGTCTCTGTGAAATTCCTCTCAGCGTCTTAGCAGCGGCAGCGACGTCGGACTGTTGGGCTTTCGTCAATTTCGTAGTTTCGCTGGATATCCACCGTGGCACTTGAGCACTGTGTTACGGACGGGCCAGCCGGCTGTTATAAAAATAGTTGTCGCTTGAGTTGTGCGTGTCAGTCGCAGTGTAGCGATCTCTCGTAAACTATCTCCATTCATAATTGACGTTTGGTCGGAAATCCACGTTGTTATACAGTAAATCAAACAATTGAAACATGGAAGTTGATTCGGAATTAATGAAAGTATTTGCGTTTTGGAGCGCGGTCCTCGTGCTGAAAATGATGGCGATGGTTCCGTTGACCGGTCGACACCGTTTTGCGAAAAAGGCAAGTACACACTGAATGCAGATAATAACGATCGATATGATAAGGCGATAGGCCAGAAGAATTTGCCGGTTTTATGTGTCGATTATTGCGGCTTTTAGCAACTCTCGAGACTTCGCGGTCGATTATTACGAGCCGGCGAATTCGTCGATGGAATTCGATGAATAATAAAATGTTATGAAGCATTTTGCGAGTCAAACTTCCGAATGATCTTGACAATTTGTTTTTTTTTTATTTCGGTCGTTTCCATCAGATATTCATAAGTCCTGAGGACTGTATTCTCAAGTCTTCAAAGACGGTCCACAACGATCCCGACATCGAACGCGTGAGGCGCTCCCATTTGAATGACCTTGAGAATATTCTTCCCTGGTTTATCATAACATACGTGTATCTTGGAACAAACCCGTCTTTTTACCTGGCCAGCATGCTCATCCGAGGATTCGTTCTCTCTCGAATCGCTCACACATTCGCCTACGTCATACTTCAGGCTCAACCGTGGAGGGCGATCGCCTTTTTCGTCGGATACGGCATCACAGGTTATCAAGTTATCTCGAGTATGTTGTACTACATGTAAAAATTCTCAATGTCTAAAAAAAATCTGTTATATATATTTTGTCATTAATAAAACGAAAAATTTGATACGATGAATAATGTTTTTTTCATCTTTTCCCACTCCGTCGATTTCGCATCGTCGCAAGATCGAAGTCGTTTCCAAGGACGCGATAACATTTTTTGCCATTTCGGCTTTTCAAATCGCAAATGCTTCGTTTTGCTTTCGACTCGTTTGTGCGGAACATTCCTGAATTTTTATCGGAAGTTTTTTTTTTTTTTAATCAGGAATTATTTCCTACGCATCAGTTGTGTTGAAAAAAAAACGACGCACACGCGAACGTCCAACGGTCAATGCGAACTGGGTTACGCAATTTTTTGTCTAGGATCATTGAGAGTTTCTCGCTCGCTCACGATTCTCACTTTCATCAGTGAGATTCGTTCATTTTTGGAGTCGTTTCTGTCTTTAATGTAAAACAGCATTTTTCGGCATTTTTATAACCTTGAAAATATGCTGCGGGTGAAAAAATACATCGCGCTCGAATTACGTTTATATTGATTTTTACACTTATGCGTATTGCTGGCAATATCATGTCCGCGCGTTGAAAATACATCGAGTCAGCGTTAACTCGATATGGCGACACCTACAACGATTATGATTATGATGATGCACGATGACTTGTCAAACTGCGACGGAGAGAAACTGCATTACAACGATTGAAATAGCTGGAGGGAAAAAAACAATTAAATCACGTTGTCTAATGACTAAAAACTTGGGTAATTGAATGCTCGTTCCATGACATCGCATTATCGGAGCAAAAATGCAGTTAAATAATCATTTTTGTCGAAATCTTCTCTCATTTTGTGCTTGGAATTTAATTGAGTTTTAAAAGTGAAAATTTATCGATGTCGTTTGCATTATTACAAAAAAACTATGCCAGCGCAATAAAAAGTTTTTTACTCACCGTAAAAAGCTGAAAGAAATCTCGAATGTGGACACATGAAAATTGTTGCTGAGCTGTTATCACTGTCCTGGAGGTCATATTTATAGCGATTGACTGAACTTTCGGCTGTTCTAGCAATCGGTGCGCACGCACGGACCCACGCAGAGCGCGAGTTCAAGTCCAGGAGATCTTAGCGCCAAAACGTGTAGAGATAGAGCAAAAGTCCAAAGGATCAATTTTTTAGCGTATAAAATTTCCTATAAAAAAGTCTCCGGCGCCATTTCTGTTGCTGAGTCTTGAGAGCGATTCGAACAAACTCTTGAAATCGTTCATTTCACGCTTGAGTCTTGAAACCAACGATTGTTTTGTCTCGCTGCGGAAATTGCTGAAGACGAAAAAGTGCTTCGGGGGAATTTTTGCTACGAAAGTTTAAATTATGAAAAAGACGTTTTTTTTTCGTGTTTTTACGTATTTCGGAGCGTCAGTTTTCGATTTTTTCTCTTTACCCAGACATCGATGCTTTTTGAAAGTAATCGCGCCAAATTGTATGGAAAAACGAGCGAAAAATACCGAAGACACGCGCTTTATTTAAAAAATACGAAATATACTTAATCGCTATTTACATTACACTTGAAATTTATATAAATCTTGAATCGTACACCGACGAGAAATAAATTGTGCCACCAACGAGGAGGAGTTTCTGCCTAAAATAGCAAAAATTGTTTTTCGAGTATTTTTCCAAGGAAATTGTGTGGAAAAATGTTCCGGCGATCGGACTAAATCGTACAAGTCAAAGCCTTTCAAGGCTCTGACATGGAGAGAGGCACTTCCCGCAGATTATTATTCGAACTAGTGACAAAATCGAGATCCCATCGATTTTTGCAACATTAGAGAATTTCGGCTTTTCTACTGCTCATGCTTTTCTTAATGAGCGCCCAATCTTCGAGAATGTCAGCGTCGTTGAGCATGTACACGATGTACGGTCCCGCAACGGAAACTGCTCTTCTCCTCTCCGAATGATTCCTCCTCGTACGTCCGCTCGAGCTCAGCCAGAGATCCGCATGGATATCAACGTTGTTACGATCTTCTTCCAGCCTCCGAATTTTCTCCTGGAGATCACTGTGAATTCCGTCCCAAACGAGACCCTTTTCGCTCTCGAAATTCTGCTGCGCCGCTTGCTCCTCCGCCAAAAACTTGTTATGAATATTTTGCAGTCTTAATTGCTTCAGGATTCCTGCTACTTCCGTCTTTGTCTTCATATTCTCTTTCAGCCGCTCCAAAGGTATTAAATACTCCTCTGACTTCCCTATTCTCACCTCCCCCAGTTTCGTGTCCACCTGCGTTATTCTTTCTCTATACAATCTGCAAAAAAAGGTCGATTTGTTGAATTTCATGATGTCGTTTCAATTTTCTTTTGAAAATCCAGCGAATCAATTTAAATCCATAAATTTATTTTCAAAATTCGAATACGAATCCCTAGAAATCGCATTTTTCGTTATGAATATTTAAAAACAAAGTATATTCGAAAAACGCGAGTTTTTCATAGAGAAATTATCGCCGAATTGAATTTTTGCAGAAAATTATCCATATTTCATGGCCTAAATGTATTTTTTAACTAAAACCGAATTAAATGGCAAAACAATCGGTGAACATAAGTTTTTGGGGTCAAAATGACCCAGATTGTGCTGGCGGGGTTAAAAATCAAATGAAACAGGTCCAAATGATTATTCGGAAAAATAAAGGGAACTTACTGTTCTTTCAAAAGCGTGAATTGCCTCTCGAGGTCAACGAGATTCTCCATACACTCCGTTCTCCGTCTCTCGCACTCGTCTTCATC
Source organism: Diadegma fenestrale (assembly GCA_037043255.1). NCBI lineage: Eukaryota > Metazoa > Arthropoda > Insecta > Hymenoptera > Ichneumonidae > Diadegma > Diadegma fenestrale. The sequence continues at coordinate 10,074,205 of CM073317.1, forward strand.
CATTTCGGAGGAATCATCGCTGTCGCTATGTTCCGCGCTGCTGTCGCAGGACGCGGAGCTCTGATTGCTGTCGTTACTGTCGTGCGACATTTCTTCACCTTCACCTTCCGATTCATCCTTCATACTCGGCATTTGCGGGTCCGTTCCTGAATTTTGAGATTAAATTCTAAAACGGCGTGTTTTTGACATCGTCATCGAACGTCAAACTGCGTTTTTTAATATTTCGCTCCGCTCGATCGCGCTTCGGTATCGTGGGAATTGAATCAACACAAACGAAAATTGATTGAAAAGTTAAAAAAACGTTCGTAGCGACGCGTGTTCAGATTGATCAATTTTCCGGGCTTGTTTCTCGAAATAAACGACAAAGTTTGATGGAGATGAAAATAGAAACTGATTTGAAACAATTGTCGTAGCGATCGAGATTGACAGCTTAACCTCAAAATTCGATCGGACTATTTTGGAGTTTCACACGAAAGATAACGAGTTGACAGATCCGCAAAGATTGATTTAACTTTCGGGAGTTGTTGAGGTCATTTTGTGGTTAATTTCTGCTCATTATTCAGTCGGTTTTATTGATAAATCGTGTTTTTTGTCGCGGATCGAAACACTCCGAAAAAACCCACCCTAACCTGAATGCAGGGGAAAAAGTATTGGGGACAAAGTCAAAGCGAGCTGAGACGGTATTTTTAGGGCGAGAATCTAGTGTTTATTAATTATCGTGACATTGAAGACTTCTGGAGATACTCACTGCGTTTTTTCCGACGAAAATTTCGGTAACGAAAATCGCTTGTTGTCGATTGTGGCGGGCAAACGCCAACACTCGATAAAAACACTTGTCGACCGTTCGAGACAGCGGCCATTTGCAATTTGAGCGTGTGTGACGGTGCGTGACGTCAGCCTGATGCGCGCGCCTCTAGCGAGGGGCGTTGGAAGCTCGACCAAAACAAAGCGAGGACGAAATGATTTTTGTCTCGAATCGCTCTCGAATTTCGCGAAAATGTTGTTGTTTGTTTTTTCCCTCAAGCCAACGGAAGAGACCGCGTAGAGGTCAGTCGATGAGTGTAGTGGATCAGTCGACATTTCGAAACAGTAGCGAATCAGCCTTTCGTTTCATCAGTTTCAGCCCGCGCCGGTCTATGTTTCCGTCAATGCATATCAGCTCGAACGCACGTCTATATTTCCGTAAAAGTATAAACAAGTAATAAAATCCCGAATTCCATTCGATACGCGTGCAAAAGCCCGAAACGAAAATCGTGTAACAAGAACCGAGCAGCAACAAAGGCGATAAAAATGACAGAACTTGCTCGAAGCGATCGAAATCCGTCCGGCTCTCGAGTTAAAAAAACAAAACAAAAACAGTGTGTGTGTTATTTTTCGAAGCGTGTATTCCGGTCAAAGTACAAACGCTGCTCTTCGAATGGTGTCAGCATCAGGACCACTCTGAGAATACTCTAAACTTATTAGTGTCGGAGGTGCTTGACCCAAAAAACGTAGCCGCGACCCTTCCGCGCGTGAGATTCGCGAGGCTTCATTTTCGTTCGGACGTGACCTTCTCTACGAAAAGTTATGGTGGATGAGGACGAAACGGGTAAGTCGAATAAAAAAAAAAAACAAAACAAACTTCGTACTAAAAATAATAATAATAATACGAAAGGACATTAGCACTTCAGGTTTTACTGAAAAATTCTGCTTTCGCACATATATAACACAATATTAAAGATATACATATATATAATATATTTGTTTTTATACATATATATTTCATATATATATTATATATATTTATACGCATATTTGTATATAAATATATACATTTATACATATAAACATATATTTTCCGTTATACCATATTCCATCAGATACAATAATACACATTTGGACCTGTATAGAATGAACATACAGATAATGCAACGTTTTTCAACTTGCACCAGCAATCCATACAATATGTCACATATATATATATTTTGTTTTTCTTCAAATATATATATATATTTTTTTTATGTCGTGTATGCTTTTTTAAATACATTTGTTTGTTTTTTTTTTTTTTGGTTTTGAAGACTTTCGGTTAGAGATAGAGATTTTCTTTGTCAAAGAGTTAGGAAGGTACAGGTCAGTTGTGCAGTTCGTACGAAATTACATAAATTCGTGTTAATCAAAAGTGCGACCACGATGTTTGCACTTTGCCGAAAAGTCAACGATTCCGCTAACTTGCGTTCGCACGCATTTTGTTTCGGGAAAAATTATTCATTTTGTGCTTTTCGGGGTCAAAGTAATTTAGTTTTTTTTTTTTTTTCGTGTCAATAAATAACCGAAATCAATGGGAAAAATTCTGTAAATCGTGTTTTTTGGCGTCAATTTGGGAAATTCAAGATTTTGGGATAATGCCGGGAGGAGAATTTTGATGACTCTGAAGTTTGCATCGTTGCAATGCAACGAAATTCTTTTGCATATTTGGCAAAAATAATTATTCAAATGCAGAATGTAATTACGATGATAAAATAATCGATTTTCGCCACCCGAAAAACATATCGGTTCGAAAAATTTGGTTGACATTGAACATTGAAGGAATCATCAAGAAATCATTTTCGTTGCATTCCAACGCTGCAAACTTCAGCATCGTGAATTCTGTGGTCGGTGAAGGCGACAGAAAAGTTTGGGAAAATGTTGAACTTTTTGGCAACGATGAAACAATCGACATGGTACATCTTTATCACGGATTGGCGAGCCTCGATGGCTTTCTTGAATATTTTTTTCTTCGTAGTGTTTACATTTTCTTTCTTTTTCTTTAAATACATTTTATGTGTTTGTGACTCGGGACATATTGGCATGGTCTCTAAAAACTACACTCACGCGATTCCCTTGGCATTAAATTCATGCTAAACTTATCGTCGACCCCATGGAATTCTTTATGACTCTGAAGTTTTCATCGTTGGAATGCAACGAAATTCTTTTGCATCTTTGGGAAAAATAACTATTTAAATGCAGAATGTAATTGCGATGATAAAAGAATCGATTTTCGCCACCCGAAAAGCATGTCGATTCGAAAAATTTGGTTGACATTGAAAATTGAACGAATCATCAATAGATTTGAATCATTTTCGTTGCATTCCAATGTTGCAAACTTCAGCATCGTAATTCTTTGCGTTTAGAATTCCATTCTGTTGCATATTTTCGCCTCGTTTTTAAGGGACGTGCGAAGTTCCATCGAATCGATCGAAAACTTCGATTAATCGCAATATTTCCTTCCGAAACATTCCAAACGGGAAAAAGTTTTCGATGCCGAATTCCAATCGCCTCGAAAGATTTTTTCGAACCTGAAATATTTTTTTCTGATTCAACGAATTTCAAGGCTTTTCTGCCTCGAGTTTTAAAATCGATTAAACGGACGATTTCCTGTATCGATTATTCCGGAAAAAATGTTGACGCGTCCCGAAAATTTGGACACTCTCGATTCTCCATGAATTTTTATGCCCGACTTATTATTTCGTGGGTTAAAAAAATAACATCGTGTAACAAGGTTCGAGTACGCAGGAAATATAGAGACGTGGAATCGCCTTGAGATTTAAAATCCGTTTGTCAAGGCTGATCTCCAGGAAATTGACATTGTGAAGAGGGACGATGGATCCCTTATGCGTTCATTTCGCGGCTCTAAATGTCATAATATTTGTCAATCATTTTTTCACCCTTGGGAAGCGAATCCCAACTTTTTTTTTTAATCCTAATTTTAATATTTTCGTTCGCTCACGTTGCGCGCAGTCGACAATTTAAAATTGTAAACAAACGTGTCGCACGAGACAAAAATGTATACACTTTCGAAGACACACACGATTATACACACGCGGAGAAATACTTTTTTTTTTTACGTTTGTATAAAAGTGTGTGCGTTACACGATTCGACGCGCATTCTTCTTTGGGTTTCGGGCAATTATTCAATTTCGAACGTCGCTATAATACATTTTGGGTGTTTGTAATTCTCTCAATTTTTTCTCAACAGATAAAATTCCTCGAGAATCTTAAATAATGAAAAAAAAAACAGTAAATCCTCGTAAATAACACGCAAAATTTGTCGCGTTAACAAAAATAAATAATAAAATTATAAATTGCACTTGAGTGACGGAAATTTGACGCGATTTCTCTTTAAATTTTGGGTTTCGAGAAATTATTCAATTTCGAACGTCGCTATGATACATTTTGGGTGTTTGCAATTCTCTCAATTTTTTCTCAACAGATAAAATTCCTCGAGAATCTTAAATAATAAAAAAAAACAGTAAATCCTCGTAAATAACACGTAAAATTTGTCGCGATAACAAAAATAAATAATAAAATTATAAATTGCACTTGAGTGACGGAAATTTGACGCGATTTCTCTTTAAATATATTTCCTTAAACTAATACACTAAGTTTGTTCAACTATGTCTTTATCACATGGGTTTTTAAAATAGGAATTAAGTGGGCACTCGAAGTGCAGGTTCGCGCGATTAGGAAAAATGTAACGATAAAAAATGTCGAACGTTTTTCGGTTCATGGGAATAAAAATAAAGAAATCGGCCTGGAAAATGCTGAAGTGAAAATAATGACGGAAAAAAGAAATTCATGTTTGAAACTTTTCGAGCTGAAGGTCAGGGATTTGTTGAGAACTTGGGTGAAAAAAGGGAAACATCGAGACGACGAATTGGTTGTCTGTTCGAGCGTAAAATTTGTCACATTCGTGGAGCACATTTACAGCGTGAGCTTAATATTTTTTTTTTGGCTTAGATCGTTAAGTCGCGTTTGGTCTTTGTTGTGGCTTTTAAATTGAGTGATTTGTTGTTTAATTCTCACAATTGGGTTATTGTGGAGAATATTTTCGAGCCTCGTTATTCGATCGATAAATAAAAAGGTTGCTCGAGATCGTAAGGGCCCGGAAACGACGACGACGACGCGGTTTCCAGAGTTTTGAACACTCGTCGATGTGCTCGAACACATTTTGACGTTAGTTTTGTTTTGACACTGTCGCCTCCACAGTTGCATTCGTGCGGTTGCATTTCTCCTCTGTTGTTTACACTGGAGCTCGAGGAGACTAGGACTTCGCTTTGTCGATCAGAGCCTTATCAAAACCGTCGATTAACGTTTCGATTATAAATTTTATCGTCAGCTTGTACGTGTTCTCCACGTTCTCCGTGTATCGATCTCCCAGTGTGCGCTCCACGGCCTCCAGGAAAGGCATTTCAATTTTCTGTCAACAAAAAAAAAACAACATCATTTTTAATGATTAAGACGGTTCGTTGATGAAAAATATTCAGTAGAGAGTAATCGACGATATGATCCTGATGTTTCTGAAGTTTGCATCGTTGAATGCAACGAAATTCATCTTTATCTTTGACAAAAATGATCATTCAAATGAAAAATGTAATTACGATGATAAAATGATCCATTTTTGCCATTCGAAAAGCATATCGGCTAGAAAAATTTGGATGACATTGAAAATTAAACGAATCTTCACTAAAATTAAATACTTTTCGATGCATTCCAACGTTGCAAACTTCAGCATCGTTTATTATTCATTATTTGGTCCGGCCAATAAAACGATGATTTTTTCTTGCGACCAAAAAACTCAATCGACTCAAAAAATTGCCACGATTTTCAAAATTCAATAAATAATCAATAGAAAAAATGTTTTTCGTGTTGAATCTCAGGGTTGCAGACTTCAGAGTCATACTATCGACTTCGAGCTCAGTTTTTGGTTTCAAAGCAGTCGATCACTCCAGCAACTTCGGCGGCCGATAATTTGCCATTGAACGCCGACGTAATTTTTATTTTTTGGGGTTTTTATTCAAAAACGGGGTCATGAATGACGAAAATTTTGAAAAATTCATATCTCCGCGGTAAAATTTAACGAAAAGGCTTAAAATTATCAAAAAATGCGGTAAAACGATGCAGAATGGGAGAACGAAGGGAGAAAATTATGTCTCGCGTCTCGATTGATCCAAAATCCAAGACCCTGAATCATTCACGAACGTCCTTTGGGTCAATTTCGTTTAGCTAAGAATTTCGTTCATCTCCTTTCCCCTCTCTATGGCTTTCTGGCAAACCGATCAGATGTATGCAGATTCACGTATTGTTGCGTATAGCGTGCGGCGGACAAGTCCACAGCAGATTGACTAAGCAGTTCGCCCAAACATTGTATATAGCGTGTGTGAGAAATTTAATCATCTTCTGCGATTTACTGGCAGACACACCAATGGACACTCTCGTGCTTGCCACGTGCTTGACAAATTAGTTATTATTTGATGACTCTGAAGTTTGCAACGTTGAGATTCAACGAAAATCATTTTTTCTATTGATTATTTATTGAATTTTGAAAATCGTGGCGATTTTTTGAGTTGATTGAGTTTTTTGGTTGCAAGAGAGAATCGTTTTATTGGCCGGACCAAATATTCAATAATAATTATTGGCTCTGCTGAAGAAATAACAGAATTTCGTTGCATTCCAACGATGCAAACGTCAGGATCGTTCAATTCGGCTTGTTCGTCGTCTTCGTGGACGAATCTCGTTCGAATGATACAATTTCGCACTCACGAAATCATCAACAAGTTTCATCTCCCTTGGGCAAAAACCTACTGCATGGGAACTCGGGACATTCGACCACGAAATAGGCGATCGCAACGTGTCACTCCGACCCCGAGGGACGAGAGACAAAGTTCAACAGAAAATTTTACTATCCAAGGAAAAATCCTTTCCTTTCAAAATCCAAGGAATTTTGCTGGATTTTCGAATCTATTCAATTTTTCCTTCGCAATGAAAAATATCATCCGACGCCAAGATAAAAAAAAATCTCCCTATAGCGTAGGGCCAAGTAGGTCGAAATACGATCCAGCCAAATCGAAAGGTTTCCTCTGGCTCACGATCTCTGATGAGGCTTCATTGAACTTACCGAAAGCTCCTTTTCGAGAGTTTTGCATTTCATCAAAAAAAAAAACGATATTCCAAAAAATTCAAATTCGAATATAAAAATTTCGAAGCGAAACTTGGTTTTTCCATAAATTTTTGCAGTTTTTGCAGATTGGAGTGAAATTTTCTTAATCCTTTACCTTCAAATTTCTTTAAATTGATTTTCACTCAAATGAACTATTAAAAAAAATTATTCTCTTTAAAATTCCTGTAAAATTATTTTTCCTAAAACTATTTTCACTAAAATTAACAATTTTACTTGAAATTCCTTGAAAATTCATTTCCCTAATAATAATAATTTTACTTAAAATTCCTTTAAAATTAGGGTAGAGAACGAAAACATGATTTGAAAAAGTTTTTAGATTGGCAACAACTTTTGACGTAATTATTGTAATTAAGTTTGATGAATGGGAGTCCAAGCTCGTATATAGACACGAGTCTGACCGACTGGAAGATTCATAGTTGCATTTTGCGAGCTCATTTGTGAGTTTTAACATGAAGTTAGTGAGTTGGCGAGTTTGGTAAATGTATATTTGACAACAAAGCATACATAGAGGCTTGTTAAGCCAGTACTGAGTGGGATTGGATTGAGAGTTGTGAAATAGGTTAACTCGGTGGGAGGATGAGCAGGAAGCGCGTTGAAACAAGTCTTATCAAATGTGGAGCTCGAGGACAGGTTCGTGTAGCTCAAATAAATGAAGTTTAGTGTTGTCGTGCTCGAGAAATAACATGCGTTTGCTCGATGACTGAGGAGAATCCTGGTGGCCGCGGAACGATGAGAATTTCGGTGAAAAACAAAGAGCACGCGATGCCATTTGGTGGTATTATTAGAGACGATAATGCATCAAACGCAGGAGAGAAATGGCGAAGGTGGCACGTTGCCTGGGGCAGAGAGGCGGCTTGCAAAATCGAATCGGCAAATTCAAGAGGTCGTACGTGAGATCTGTATATACGAACGTGAGCTGAGAGCCCTTGTGATGTTGGGACGTCAAGGCTGCGTATATTCGTTAGTAAATCAGGCTGTCATGTGCGCTTAAGCTTATCACTGCGATCCCATGTGTCAGCGTAACAAGAGCATTACGGGATAACTTTAATTATTCAGATACGCCGAATGCTTGTGCAGCGTATGTGCATGCAGAGACTGTGACGATGCACCGCGAGGATGTTCGCGCGTCAGTTTTCATAATAAAAATGGCTGTCACCGACCCTTCGAGTGCATACTGGGTCGATTTGACCCCAAAACTTTTCCGTCACCAATTGCTGTTGCCATTCAATTTTCGTTTTCGCCTCAAAAAACACTTCACGGCCATAAAATATGGATAATTTACAACAAAAGAACAAAAAATGCATTTTCGTCTGGATACGACCGTTAGAAAAACGTCGTGGGTCAGATTGACCCGATATGCACTTGTAGGAGAAACGTCGCGTTCTTTTGACGTGACGTTTGAATGAATTGAACTCTCGATTCTCGTGGGGGGCTGGAATAACGCTCGAAATTATACGAGGATGAAAAAAAGTTTCATCATTCGCATAAGATTCTTATAATCATAATGATAATCATAATCAGATTCGCATCAGAGTCGAGATTCAGTTCGCGAAGGATCCTGAATTTTAATGATGACTCTGAAGTTTGCATCGTTGAAATGCAAGGAAATTCGTTTTATATTGTTAGCAAAAATAATAATTCAAGCGCAGAATGTAATTAAGATCGATTTTTGCCACCCGAAAAGCATATTGGCTTGAAAATTTGGGATGACGTCGAAAATTGAACGAATCATCAATAAATTCAAATATTTTTCGTTGCATTCGAACGTTGCAAACTTCAGCATCATTTTTAATGACTTTTTCGTCGGCCCTGGACATTATTTTAACCGCGAATCGGTTTGTTATTATTAATCTACAAGTCAGAACTACAGGTTCGCAGAAATTGACGCGTTTTTTCATGCTCGTGTCCGTACGTGCGTGCGGCAATGGGCACGTTATTGGTCTGATACGCGAATGGCCTATATACCGTTTTGAGACGATCCATGGAGCTCGAACGAGCAATAAGCGGGAAGCTTAACGCTGAGCATGTCGAGTGTGTCCTCGGGGAAGCTTGAGTGAGCTTGAGGCTATGGCGAGAGCCTTTCTTCGGCTCTCGCGGTATTATGCATTCCCGTCTTTGTCTTAGCGAGACAATAGGGACGAGGGACGACGATTGCGACAGAGACAGACGGAGAGAAAGAGAGAGAGAGGGGGGAGGGCAATGAGAACTATCGTTAGCGGAATCAAATGCGTCATGGACCACACGCTATAGCGGGATCGACCATCAACTACGTGGAAAATCAAAGAAGCTTTTGTCCGGAATACTATAAATATCTACCTCGCGTTGAATGAGAAATGAGACATTTTTAAGATCGACATTCGAGCAAGGAAAGTCATTGAGGGGGTCGCGAGATAAATGACGCGGAGCAGAGTCTCGTAAACTTTATCGATTGTTATGCGGCCAATCTTTTCAAATAAACTGCAACATGTGGTCATGTCGCATCTGTTGCGATCGTCAAATTTAACGGCCGTATTGGACGATGGGGATCGAAAAACTTTCCAAGTGGGAAGTAAAAATTGCACGAAAGTTTAAATTTTCTTGCGCAACTCGTCACTCGCGTCCTGCATCCAATGACGATGCTCATGTTTTCTGTAATATTGAGCCTTCGAGCGCACACTTCTCAGGAGTGCGCGTATTTTGGGTCAATTTGACCCGAGGCTTGTTTCAAATCGTTATATTCCAGTAAATATGTAATTTTTTTGCTAAGAGACGTTTTTTATGGCCTTGAATTTGTTACCTTACTGAAAATTAAATTTGCAGGTCAAAAAAATGGGGAAATTTCGTAATTTTCGTAATTTTGACAGTATTTTTTATTTCTAACGAATCTGTCAGCCAAATTTTCGATTGGAATTACCAAAATGTATTTTTCGTAAGAATGTTCTTGCTCCAATGACAAATTTTTTGTGATTTTTCAAAAAAACCTTTAGTCGGACGTACCCAACAAAATATCGATCTTTTCCAACGAAATTTCTTTCTCAGTGCTCGACGAAAACGGAAATAAAATGCCAAACAATCGGTGATGGATAATTCTTGGGGTCAAAATGACCCAGTACGCACTCGAAGGGTTAAATATCGATTTTGAATCGTTTAATTATGATTAGCAGCAGAAAAGTCGTGCAAGGTGATTACTCACCCAAAAATATTGCCTATTGAAGCCGGGGATTTTGGTATGGGATGCTCCAACTTCGTGAAGATAAGTTAGGAACACATCCATGTCGTCAAGACCCTTGATGCCTTCGTCGAGAGTCTTCATGACCGTTTTGGCGTGTTCCGCGAGCTCCATGCTCGCGGCTTGTTGCTCCTTAGTTTTAAGATCTTGAAACTTGGCGAACATGCTTAGAAGTTCCGCGTTATCCTCGAATAATCTGGGGACATATTGAATTTTCGTTCGATGTTAATCATTAGCAGATTTGCAGCACCAAAAGTTCACCGCAATTTTCCGCGTATACGCAGTTGTCACAGGGAGATTCGCCCTCAAAAATGAGCCAAGAAATTTTGTCTCCCCGTAACAAAACAAAAAACATTTTCACACTTTCCAGAAACGATCAAAAACGACGATGAAAAAAGAACGAACCCATAAAATATCATGGAAATAATCTTCTCGATCTTAATCAGGATACATGGAACGAAATGATGCTGAAGTTTGCATCGTTGGAATGCAACGAAATTCTGTTTTTTCTTCACCAGAGCTCATAATTATTATTCAATATTTGGCCCGGACACTAAAACGATCGTCTCTCGTGTTCCAAAAACTAAATCAAGACGAAAAATGACCACGATGTTCAAAATTCGATAAATAATTAATAGAAACAATATTTTTCGTTGAATCTCAACGTTGCAAACTTCAGAGTCATGAACGAAACACTCTTGAATTTTACACGCCGGCCTCATGGTAAAAAGAGCGTTATATTTCTGTCATAAATTACATACACCTTCGAGCCCTACATTTTTATTTATACTCGTGCCACGCGGTGAAACTTTATCGTGACACGTTTACAAAGAGGAAGAGAGTAATGGAGAGCAGATCACGTCGATAATAAAAAGTGTATGGAAAATATTGTTGAAAAATAAAACGACAACATGCTCGATGCGGAAAACGTCAGAGAACTTTTCCAATCGACCAGAAAGTAGTCAATAAAAATGATTTTTTTTTGCCGGGTTCAAGAGGATTTTGAAAAATTTGTTTCTGGTTTAAAAAATGACTCTGAAGTTTGCATCGTTGGAACGCAACGAAATTCATTTTCATTTTTGACAAAAATAATTATTCAAATGCAGAATGTAATTACGATGATAAAATAATCTATTTTTGCCATTCAAAAAGCATATCGGCTCGAAAAATTTGGATGACATTGTGAAAATTAAAGGAATTTTCAATAAAATTGAATATTTTTCGATTCATTCCAACGTTGCAAACTTCAGCATCATTTTTTTGTCTCCTCGTTAATTTTGTTACGATCAACAGTGCGCGGCGTCTATTTGCCAGGTAAAAATTCTTCAATATTACAAAGAGGAAAATATGGAAAGAGGATAGTGTGGAAAATATTGTTGAAAAATAAAACGAGAACATGCTCGATGCGGAAAACGTCAGAGAACTTTTCCAATCGACCAGAAACTAGTCAATAGAAATGATTTTTTTTGCCGGATTCAAGAGGATTTTAAAAATTTTGTTGCTGTTTTTTTGTCTCTCTTGTCTGCTCGTTAATTTTGTTGCGATCAACAGTGCGCGGCGTCTATTTGCCAGGTAATTCTTCAATATGCGCCCGCAAGCGAGAATTAATCTGAAATTAATTGACCATTCAGCTGTTCGTGCCATCAGGGCATTTGCCTCGTTCCAGCGAACCTGCCTCGAACACCCCAAATTGTTAATTTATCCCTCTCCCTCTCTCGTAGATGTCTCGTCGATAACTATATCGTCCATTCGCGCGATAGCGATCAGCTGACCTACATTGAAACTTTTTATATTTTTGTCCCGCGTAACTACCAGACGGTAATTTCGACCAAATTATTCGACCATTAGCCGCAATAAATTTGTTCAATTATTCCTGATGCTCGTTAATAACGATTCCTAATCGCCGCGATATCGATCGAGCCATTTTTCCGCAGCTTCGAAAGAGACTCTAGAATTTTTTTTTCTTTTAATTCACTGAAAATAAATAATTTTAACAAAAAAATGCTCGATCATCGAGAAAATTCATTTTACAAATTTTATATTTGGCTTTCGAGAAAACGAAAATGAATCGCGATAAAATTAGCCAACGACGAAATTTTCTACTATTTCTGTTGACAATTGAAAGAAAAAAGTGAATTTCCAGCATTTTTTAATATGCGACAGAGTCATGAAACTTTGAACAATATTCAACGTTACATTTTGTCTCTCAGGGGTATACGTTGAAGCACAAACGTCCAAGTAAACAAAAACAGGATGAAAGCAACTGGTAGGAAAATATATAACTGGCTAGTCTACATGTATAGTCTTGATATGGTCGTTTATTGATTTTTGAAGAGCTACCAGCCACCGCTGGACCGAAGACTCTCTCATCTGTCTCGCTCGCTGCGTCACGTGTTGAGTGACCAGGCCTTAATTAAAATGGTTTGAAGCTGTGCTGCACACCGGACCTTGCAGTTGAAAGTCTAGCGAAGCACGTCAGCCTAAAACTCCACTTTTTATAATTAATCTTTTACCCATAAAAAGAAACAATACGAATAATTTTCATTGTAAATGGATTCTGACAAAAAGATTCTGAGCGATTACGCGGAGTCAGAGAGATTTTTGCAGATTTTGTCTGCGCAAGACAAATTCAGCGATCATTGGATTACACGGCGTTCGGTTAATTAACGATAAAACAATTAATTCATGAATAATCAATAAACGAGATGATTCATGTGTTATATCTGTATATACGAACAAACGTAGCCATATTGTCGTTAGCGGCTGCGCAGTATTTACGATCGTACACTCGAGCGATCCTTGACATGTTTTTTTTTCTTCTTCTCTTTATGGCTGCACGTCGCGTTTTGGCGAGTAAAGTTTTCCTAAAACACTGCGATCAGCCTAGACGTGGGTCCGGGCCGAGGAACTGCGTCTAAATCGCAAACTCGGGAAAAATATTGTTGTTTTTTGCGCCTGTGACGAATGCAATTTTTTTTGGGTCGTCCGGGAATTCAACGAAATGTGAAAAAACTTGATTTTTTTGGCTCCGTTTCAATCTCCGGACGTTATCGCGAAAATCCTCTTCCGCAAATTTCACACTTTTAGCTTCTCGTTTTTCCTGATTTTTCTCTTTCTCTTCCGCTCTGACTGCGTGTGTAAACGAAGCTCGTTTACCTTTCCTGTTTATTTGGACCGTTCCATGCTTTCTCTATACGTTTTCCGCACAGAATGCGATCACCACTGGCGAGGAAATCGCTCGGTCGACCCCTGGGACAACGAAATCCCGATCGAGGCGAAAATAAAAGAATTGTAATCCCGAATATACTTTTTCTCTCTTGAAACGTACGCAAATCCTGACGTTCCTGGAAACCAATTGTTCTCCTATTTACTTTTGTCACATGGAAAAATATTTGACACCGTATTTTTCCACGTACTCGCGTTTTTTTGAACTTTTAACTTTGAAACATGCATCTCACGTCTGGCTGTTGTCATTTGTGTGAAACAATGAACGATTCATTGACGTTCATCCATTTTCGAGCAGTCCCAGCCTCAAAAACGTTCGAAACGATTTTTGGCTGCTGCAGTTGAATTTTTTTCATCCCAAAGTCAATTTCCTACCGAAAAGTATCAAGAAATAATTTTTAACGTCGGGAATCAACGGAAAAATAAAAAATTCAAAATGAAAATCATTCAATCGATAAGATTCGGAGTTTGCCCATCAAAAACATGGGACTATCGACATTTGAAGTATCTGAAGAAATATTTTGACTGGGTTTGTTGAACAAGTTGCGTCGCTGCAAATTGTTCCTTGACATTCCATACATTAATTGTAATGAATTTGGCACGTCACGTGGGCATTAGTCGGGAAATGCTCGCAGAGGCTTTTTTGCTCTGGAGGACACGGAGGCGAAGGATATTGAGGAGATCCGATAAAAAAGTAAGAGCTAAAGAGGAGATATCGGAAGACGGTAACTCGGATTATGAGAAAGAAGCAAAGGGCTGATGGGGTCGTAAAATAAATGGGAAAGAAAAATGAGAATGATTCGGGGAGTTGTGTGGATGTATAGAAAATGTTTTACTGGCCTCAAGGGTCATTCTCGAAGTCGAGGCGTCTCGATTTCCCAGTCAATTCATCAGGCCACTGTACAACAACCCGGAGGTGAAAACATTTATACACATTTCATCCAGCTTTTCAATGACTCCTATAAATCTTGATTTTATTGTCGATACGATTACCAAATTCGTAGATTAGGTGAATTAGATCGGAATTACGTGGAGCTAAAGTTCCGGCCGGAGTTTGATTTATAGACTCGGATTAGTTCTAATGTACGACGACGATAAAATCCGTCGAGGCGATGGAAAACGCGATGAATTTGTTTTTTTTTTTTCACATTTCCTGCTTTTCTACTTTGGCGCCATCGTTAATCCACAAAACTAATATCCTGAAAGCTTGACGCTTGCTAAATGAGACGTTTTCTCGTAGATCGAAGAAAAATGTGCATCGCGCGTTCGTTGCTCGTAAATTTCCTGACACAAACATCGAAAGAAAAAGAAACGACGAACGTATCAACGAAAAATTCTTATGATTTGCTACGCCAGTTCCTCAGATGAAAATCGATTGTGAATTAAGCATCGCCACCGTTTGCCACATCGATTTTCAGGCACGTTCATTCGCTGGCCAAACTGACAGGCTGCTAATTAATCTTAGGGCTTGAACGCGCATCATGTGCGTGCATCGTCGGGTCGACGCAATTTCTGATGTGCCTCGATCTCAGACTGTGCGAGCGCCAATTTTATGCAGAGAAAAAAGTTTCCCTTAATTAAGGGTCGCAACGTTTTACTCGACAAACTCAATCGAATACAAAAATCCAACGGACCTAAAAAAACGCCGCAATTTCAGGCTAAAGTTCGGCAATTAGTTGAGTGGTTCGATAAACAAACAATCGGAAGAATGTAGAGCAGCAAAAAAGAGAAAGAAAAAATGATTTTCAAGCATATGATGCGGACGGCGATGCTGACGTTTGCATTGTTGAAATGCAACGGAATTCTGTTTTTTTTTTTTAACGGAGCCCAAGATTCTCATTCAATATTTGGTATGGACAATAAAACGATATTTTTTTCGATCCAAACACAAAATCGGTACGAAAATTGTCATGGTTTTTGAAATTGAACAAAAAAATGTATGGAAAAAAGATTTTTCGTTGGACCCCAACGTTGCGAAGTTCAGTGTCGCTGAGGACGGTGACTGACCTAATTATCGTCTCTGTCGTTCCTTGACTTTTTAATTAATTTCCCTGGCGACATATCGACGGCTACCTAATCGTCGTATCGGTTCGTCGCGTATCCTGCCTAATTCCCCAATGTCAACTCGGTAAATCCTCGTATAAGCCAAACCTGCTGTTACCCCCCGCGTACTTGCGCATCGATTGTACAGGCTCTCCATTAGACACGTGTAAAACTATTCGCTCGAGCGTGTGTCGCCCCTGCCCACGTAAGAATTATGGTTCGGGTTGAGAAAAACTTGACCGCGTTCGAGGCTGAAAAACTCTCGTGTTATGGCTTCAAAATGTAAAAATATCGGTCAATGCTGTAGCGACGATATAAAAAAATCCGAATTTTGCACGTTTACGTATTGTATTCGTGAATCGATATTCCGGATGTTGAGAAAGTCGTAAATCTTTGTTGAAATTCTTCGCGGAGCCGCATGATTTTCGATCAAGTCGAACTTCCAGTCGCAAGATTATCAGAAGTAAAGTCGATTCGGAACTTTTTGATTGATGTGAAAATTCGTTTTTCGGGAGTGTATTCGTCATCCGACAGGTTCGCCGTGAGACAGCTCGAGGAAATTTCGAGTTTCCTTCTGTAGGAGAGCGTGACTGATGGTCGATGATTGTTGAGCGAGAATCGATCTCTGTTGTCGCGTGTGTCATGAGCCATTCCCTTCCTCATCAACTCGACGCGTCTCTCATTCGTCAGACAAAGTGGTCGCCGATAAAACGAGCTTTCCCCATAGTGGCTGTTCTCGCAATTAGGGAGTATATTACGCGATTGAGAAATTTCATCAACGTTGAATTCATCATGATCGAATAAACAAGCTCTGCCCCGGCCTCGTGATGAGTGCTGGACGTTTCGATTGCCTTCAGCTGACTAAATATCCAAAGTAAACCCGAGAATACGACTAATTGTGTATTCTCCATAATAATTCAAGAGTTTACCAAATTAGAGCGAAACACAGTTCGATAATTAGTCTCAATTCACGAGCTTTTTCCCATTTTGCCTCGTCCTTGATCTTCGTTCGACCGAGTCGATTGAAAGAAAAACTGTTTTCATGATTTCGAGAAATAATTCGTTGGGCTAGTTTTGGAGTTCGCTTTCGCACATTCATCACTTGTTTTCGAAGATTGTGGGTCAAACTCGAGCCCGCCGTCTGAACGACGCGCGCGCGGTACATTATTATACTCATATTTTTCGTCGTACCATTTTCCGAATGGATGCGACAGAACGTCCTCGGATTGAGTGGGGTAAGTTTCGGTGGTGAACGCAGAGTCCGCAAGAGAGTGATTTTTTTGGTCCCTTTTTTTGCTCAGTCAGAAAGAAAATGTTGGGCAATAACCAAGTTCTCTGGTGGAACGTATAAAAGGAGCACCTTATTGTCCTGCTCCAGGGGTCGAATCGACGTTTTACTTGGACAATAAGCCTTTTTCTCTGGGAATATCCGAGGACATCAAGGGTCACAGCAGTGAAAGAAAAGGTCCGTTGCGGGTAAACGAAAGACGCGCAGAAAAACGCTCGCTCGTATGAAGGACACGAAATATTTCAAATCCACCCAGTCCGAAAACGATCTGTGGTTTTATTTCCTCCTACTTTTTATACACCACGTATTTTTTTTTTTTTTTCATTTTTATTACGACTTCTCTTCTAATATGGATGAAAAAACATTTCATCAAAAAGAATATACCATCAAATGTGCTCGACAATATTCACAGTTATTAAGGAGGTTCCGTTACGTCGCAGGGAATAACGAATGAAGTGAGGCACAGAGGCACAATTCCCAAGAAAAATGACGATCTGCTTTTCGTTTAGCAAGTGATCCGTCGCCAAACTCCCTAAAAATGAGATGTTCCGAGCATTCTGTCGATTTTAACTAGAAATTTCTCCTCCAAACATTCCTTGACCCCACTATTTTTTCATTGATTCGGAATCCTTGGAGTTTTTTTTTGTAAATTGAGATTTTAATACGCGTTTTATGAAATCGGAAAGTATTTTAAATATTTTTCTGATTTCATAAGGGTAAGAAATTTGCGTAAAGCCAATTTTAAATCAAGTGACTTTCGACTTGGAAAATCTGTAGTAAAACTTCGTTGACCTAGGATGATTTTGAAAGAGATTAAAGTTTGCTGTCTAAACAGCAAAATACTTCGTTTTCCTATTTTAATCTAATTATCGCTCTACTAACGGAATCTCCTTAAATTCATTTTAAGGCTTTAAGAGGAAGAAAAAAAAGCGTTTGCTCGAAGAAGAAATTCTATTTACGAATAATAATCGTTCGGATTTTCATTACTTCTGTTAAGATCCTTGCGCAGAATGTTTCGACGGTCTCGTTCTCTTGGAACGAGCTGAATTTTATGATGGAAACATTTTTTTAGAGTTTTTCGAAATATTTTCGAGAGCTCAATCATTTTATTTGATCCCAGAAAATTTTGAAACAGTTTTGAATATTTTGTATAATGTTCGTAACGGTTCGATAAATTTGCTGGTGAATATGTGATGATGAAGAATAATTTGCCGAGGTCTGATGGAATTGAATTATTCATGAAGCAAGAACAGTTTGGGCCGAGCTGCTGAAAATTGTCACGCAAATTAATTAATTATTCATAATCATCTGTGTTGATTGTGGGAGCAAACGTGGCATCGAGAATCTGCAAATTATTGAGTCCTGATTACACGATAAATTAGCAAACCGATCGAAAATCTTGTCGAGAGTCGAGAATTGCGTTGTTTAGATCGATTTTGATAGACGCGCCGAGCAGAGAAAATGGAAACTCAAGAAAAATTATTGGAATTATTTTTCGCCCGCGATCGACTCGAGAAATCGAACTGCCTCGCGCGGGGCGAGGTCGGAACTCGGTTGGGTGACTGCTTAGCGTGATGGGATCATTTTCCGGAAATGCCCGCGCAGTATCATCAATAATAATAAAAAAAAGTGAGCAGCCAGGGTGCGGCTCGGGGCAAATCCGATTGGCTTTCATTAATTAATTAAAATTTCATAAGCAACGTGTCCCTGGCGAGAAAAATAGATGAGCAAAATTCTAGAATTTCGCAATGAATTAAATTACCGAGGCTCCAAGTCGCTTTCGAACATTTTTCATCCCTCGCTATTTTCGGCAAAACCCTCGCGACGTCGCATCTATCAAGCTTGCCGCTTGATCTTTTCGTCCCTTCATCGTCGTGCTTGTATTTTTTGTTTATTGTCTCGTGTGTGAGGATTAATCAAGAAATGGCTCGCCGCATTGCTCGAATTGAATGATCAGGCACGACTAAACACCAAAACACATTTCCTCGTCGCATCATGTGATTTTTCTCCTCTCGGGTTTTACGTGTTCGTTAATGGCACATGGAATTAAGCACGCAGGACTTTCGCTAAACGATCCTCTGGCATCATTTTCCATCGCGTTAAGATTCACTCTACGCGTGAGCCAATATTTCCTCAGTGAATATTCAATTCTGAACGGTTATTCCGAGGATTTTCGATCGAGAAATTATCCACGTATCTATATGCAGATCTATTTTTAACACGTCCTTGACGATAAGGATTCCACCCTCCTCGGGGCAAGGAGGCATTTCTCATTTATCCTCAAAACCCACTGATCCAAGATTTCTGTAATTCAAATTTGATCGTTGCTGCGCAGATGTTATTTTTCTCTTATACGTGATTGCAATAAAATTATTGTCTCAAAGGAACCTCGAATCCATTTCCGGACTGAAATTATTTTTTTTCCGCGTTTTTTTTCCCTCGTATTTCCGCAGTTTCAGTTTCGAAAAAACACAGAAAGAAATCAAACCAATTTTTTTTGCCACATGACCCTAAAGTTCGCAACGCTGAGTTTCAACGAAAAATACTTTTCTAATAAATTGTTTGTTATACTTCACAAATCATGACAATTTTCGTGAAGGATTTTGTGTTTTGATCCTTGAAAAATATCGTTTTATCTTCGTGACCAAATATTGAATCAGAATCTCAATAAAAATCAGAATTTCGTTGCATTCCAACGATGCAAGCTTCAAGGTCGTTTTGCCACTTTTTTTGGCACGATCGAAGTTTCATCGATTTTGTTAAGTCCGAACGAATTTCGATTGCGAGGCTATCTCATTGATCGAAAGCTCGTGCCTTTCTCGAGCACGATATTTTCGTTGTTTTTCGTCTCTAGGGTCCCATCGGGGCGGCGAACGTATAAGGATATAAAGAGCCGTGAATAATCCGGCCCTGGGGGGTGGCTCACTCAGGAACGCTTAAACATCGCTCGTCCTGCCAATTATTCCAACAAATACGAGCGAATTCTTGATCGTGTGGTAATTTTCCAGCAAGCTCTCAAGGTCAGAGATTCACGCACCAATTTCCACTATTCACCGCGCGCATATCTCGTCTAGATGACTCTGAAGTTTGCAACGTTGAGATTCAACGAAAAATATTGTTTCTATTAATTATTTATTGAATTTTGAAAATCGTGGTTATTTTTCGTCTTGATTTAGTTTTTGGGACACGAGAGACGATCGTTTTAGTGTCTGGGCCAAATATTGAATAATAATTATGAGCTCTGGTGAAGAAAAAACAGAATTTCGTTGCATTCCAACGATGCAAACTTCAGCATCATCTCGTCTAGAGCAATTTTTTTATTTTCTCTTTTTCCAAAATGGCCAGCACAGATGTTTCTGTTTTTATATGGACCCGGACAAAAACTTGTTCCTCTTCGTGATCGAGACGTATCAGGATAAGTGATCGCCATTATCATTAGTCGCCTTTCTATAAAATACATAGAATTTTTTTCTCTTTATGGGCTCTGATTCGCAAGTATGACTCAATTCTCATTTTTGTCGGTCTCGATCAAGCACGAATCTCCGAAACGAACATTCACCCAAGACTTCAAGTTTTATTCATTTTTTAAATGAATTTTGCTCGAAAACATACTGAAAATCTATCAAAATCGCCGGTTTGGATCGGGTCAAATTGACCCAGTTTCTTGGAAAAAAAGTTAAACAAATTAAACAATCATTTTTATAAAAAAAGGTTTTTCTTTTCCAGACTCCGTTTCACTGACAATAAAATTTTGGTAAAGAAACGTTGATATTTTGTTGCAAACGGCGACAACTAAATATTTTTGAATGATTTCAAAATTTTCGTAATTTTGACAATATTTTTGATTTCGAACTTTTCGAAGAGACTTTCTGGAATATTTGTTGCTGCAATGACAAAATTTCTGCGATTTCTTCGATAAACATCTAGTCCGACCGTACCCAATAAAATATCGATCTGTTATTTCCACAAATTTTTCTTTTCGGTTTTCATTTTGGAGGAGCGTTCGCGAGGCTTTTAATTAATACTCGAAAACTATATGTTGATGCGGGTCTTTGTTTTTGGAGTTTGGATGGAGAAGAGCTTTGAACATTTGAAGTGTGACAGAAAGAAATATTTGGAAAGGATTTTCTTCGCTCATTTCGAGATTCCATTGAAAACGAAGACCCGCTCGAGGAAAAGCGATAGTCCCTTTTCGATCACGTTCCCGACGTTTTACGATAATCCTATGAGAACTCGGGGTGTAGGAAAGAGAAAAAAAATAAAGACAAAAAATGGGGTAGAAACGGCGGGGCTGCATGAGAAGATTGCGTTGCCCGCGTTTGTCGTTTACCCCAGAGGCCGCTGAGAGCTCTTTCCTCTCAAGCATTTCTCTTTTTTTTTTTCACCGGTTTCCCGTCTCTCTGCGTACATAGCTGTCGACTTGGTATATTCTCGGGTTAAACTTCCAAGGATTCTCGATTTGCAAAACGAGTATTACTTCATCCCTCTCATATCATCTCGCGAGGTTCCAACTTTTTTCTTCTGCTGTCGTCCTTCTCTTCCCTTGTGCGGTCGTCTCGACTTTCAGGGAATAAAACTCACCAGATCGGACGAGCCGGAATTCCAATTCAGTTCATACAAATAAAATCCTCATTTTCCAATTTGGATAAACAAGATTTGATGAAAATTATAGAAATGAATACAAAATTCGTGGGTGAGGCGAAAAACTTACTTGACGAACATATAAACCCCCGTTGGTTCCATGGCTCTCGAGACAGCTCTCCAACTAGCAATAACGGTGTATCTTTGTTTAGCCGTTAAGGGCAGCCGTGGATCGACTGCAGCCGGTGGGGGTGGACTGTCTCTGCCTCGATTTTGGAGCGTCGATGACGACAATTTGCTAAGTTCGCAGCCCATGATTCTGCAGCGTCACTTGCTCACACTTTAATTAATATTTTTCCGTTCACAATTTCCTACAGTTTGGTCCTCGAGCTTTTCGACACTAGCTGAGCCCATCAACAGCGAGGAGCACGCGTGAATTTTCACTTGAAACTTTTCGTTAATTCCTATCACGAGATCCGTCAGACATTTTATTTGTCGCCGGCAATTTGTTGGACAAGCTGTGGATAAAAATGCCGTTCCTGGTATATTTTCTTTCTTATTTTTTATCATTCGCTGAAAACCGTTCGTTTTTCGTTAATGGCCAAACTATTGGCGATTCGCGCGCTAACCAACTGTGTCGCAAAAGGAATAATTTCTTTTTTTTCGTATAAAAAAAAAAAACACACAAAATTATGGCTCGTCGTAGTTAATCTTTCTTGGGGCGGATATGTTGCCGCGAATTTTCCAACGTGCAGCAAAGTGAGAGAGGATTTACGAGGCGAGGGAGAAGCCTCGATGGAAAACTCTCGAGAAGGAAAGAGAGGTCGCGTCCCGCGGGACCTCGGAGAGAGCTCGGTGCTCGCGTACGCACGAGAATAATTTATTTCTGTCGTTTCCTCTCTTGCAACACACACACTCGCACAAACTTGCACGCACACATGTATAGGAGGGATCTTCGTTTTTTTAGTTCTTCTCAGGTGCGCATACGCGAGCACAAAATCATCCAAGACTTGGGAGCATGTGACAAGGGAAAAGTCTTTCGTATGCACTTGCCAAGATATTTTACTAACGTTAATATTGATCGAGAGTTTTCACTTTTTCCCCTCTCGCAATCAAAAAGAGTGAAATGGTCTCGATGCGACGTTTACGGGAAAACAGGATCTTCAAAGAATTTTGAGTGTTTTAGAGAGCGTTTTAAATAATTTGAACGTGCTGTTGAAAACACTTTTCGAAATTCAACATTTTTGTTTCGACCAACGAAATAAATTGAACACGCGATTGATTTCAATCACGAATAACAAATTCGCGATTTGATTCGTAATTTCAATTTATAAAAATAAACGTTCGATATCGAATTTCTATGGAACCGAACGACCAAAGTCTCGCTTTGAATTTCATTCGAACGTGCGGGGCTGCATTTTCGAATGCAGCGGCGAATCGAAATTTGACTAAACTAATTATTCCGTAACAAAACTGCTGGACGTCAATTTATCGCGTGATAATGTTCACGTGATTGTTAACCAATTACTATGCTAATTTATCTGATGTTTGAGAGTCAAGCCACGAAGCTAGGGTTGCTCATGGGGGATGAAATCCTTGGGGGTTGTTCCGTTATGTGAGTTTTGGATGTTTGGACCGATCATTCGAACTTGACGACTGATTTTGGAGGATTCATGGAGGCTTTCGATTCGATAATTATAAACAATAGAATTGGGACTCGTTGGATTTGGAATTTCCCAGAAACGTCATTACCATCGAATTCTTCAGGATACAAACGATTATAAAATGTTAATTAAAAAAAAAAATGATTTTTGAGGAACACTTTCGTTGCTACTGCAACAGTACCATATTTTTTTGTGAAATTATTTACAACTACGAGTCACATTAATTGTTTTTCGACTCGGCAATGTCGAAAAAATGGTCAAAACTGTTGTTTTTTTTTTTTTTTTAATTGCTACAAAATCACTTAATCCACACAACTTTCACGCACTTTTAATCTCGTCAAATGAATTCAGAAACACTCTCTCTCGGAGCAACGAAATTCGCACGTTTTTTAAACTGATCTTTTCGTTTCACAATTTATAGCAATTTCGATCGCGACGAATTCGCGAACTTGTGACACGTATTGCAAATTTCCATATCCTTGGGGAATCCTCGCACGTACGAGTTCATTGTACGACGTGGCAACCAAGATTTTTTCGACTTTTATGAGTTTTACGCTCGTTTTTATTTATTTTTTTACTACGTTTTTTTCTGTCTTCGATAAAAAACTTGTTGGCCAAAGTTCGTGCACTATTCGTCGGTTTTTAAACACCTCGTAGATTGCTACTCGACACAGTTCTCTTCACTTGATTTTGCGATAAGCTCGTTGTCCACCATTCGTTAGAACTCCTGGAGCTTCGGGTCTTCTCGTACTTTGGAATTATGTGATTTATTTTACCTTGATGTAGTAGGGCCGCAGCCCGTGGTGTAGCGCGCATACGGCAATGAAGACTGTGAGTCGACTTTGACTTCCCCTCAAACGCGATCTGCAACAATAAGAAGAAAAAAATGGCTCAATTAGTAAAAATTTTCATCCAGCTCGCGCTCAATTGAATCGAAAATCGTGCAAAGACGAAAATAATTAATATTATCAATATTTAATATCAAAATTTAATATTAATATAATTATATAAATATAATAATTATATTAATATTAATAATATCCAAATTCATAATAAATTATTAATAAATCATGCAAAGACGAAAATAATTAACATTATCAATATTTAATATTAAAATCAAGATTAATATAATTATATTAATATAAATAATATAAAAAAAAGGTTGAAGCAAAATATTATCAACATTAAATAGAATATATTAATTGTTAATTATAATATTAATATATTAATTATATAATATATAAATATAATATTTTAATATTTAATTAATAATAACAATATTTTGCTTTGACCTTTTTCTTCGTTACAGAGAACGAAAATAAAGAATTGGACATGAAAATATTGGGGGAAAATGTTCTGAAGCAAAGTGTTGATTGTTTCTCTTAACTGAAATGATTTAATTGTGTATGTAATAGAAAGGTTGAGGCAAGAGTTGTTTGGGGAATTGTGTAAAGGTCTGAAGGTCTCGGTAGGTTAACAAGATCGAATAGCAAGAAGAAGGGTAGGAAAGAGCGGAAGACAGAGGACATTCGGACCAAAGGATAGGGTGCGAAAGACCCTCTGATAGTTGGGCCATGGGGTAGTGAAGCGAAAGTAGATCCAAACAGTTGATACAATTGTCACGAATCAAGAGGATTTTTATGGTAATAATGTTAGAGAAAAAGAAAAGGAATTATCAACACCAAAAATAGGAAGTGGAAGGGTGTTAGTTCAAGGGGAAATCCGAATTGGAACTCCATAAGCCTGGGAAATTATTTGTATCCCTGGGGGAATCAGAATGTTTTCGAATGTCAATTTTGGGTTTGCTGTATTTAGTTCTTGTGAAGTTTCTAAAATACTTCTCCGCACGAGGAAATTCTTTCTCAGTATTTTGCTCAGTGGATTACGACTTTTTTCAATTATAAAAATATTCTTCCTCCATTTTGTTACGAATTCGCCGAACAAGTTCGTCCGACTATAAATAAATGAAGCTACGAAATTGACCAAACGTTGATGGGATTATGTTTCCGGGATTTTTCGAGATTGCTTCGCGACCCACTTGGAGCACGTTATGTTTAATAGTTTATTCAGCAGCATTCACTAAAATTACAACCAGAGAATCAATATAACCTGAAAAGTTTATTCGTTGCTAGTTCCACCCTTTTGTTTCGCTATCTTCGTTTCGTTTCGTTTTCATTCTCACGTGATCCCGACTAATAACGCTTTTTTTCAACTTCCTTATCACACTTTATTCTTTTCACAAACAGAGTTTATTCAAAGTTTATCGTGAATAACGGAATTCAGGAACGTAAAACGATGCGCGCGTTATCGCGCTCTTCGTTTTTCGCCTTCTTTTTGTCAATAAAACGTCGAGATTCACGTTAATTTTCATTCGGTGCAAATAATTGTGAAGGAAAATTCATCCCGCGCTTGAGATTCCTGTGTTGACGTTATTTCAATTTGTTTTCTCTTTCCTGAGCAAACAAAATGCTTTTGAGGAGCCGGAAGTTTCATGACGTTTTAGCGAATACAATTTTTTCAATTTTCCCTTTTTTTCTGTCAAGTTCGAAGATTCGAGTAACGAATTCCAACTCTAAAACGTCGTGTTTATCGCGCAATAAAGTTGAAGAGTCGAATCGAAGTGTGTGGAGATGTAAAAAAATTCCGAATGACCCAAAGGATTTAAAATGTAAAATTGGGATGTTTGAATAATGGAATAGCGCGATTAATTCAATGGCATTGCGATAGCAGAACGGAGAGTGACTCGCGTCATTTCGCCATCGTCCGAATTGAAATGCCTTCGGAATTCAGAGACAATGGGATCGAGGTTTGAATTTCTGTACTCGAGATAGTTTTCTTGTTTGTTGAATCAAAGTGCAATCTGTTGTTTTCTCAGGGAACGATCGTATCAAAGAAAAATGAATGGCTATTTGTCTCGCGAGGTAAGATTCAGCCAAACTTAGACATCCGGTTGACGAGCTATATAATAAAATAAATATATGCACCCCTGACGTTTCCACTTTTCGCCATTCGTCTTTGTATTTTTGGGGCCTCGTTCTTCGCAAAGCCTTAGATTTTTTTGGTTCCTCAATTGCACGAGCAACCACACCCCCGGCATTTCGATTGACCTACTTTTCACCCGAATTCGACGAAGGGCTCTCCCCGAACCCTCGGGGAGACTAACAACCCGAAATATTGCTGCTTCCGAGGGGAAAAAAATACAGATAACCGATCCTGCTGTTGTTTCTCATTAAGAAATACTCTTAATGAAAGGAATACTCATTTATCGAGTTAAGGGCGTTGACGAGTGTACTTTGAGGGCCGTTAAAAAATTGTTATAATTTTTTGATACAGTTTAACCCTTCGTGGTCACTGTGGGTAGAATCCACCCAGTGACCAAGTTGTGACGTAAATATCTCCTAGTTCCCGGTAATTAATGGGGTTGTAATCGTCATTTAACGACATTTTGTAGCGTCCATTGTGCGTTGGCAGCGATAAGTATTACCGCCGCTAACGCTAAATCTCTAAAATTCACTCCGAAATCGACCCACTTCCAATGACGAAATTAAATGTTTTTTCAAACGCGCGCTATCCCACTATTTTTTTCCCAAAAGAACCAGATCTGATGAATGTCAGGTCCAAATTTTGGGCAAAAATATTGAAAATCCACGAAGTGACGATTATTTTAGTGAAAAAACTTTTTTTTCCCGTTTATTTTCTTCATTTTGCATTTAAAAAAATATGTTAGCCTTGGATTTCTTCCAGAAAAGTTTTTCGTATCTAAACTGGAATGTCCAAGGGTTGTCCAGTAATTTTTTGAGAATTTTCGGGCCGATAGATCGGTCACAATATGGGTTCGAAAATGGACTGGGTAGAATCAACCCGGTGTGACCACCGAGATCGGTGGCGGAAGTGTGACCAAGGAGGGTTAAAGAATTGTTACAATTTTTGATACAGTTTAAAAGCAAGTGGGAACGTCTGGGATGGATTTAATCGATACTTTATCGGTCGATAAATGCTCTTGGCGGTTGGAAAGAGTAAAAAGCAACGTTGGATTTTGTATTCTTTGTAGATTTTGCTTTTATTGAGAGATATTCTTGATAAATAATATCAACGAAATGTTGATTCAACTCTCGCAATGCTTCAAGCTTGTTATCCTCGTACTATCAAATGACAGAGACGTAAAATATTCCTATTCGTTTTTTCTTCTCCCTCTGTTAGCAGTGTCATGAAAAGTTGGAGAGCTTTTATGGAAACTTGTTCCGTGTGTACTTTGAATGCATTGGATAAACAAGAAGTTATGAATGCTACAGTCGCTTATCACGATCGAGGTTTCGTAAGAAGTTACTCTCTGGCTTTGTGTGTACAATATTATACAGGCTATGGGGTACGATATTGAGTTCTCTACGAAAGCCATTTCGGAATATAGCGATCGAATTCGAAGCAGATTGTTATCGCCAAGTTTCCTCGTGCTCGATGCTATTAAGTTCTTGCTGGAGATGTGGAAACGCGATTCTCTTATTATTCTCACTAATCTGTTCACGTTTTCTAACAAACAACATTATTGTTCTTTGAAAATTCATAAAAATTCGTTTTTTTCATCGGAAAAATCGATTCCATAAACTTACTTTTGATGGTGACCGAAAAATTGAGCCCAGTCGTAAAAATCCACGATGCTGAAGTTTGCAACGTTGGAATGCAACGAAAAATATTTCAATCTATCGATGATTCGTTCAATTTTCAATGTCAACCAAATTTTTCGAACCGAAATGCTTTTCGGGTGGCGAAAATCGATTGTTTTGTCATCGTAATTACATTCTGCATTTAAATAATTATTTTTGCTAAAGATGCAAAAGAATTTCGTTGCATTCCAACGATGCAAACTTCAGAGTCATAAAAATCCGGATTTTTATTAATGTCGCGGCAATATTTTTGCATTCTCTATATCGGTCCTTAAAATTTTTCCCTTATTGGGCAAATTGCTGCACCGCGAATTCACGGCGGAAGCAAAAACACGGACACTCGCTTTCCAATATTTTCACTGGCATCAAAATTGAATGTGTACTGCGTACGATCGAACACACGTCGGAGATGCTATCGCGCGGTGAATCATTTCCCACGTGCGTGCAGTTATATCCTCTTTTTATTATTCAAATAGACCTCTCGATGTTTTTTTTATCATTTTCTATTCTCGATGTCAAATACGAGGAATAAATTGTCGAGGTAGGGGAAAATTTGAAATTTGATACTGTGCGAGAAAAGTTTGCCTTCCGGTATCCGGTGCACGAGTTTGCATTTGGAAACAAATATTTTGTAGTTTTTATTCCATTCGACGAAATGAATTTCTTGGAAATTTCGAAATAACATTTTTTCGCGATTTTTTTTGGTACCGTTTTGATTTTTTTTCCGCCTCGAAATCGTGGGATGATGTTTCCATTTCTGGATTAAATAATTCCGCCATTTTTTGGTTTTGGGATTTTCACTTTTCATTTTCGAATCCCAGTTTTTTTGGAGACGATGATTTTGTTGGACAAGAATGATCGATGTCGAGAATCAAATGCTCGAAATATCAATAAAGTTCAAACCAACCACCCGCGACCCTTTTTGTATCCGAAATGTTGTTTGACCACGAGGGGGAGAAAAAAGTCTTGTCGATATCCCTACGAGACGCCTGTTACATCAATATTTTGTAGTATTTTCAGTAAATCATTGAGCGGGGCTGAGCAGAGAAAAAAATCAGGTTGTGCTGTGAGTCGGATTTTAGTAACATGAATCACTGAGTACGAAAAAATGTTGCTGGAAAAACTGATTCGTACGGATCGCGCTAAATGTGGAGAAGACACGTCGATGTATTCGAAATTTTATTATTTTTGACGATCCATCACTCAATCATCCGTTGTAAATGAATTTCCTGAGTCCCGAGTCTTAACTTTTTGCCGAATGCAGTTCGAGGGCCGAGAGCTCAGTCAAATTTGTTCATTTTCGAGATTTCAAACTGTAAGTTAATTAAACTTGAAAAAAAAAAACCGATCACAATGGTGCTCGTGAGTTTAATTCAATAACTCGATTAATTATCGCGATTGGAAATCGATCACTGAACATGGAATGTCACGAGTGCAGTAGAAAAAACGAGTGAATTTGATCAGACTCGTTGCAATAATGGCTTAATCCGAGTGATCCAATAAACTCGATTGTAAAAATAGGCAAAAACTGTTGTGGAGGAAATGTAAAGAGAGGCTGGCGAAGAGAAACGTGTATACGGTTACGTCATAGTAGTCAGACATACAGACAGACGGAGGGAGCTTTTGGAGATTGGATATTTCGTTCTAATTAGACAAACACGAAATCCGCCTAGCTCGGGAGTAATTACGTTATATCGCAGCAACGAGCTGACTTGGTTTGCGCGATCTCATTCCTCACATTGCTGATTAATTATGACATATGGCCCTGTGGATGGCTGATCGTTTCATTTAACAGCTGTTTCGGTCGCATTAAATGAAGCTCTCGGCGCGAGACCAAGATTTTTCATCTCTTTTCTATTTTCAGTTTGTTACGAGCAAGAATAAATGAGTAAGGAGAAAAAAGAGTTCTTGAATCGAAGTTGCTGAAAGTTTGTTTGAACCATCAGGTGTTGATGATTCATTCGGCAAAGTGTTTGGCATTATTAGTGGTTTGTGTCTGGCATGAATTCCCGACGATAATGAGCATTCACGCGGTTGCAAAAATGCTGCCAGTATCGCCCACGCGACAAGCATTTATACAGCTTTTCAGCCGCGTGAATATCTCCAATTTCAACGATCCTGAAGTTTCCATCGTTGGAATGCAACGAAATTCTGTTATTTTTTCAGCAGAGCCAATAGTTATTATTCAATATTTGGTCCGGCCAATAAAACGATTCTCTCTTGCGACCAAAAAACTCAATCGACTCGAAAAATTGCCACGATCTTTAAAATTCAATAAATAATTAATAGCAAAAATGTTTTTCGTTGAATCTCAACGTTGCAAACTTCAGAGCCATCAATTTCATCAAATTGCCATTGAGCTAAAATTATCCTTTCCCCCTTTTATACGTTACACGATATCGACGTTGCTGAAAAAATTCAAACCTGGCTGTGACGTCAAAAAGTATTTCCAACTCGCGTATATATTTTTCCTGCATCAATATTTACACGATAAAACTATTTGCTCGAATAATAAAAACTACCAGGAAGAATGGAAATTTCTTTCCATTCATCTCCTCTTTCTGTCATGGCAAGGCAATTTTTTTAATAAACGTCAAACTTTTTGCAACTCGTGCTTTGCTTGCGTTATGAAAAATCGAAAGCTCGACACTCGTATTGATGCTCGTAACGGAAAACTCCCGATCAAGACTCTCCTGCGCACTCGCGAGCGTAAAAATGTTCGAATTCGTACGATCGAAATCGTATTTTTTTTTTTTATAATCTGTCTCACCTCATTTTTGTTAATAATTGATAAAATTAGGCCGGCAGACGAAATTCAACGAGCAAACGTTCGTTGATGTTTTTGTACGAAAAAAAAGGCAACGTGTGCATAAAAATCCTTAATTATGGGTGAACAAACGACAGAGAATTTATTGGCTTGTTCACTGAGTAAAACTGGCTTTTTGTGAATTCCTATGGGGTCATGATGGTAGCAGGACCATGGGGAAACGAAAGGAAAACGGAAAGAATGTTCCCCCTCGTCTAATATCCCTGGGCACCGTCCTGAGATGAATAAAGTGGCAACTGTGCCGCCCCCTCGTTTCGGCACTGTCAGTTTCCTAATGAAATAAGAAACAGCAAGCCATCATAACACAAAGAAAAACAAGTGGGAGTATGAAAGGAGAAAAGTGTTTTTTTTACCACCGTGTTATTTCCCTATATTACGAGGTTAATTTCTAAGCCGTACGCTTTTTTTCATAGAATATCGCACCCTCTGCCAGCCCCTTTTATCTTTGATACTTTGGTGAAGAAAAAAAAATTGTCGCCTTGGTTTTATCGCGTAGCTGCGGGCTGGCATTTTTTCTTTCCTTTTTATCTCTTATTTTCTTTCTCTTCGATGTCCAAGAAGCATCCAAGAGCAACTTCTCTTTGTGTAGCTCGCCACTCTCGCAGCATCTAGATAATTTGTCCTTGAGAGCATCGAGTGCGAAGGGAAAAAAGTTATTCTCCTTCCGATGTCACGAGCTACTGCCGATTTTTGCAATAATACGTTATATTGTTTGTACGGTGAGCGATAGAAATGGAGCTTTACAAATATCCCCAGGACATCGAAGCCCGCTATCTTTTTCAATCATATTTTTCATCTAGCAAAATCTCCCCAGAAAACCTTCTTTTCGCTCATTCTCACATTCTGCCCGTTGAGAAAAGTTAATCGCACTAAATATCAATTTTCGCTTCTTCACCAACTATATATCGCTTTTCTGTGTCCCATATAATGCGCCAGGTGTGTTATTGATGTAGTACAAACCGTCCCAGCTCGTGTCACAGCGAACGAGTATCGCTGTATATGAAGTACGATTATTGATGGTTCTCCAGCTCTATATTAATATACATATACCCATAAACATCGAGTCGATATTGAGGGTGTCTAAAAACTCTCCCTCGAAGCTTGAAAAAAATGTTCGATCGTGTAATTCTTAGAGCAGTTTTAATAAAAATAATAATAATTTCATATATATTTTAAATTTAATAATATAATTTATAATTTAATAAATTTAATGGATTAAATTAATAATTAATTGCATAAATAATAAATAATAAATAATTGAATAAAAATAAAAATAACAAAATAAAAATTTAATAAAAACTCGTAATAGAGTTTTTCAACTCCGATGTACCATTAATTATTGATGATTAAATTAAAAAGTCAATTAATAAGTAGCGTTACGAGTTATGATGATTTTTCCATATAATTCCGAAGTTTGCAACGTTGAGATTCAACGAAAAATATTTTCCCCATTGATCATTCATTGAATTTTGAAAATCATGCCAAATTTTTCGTCTCAATTGCGTTTCCAGGTCGCAAGATCGTTTTATAGGCCGGCCCAAATATTGAATAATAATTTCGAGCTCTTTTGAAGAATTAACGGAATTTCGTTGCATTCCAACGATGGAAACGTCAGGACCATCTTTCCATTTACGAAGCAACGCGGATTGAACTCGCATCGATCGTGCATCATCGCGAACACAAATGACTGACGACTTTCTGCTTCGAGATTTTGGGGTTTGATTGCGAGGAAATTCATTCTTTCAATCTTATCAGACGCGACTTCTAGGATTGTGTACGTGCGGTCTGCGTGTGCGTGAGCTGCATACCCGCAACTTGTGAGCTGTAGCAGTGATGCATCTGCTCGCAGAGGGTAAAGGAAAGGTTTCACGGCGTTATGGCGGAAAAGCTGTCCCTAAGTATGTGTGTACATGTGTGTGTGTGTTCATGGGTATCAAACTCGTAGAGCATTATGTACCAGCTATTACTCGAGGCTTCGTTTCCGTTTAGTTTCACTTTTGCTACAAAACGACCCATCGCATTTTGAATTATTTCTGCTCGCAATTCTCGTCAGCGGTGGAGATTTTCGTATTGAAACAGAAATTCTTGTGGAAACATTTTCTGCAGTAATCCGCGTGTTGATTTGTCAATATCGTCAGCACGTTTTGAACTTTTGTTGGGGTTTTTTTTTTCGATTCGTGTTTATTTTACGTTGGCGCAATGTTGAAATTGGACAAGCAGAAAAATTTGCAGTTTTACGTTGCAGAATAGATGGAAATGTTTTCGTTGCATTGTTTGTACGAAAATTTGAATCTCGTCGTGGGCTCCAAATGGCTCATTTACACGGAGCCTCCCACGCAACTATGTTCACGTATATTCTCGGGGTGTATAGGTTAGAGGGTGAGTTTTCGGTGGTGAACTCGTGCACTTGCGACATGACGAGGGTACCGAGAGTTACTCGCGGTGGCGGATGAGGACGAGCTCTAGGAAACTTGCCATTCCTCGAGGGTGCAGAAGTGGCAGCAACCTTTCGCCCTCCTCCCCCGCTCACACCACACAACCCCCACTCAAGGCGCCTCGAGCGTTCACAGAACCTAGATAGAGGCAGAAGAGCTTTCGAAGCCAGAGCTTTTCTCGAAACATTATAAATCGACGAGGCCCCAATGTTTTTCTTTATCTATTTATTTTATGATGTTGAAGTTTGCATCGTTGGAATGCAACGAAATTCTGTTTTTCCTTCACCAGAGCTCATAATTATTATTCAATATTTGGCCCGGACACTAAAACGATCATCTCCCGTGTCCCAAAAACTAAATCAAGACGAAAAATAACGACGATTTTCAAAATTCAATGAATAATTAATAGAAACAATATTTTTCGTTGAATCTCAACGTTGCAAACTTCAGAGTCATTTTGTTTTTTCTTTTCTCAACGCTTCGGTGACCAAGTTTGCACTCTGTGGACTCGCCATTCCATAACCGGATCTCATGAATTTTGACCGATACACGAAATTTTTATTTCTCAGCCCCTCAAAGTGAGCATGAGGCGGGTCGTGAGTATTATCAGAACAATAAAAAGAAAATATGAAAATTCTAGGAGTAGAAAACTTGCACAGAGTTCCCCGAAACTTCCCCGAAGTATTTGGATGAGATTTTTGGGCAGAAATACAAATTTCACGCTTTTGTTTCCTCCATGTTGCGTTCTTTCGAATTTTCTACTTTGTAGGTCACACCAAATTCAGACGATGCTGAAATTGCAACGTTGGAATGCACCGAAAAATATTTCAATCTATTGATGATTCGTTCAATTTTCAATGTCAACCAAATTTATCGAACTGATATGCTTTTCGGGTGGCGAAAATCTATTATTTTATCATCTTAATTAAATTCTGCATCCAAATAATTATTTTTGCCAAAGATGCAAAAGAATTTCGTTGCATTCCAACGATGCAAACTTCAGAGTCATAAATTTAGTGGGAGACTTATGGGAATGAAAAGAGTTGTTTATTTTCACTCGTTCACATTTTTCGCGCATTTTTTTTTTTAATATGAAAAGCTGTAGAAGGGAATGCCATGGGTGATTTAAATGCAGAGTTAATGGGGTCATTCGACTATGGGATTTCCGAAATAATGGAGCATAATTCTGTTCATTCGAATGGAAAATTCTGGAGCTTTAGGATTGGAGAAAAAAGGAAGGCCATAAAGCATGGAAATTCTTTGGTTGAGGGTTTAAGAATTGCATTTCCCCGCTGCTTTGAATATTAACTTATTCTTATTGCATTGGGTGTAAGAGTTTTTTATGATCATTCCGTGAGCGAGAGGGTGTGTTTACGGGTTTGCGTAAGCCCATAAATCGTGACTTGTGCTTTGTATGCAACTTTTTTTTAGTGCCGACGCTTTTTTATGCGGATATTTTTTTTTTTGTATTTTATAAATTTTCATGTACGATGGTCGGCTTTAATTGACTTTTATGGGCTATCTCGAGGAATGTCTCGTCCTCGCTCGATCTGGTTCCTGCTACACACAGTTTTTTGTCATTTCACCACGCACACAGTGTGTTTTTCGCTTCAGAAGCGACGGGAAGATGAATAGAGGGGTTAGAGAGATGCGCGCTTGTCAAACGCATATCCGACCATGCAGAAAATGAAGGAAAGAGGGAGAAACGTTTGATGGACGTTTTCGAACAAAACACTTATGTGTAATCTTGAAAATTCATTTGTCCTTGACTTGCATATTCTATTCCGATCATGGATCGTTGCTCTACATTATTTTTACCACATTAATTAATGCGCCTTGACTTTTTTGGGGAAATTCAGCCAACGGCACTGAAAATTTGTTTTGCGCTCACTGGGAATCGATCCGGTCGATTGAATCATTAGCTCGGAGTTCCATTTACAAATTCATGAGTAAAAATGACGTTTATTCTTTTTCCATATCGATTTTTTTTTTATTTAGAAATTTTGGCGATTATACGACGATAATTCAATGTTTACAGCTTGAAAAAAAAAGTTTTTTCGTATTAATTAACTCGATTAGATCGAATGCCAATTAATTTGTGCAGTTTCTCGAAAGAATTTCTACCAAAAATTGAATAATTGCGAACACAAAAAAATGGCATGTGTGATGAAAAATATTTTCGCGTGTCAATAACAATCCGTGAAGATAAACTGTTGCACACAAAAATGCTCGATATCCTCGACCGGAATCCTTAAATTTCAGAGCAACAAAGACACGACTGCACTGTAAAAAAATCATGATAAATATTTTCGCTGCCTCGTTACTTCTCGAGTATTTCCTGGCCTCGTGAAAATTCCCCACTCTACAAAAAGCTTTTGACGCAGTTCAGCTTGAATTAATGAGAAAAAAAATGTTCTGGCTTACAGTGCGGAATGTTCACTCGATATTTTAAGCTCACTGGAAAATTCATCAGCAATTAAAATCTGCATTTAATAATCAAGTCCAGTGGCCAAGATTATTAGGAAAAATCTCCTCTGGAATCGTTTCCTGCCTCGTGATCATTCGTAAGAGAGAAAATTTTGCATATATCGACTATAATTACATCGATAAAAACATCTCATTTCGAACATGCAAAATCACATGAACCATTGAATAGCTTCGGGTTAAACAAACGAGCCATATCGTCAGAAAAACGAGTTTACTCCTTAAGCTCTCGTTATTTAAGCTTCACGTCGTTCTGCATGAAATTCCTTGCCTGGAAGTTTGACAATCGCGCGTATGTACACATTTTATAGGGGTAATCTTGAACGAAGAGTTATTTATACAGGAATGTATACAGCAACATACATAAAATGTATAATCCAGTGAAATTTAATGAATATGATGTTTGCACGTTTAACTCCCGGATTTCCATCACATCCGAGGCTTTTTATATCTCTATTTCTCCTCGTTAATTCCAACCACGTCGTATCCAGCAAGCACTGCAGCCCTCAACCCTTTAAAACATTCCCGAGGCCACTATGAGACAAACATTCTCCATAGCCAAGTGCACCACCGACACGATTTTTCCCTCTCAATTGTACATTCAAAGACCTTGTTAAAAATAACGACAATTGGGATATAAAATATGTTTATATGCAATTTCAGGACGCCATTGCGAGTGAGTTTTTAAAAAATTCAAACTTTTCGATAAAACATAAAAATAAATGCGAAATTCCACAAGTTTTCGTACCTCGCGTGTGTGCTCGGAATCTCGCCAGCAATTAAAGGCCCGTTGCTTGTTTTTTTTTTGTTGGTCACCACACAACTATTTTTATTGAGTGAAAAAAATAAAATAAAAATAAGAATGGCGAAGCTCGCGGTATTGGCGTGGACACACAAAAACTCGCACACACAACAGTCACTCTGGGAGGGAAAAAATGCACGCACGAAGGGTTGTCGCACGAGAGAGAGAGATCCTGCCTACAGCCCAGGCGAGCCGAGACTGAGGGCGCTCATAATAAGAGCCTGGTTCGCGCTTGCGCCACAAATTCAACGCTGATCTCGCCGTTTATTCTGTGTGCTCGTATGTGAACGTCTATATATGTATTTAGATAAATGTGTGTTGAAACGAAGCGCGCGCCACCCCTGGACGCCTTCACTATGATGGAAACCGGCACAGATACGCCAGCCAGCCAGCCCTCACGAAAGAAAACTCTTTGCCACCCTCAAGCCCTCCGTTCACCCTCTCCTTTGCGCCTCCTCTATCCCCGAGCGATCTCCCACTTCCTCGCAACCTACACACGACGAGGAATTATTTTTTTTTTCCTTTTCCTTCTTTCGTTCCTTGTTGCCTTTCCTCCTGCTCTCTCGGTCGGGTCGGGCATCCGAAACCCGGTTGTGGGCTATTCAAATATGTTGCGCATTGTATTTTCCAAATGGAGCGAAACGGAATATTGTTAATTAGCAGTTTTTTACGAGATTCCTGGTCGTTCATTTCTCTGTGAATTTTTGCCATTTTAACCCCTTAATACTGGCCAAAAATTGTATGATGCTGGTCATTTTTTTGCTGTCAATTTTACTCCATTTTTCCTTCAATCTTTCTGGTCAGCTGGTCATTTTATGGAAATTTGTGTCTCTCGATGATGTCCAGTTAATTTTTACACGAAGGATCATTTTATAAAGAAAAACATTTCTTACGATGATTCTGAAGTTTGCATCGTTGGAATGCAACGAAATTCTTTTTTATAATTGGCAAAAATATTTATTTAAATGGACAATTTCATTACGACGATGAAATGATCGATTTTTGCCACCCGAAAACATATCGGCTCGAAAAATTTGGATGACATTGAAAATTGAACGAATCAACAATAAAAAAAAAATATTTTTCGTTGCATTCCAACGTTGCAAACTTCAGCATCATTTCTTACGCGTGACAATGAACCGATTGCTCGGATTATCCGGCGTCGAAAATGCTCAATTTTACGGTTGGATACTTTGAACGCACAGGCCGTTTTCTAGAACGATTGAATTCGCGGGAGACAAGCATGAGCTTTCGCAGCAAGTGAAAAGTTTCGTCACCTTGGCGATAAAAAACTGGGAAGAAATTTGCAAAACTTAAATTCAATACGCGATGATCCTTCGAGCACCAAAGCTCGTCATTATTCGAGTAAAAGGGAAAAACTTAAAATTACAATCCATCTCAAAGGATCAACACACCAGCAAAACGCAGTGGACACCGAGTTGAAATGACAAGGAGGGTGAAAATAGAGTCAAGGGCTGTGAGCGATAGCAGTTTCGAGAGATAAAGTGTGGAGGGTGAATGTCGAAAGATTCTCGAGGGTTCCTCACGTGAATATTCTTATATCCAGTGTCCCAAAAGTTACGTCGTACCCCTGGAAAGCAAACACATTGCGATATTCTGAAGAAAAACTTTTTTCCAGTCCCTTTTTCATTGATTTACCATTCACGAGTGATTAATTAATTAAAAGCAGCCTAATTAGCGTATCGTTCGATCAGTAATTCATCACCTCGGAGCCCTGTGGGCCAAATAATGACAATATTTTGATCGATCTGACAGTTGTCGCTCCGAGATCGAAATTAAAACAGAAAATGAAACTTCTTCCGCATTTTGAGAGCTCGGAGCTGGCCTGAGGCGTGAACGATTTGACAAATGCAAAAAGCTCGACTGCCATGAAATTACTTCGTCGACAGGGAGATTTTCACTCCGCCCGCTGACCATGCTCGTTCCATATCGAACACGCGTATCGAACCGTTTCCACTGCGATTCATTAATATCTCATGGACGTTGGACGGGAGATAAAAATCTCTGAGAATCGAAAGCTCGGCTGTCAGGACATCCTATATAAATATATACAGTTGTCCACTACTTAGACCATTTATTTAGTTGGGCAAGGACTCGATAAAAATCGCGACGAGGAATAGGGAGAGAAAACGGTTACGGTGGGACTACCGAGAGGAGGGTATGCGGCTGTAAATTTATATTCTTACCGTTTTATGGAGAATTAGGATGAGGAGGTTCCTTTAGAATTAAACCGACATATCGATGGGGTTCGAGGAGAGCAGATATTGGTAATTTCAAAGGGCGGCTGTTCAATCTAGACGTGCATAGACCGGAGGCTTCCGAGCCAGACTAGACTCTCGAAGTGGGTCAATTAACTTGGCTCCCGTTTATCGCCAGTTTCATCGTAAGGGATGCTCATAGTTTTTAGCTGAAAAAATATCTTTCGACATAAAAAAAATTACGTTTTTCCAGGTTTTCGTTTCAACCGGAAATAATTGTTCAACTTTCTCGTAATCGGCGCAGATTTCATATTTCCAACGTTCCTTTGAATCGGCCCTCGCGGAGCAATTGTTTTAGCTAACAACATCGCCGCCTGGCGTAAGAAATTTCACCTAATCTTGTGACCCAACGCGACGTAGAAATTGAAAACGAGCCTCGCGAGATTTTCCAGAGTTGGATCGTTCGCATGCGCCATTTTCATTCGATTAACCGCGTAAACAGTTTATTATTTTTAACAAGACGATGCGAGTATTCCGAGTGAATGAGAAAGAGAGAGCGAGAGACAAAGAAAGAAAGGAAAATGCAATTTCCTCGCATAGTTCGGAGACGCCGAAAGTATAGGTCAAATGTTGCTTCAGCCTTGTCGATCGATGCTTTGATGGAATAGATTGTATCGAACAATTGGGAACTCGACGAAAAAAAGTAATTCGATTTCTCCATCGTCAGTTTCTCGACCTTTCTATTAAAAAGGAACAAAAAATGTTTACACACACTTGTATACACGTATAGGCACGTAAATAAATGTTGGAGAGAGATCTAATTCACAAGTTGTTACCTTCGGGTCTAAAACTTTCAAAGTAAACGTGATCTGGGTCGTAAAATAAAAAATAAAACGTCAAAAGAGGATCCCCATGCCGCATAATTCGCAAAGTGCCAAACTTTCGTCTCCTTTACGTCACCTTTAAATTGTTTTTCCTCTTCAACTCAAGAGTTGACGTTTGCCTTTTCGTACGATCAAATGCCCTGAATTGATTGCATTTATAACAATCTATGAGACGAAGGTTTAGTACAATTTTTCGAAAAAGACTGCACCGGCCAATTTATTAAACAAAAAATGATAAAATTATATCTTTTTCCTGATTATTGTTTCCAGTAATTACTGGAGTGCAATGATTAAAGAAAATATTGACTTTATCGATCGGAAATGTAAAGTTCGAGCGCTCTCATTGCGCCTGATTCATCTCCTGCATAATTCAGTCGAAAAATATGTAATGGGAGGTCGAAATAAAACGATGACCTACTCTCTCGTCAGAGGTTAAATAGCAGTAAAGTGCACTCGCAAATTTGGCTGCAGAAAAGTTTGCGAATATCGTGGAAAGGATGAAGCGAGATTTTCCTGAAAACTCATATGCAAGAAAATTAGAGAGTCTATCGATTATTTTTTTCATTCAATTCGGTCACACGAATCAGACACTCGAAGAAAAAAGAGTCTTCAACCTTCGCTGCCCTCGATTCATCCTCACTCTTCTCTGTTATTTCTATCCCTTAGTTCGTCTCGCCACGACATTTGTTCGTTAATGAAGCACGAGAAAGTGTCAATTATATTGGCAGCTATCACAATTTCAACATCCTGGTTAGACCACCCCTATTTTATGGCTGCGTAGACTCGTATATAGAGAATAACACACGCATCTATATATTCGAGAAACAACCAATCGGATACAGACTCAGATCGTAAATTGCTGTGCGCCTAACTACTGCGATTCCCCATTCCCAGTAACCGAACACAATACAGCGAGACTATGGTCAGTCCAATTAAGTTTCCATGACCACAATCACCTCGCGCTCCGCTACATATCAACCCTTCCTTGCAATCGAGCGTTATATACCCGTGAAACCTCCTACCACGGGACATAATGACACACGTGCATATCCACTGTGAACAAACAAATTATCAGGCATTTTATTCCCAGTTAACTTGACACTCGCTATTCAAACCTCAACCAACCACAAATGCAGACAACTTTTCGGTCGCCCCCTCAATGATCCGTCGAATACTAAATTTCCCGCAATTTTGTAGCTCGTCCGGTAACCCGAAAAATGCATCGAAATAGATCCAGACGAAGAAATGCAACAGGAAGTATTTGAATGCAATTTACTTACGATTTTCGATATTCTGCTGGCACTAAAAATGGAGAATCTTCGATGGATTTTCTTTGTGAGTTTTGGGATGAATAGGTGTCTGTTTTTTTTCGTTCCTGCGACTGTTTATTTTTGCTGGACATCAACAAAGTCGTGTTAAATGATCGAAGGGGTGATTAAGGGTGTGAGCATGGCAACGTGTGTTCGAATTGTGTTCGAAGCTTGTCATTTGTTGGAATCGGAACGAGAGCATCAAAAGTGAAAACGAGAAAATTTGGAGCGTAGTGTGCAATCGTGTTCCGGTGATTGACGTGCCCCAGAGAGATCGAAAATTGTGGATGAAGCGTGTTATCGATTTGGATTTCATCGGTCGAACAGAAATTCCAGATAACGCGTTTTCGCTTCGGCCATTTTCATCGAGACGTGGAAAGCCGCTCATAGACATTTCCATTCTAGCGTGTTGACAACCACGATCCGATAAAACGCATTATTTGCCAATTTAATTCTTTTCTCGCAATGTCACTTATTTTTTTTAACTTCCCTAGCAATTCTTTTTTCTCGTCGAACCACTCGATTTTTTTCTTCTATATTCTTCTGATGTTTTATTTTTGCAACAATCCAGAAATTGTCCAGAATCATTCCAACGAATCCATTTTTTCTAGCGAACCAAAAAGTATTGTTTTTTTTTTTTTTTTCAAGCATTTAAGGACAGAATTCCTTCAAATTTGCACTACACAAAGATAATAGTGATTTCTAATAGCTCGCGCAATTTTAAGAGGTTTTACCATGTAGCAGTCGAGACATTTATTTTTTTTTAAATCCCAATTTTCAGTTGTTTCTCATAAGAGCGCGTGTAAAAAGTTGCAATTTTCAACATTTAATATTTCGATTCTTAAATGGTGAAGCCTCTCAAAACTTTGCACACGCTTTTATGCAACATCGAAGAAGCTTTGTTCAGTTTTTCAACAGAATC
The DNA here is from genome assembly GCA_037043255.1 of Diadegma fenestrale. Classification (NCBI taxonomy): domain Eukaryota; kingdom Metazoa; phylum Arthropoda; class Insecta; order Hymenoptera; family Ichneumonidae; genus Diadegma; species Diadegma fenestrale. The sequence goes on from CM073317.1 coordinate 10,115,734, forward strand.
AGTCGTAAATTTTCTGCGAAATTTGGGTTATTACATAACAAATACAAATTAGCTGAGAAAATCTTGAATTCGATAAATCGATAATTACAGACGTTGTATGCGCAATTTTTTATTCAGTTTTTCAAAAAATCAGTCGTAAAATTTTGTCGAAATTTTGGTTATTGTATAACAAATACAAATTACCTCGGACAATCTTGAATTTAGAGCATGTTGTTCAATTGGTAACAACTTTTTTCAATGAACCTGGGCTCGCAAAGCATTTTGTATGTAAGAAAAACTGAAATCAAACATTTAGATTTAACCATCGCCATACAACGTCCTTAAAACGCCATAGAATTTTTTTTTACTCCGATTAAAATAACCGGAAATATAGTTTTCGTTTCATGTGAAAAACTTCTTCA